>JAPMOR010035701.1:0-89379 GCA_026543865.1 Argiope aurantia
TATTTTATTTCTGAAGAGCTCTAAATATCTCGATCGATATCTCGACAATTTTTGATTCTAGAGTAAAATAATAAATCTTCCCCCAAACTCTCTTATCCTTCTTAGTTTTAAATCATTTTCAACATTTAAACGCATAACTCGCTATCATTGAGGAAAATTCTTTTATGAAATTGGAACAGTTCCTAGATGTTATAAATCTGGTCCAAAATACCTTCAAATAGAGATTACAACCAAAATAAAGCAACCGAAAACTGTTTTCAGATTGTCACGAGGGATATAGATAAACATGGGTACCTCAAAAATGAAGCAGAAAAGGAAATTGATTATTTATGATATTATTTTAGACTAACAAATGGATTTTAGCAATTTTAATTAATGTTTTCTTTTCATAACAATTATAATGCTAAAATTACAAACAGAAGCGAACAATCAATTCAGCAAGCACATCCGATGCAGTCATTTGAACACAAATTAGTTTCAGTAAAATGTATCAGAAAAGATACTGATTAAGGAAAAGGATATTGGAAAACGCCTGATTAAAAATGAATATCAATACTCTGGTTCATTTAATAAATACTGATGTAAAAGTCTGATTAATTAAAAATGTGAACGAATAGAATAAAATACCTTTTTTTCAACTTTTGAAGGTAACCTTTAAAAGTTAAATAAAAAGTTGAAGTTGAATTACTCAATTTTTTTGTTGTTTCTTCGGATAAAAAAACAATTGAAGGTAAATACTGCATGGAAATCTTTTTACAATTGATATTAACATTCGTTTGATGAAAACTTCACAATGTTTCTTTGGTAAATATTTTTGTACCAACTGTTAAGTAGTAAACATTTAGTTACATTCGAAGCAAAAGTGAAGAAATAGATTTTATTTTATATCATCTGTTTCTTGAGTGTTTTCGGTAATTTTTTAAATGTAAACATCGTTCAAGATATAACGATATAATGAAATGTGGCATCAGGCTATCTCTTCAAATTGGTTTTATTACGAGAATAAAAACGAAACTTCAAATATATCCAAATTTTATTTTTATATTAATGAATCAAAAATTAAGAGTTGGGGTAATATTAATTTTTTTCCTGACTTTTTTTTATATAAGTGAACAAGAAAATTGAAATATGAAAATTAGGATTCTTGTTTCAACAAATATTTGGACTATTTCTTCCAGTGCATGTCTTTTCAAAAACAGCTAAAATATCAAATCGGTTAATGGAATGAGAAGAAAACATAAGAATGAATTATTATGTTTATTGAGATAACCACCTATCTTCTAGTGTATCTTTTTTTTTGATCAAATTGCATAAAATGTCATACCTGAGAAGCTTCTAATATGAAATCGTTTAAAAGGAAAGACAATAGTTTTGGGATTTAAAAAAAATTGTAGATGATATGAAAGAAAATATGAAATCGGCTCCTTATGTAAACAGGATTTACCTGGATTTAACGTAGTCATTACTAATGCAAATGACTTCAAAGAAGTCATATAGAACTATACATCCATTAATTTTTAACATTTGTAGAGTACGGGACGTAAGAAGTTTCGGATACTTTTTTGATTAACTTTACTTTTTTTTTAGTGTTATCCGAAATACATAATTAACACTTTTGCGATTTTAAAACTAATAAATACTATCCTTTATACATTATTTCCTGTCTTAAATCCTTTCCCTCTATTAAAAGAATCGAAATGCATCCATTTAGATTCTCATAAACAAAAATTATTGAAATTCTTTAAAATACCTTCGTGTCTCCTAGTATATCTAAATTCTT
Source organism: Argiope aurantia (assembly GCA_026543865.1). Classification (NCBI taxonomy): domain Eukaryota; kingdom Metazoa; phylum Arthropoda; class Arachnida; order Araneae; family Araneidae; genus Argiope; species Argiope aurantia. The sequence goes on from JAPMOR010035701.1 coordinate 1,781, forward strand.
CCCCTTCGTTTTAGATACACTTCTGCATACTAATACCTGATATTTAAGACTATGAATGTTAAATAAAAATTCCGTTTATTATTTTTATACTTTCATTTGGTTTTGATCAGCACAAATTTAATAAAGAAACATTAAAACTGATCAGGATTAAAGTATTACTTGCTCCTCTTAAATACACATTATCCATTTTTTGCGTAACATTTTCTGAGCTTAATTTAATAAAATATCGTAAAGCACACATGTTGTAAGTATGAATATTTTTTAATCTCAATGACATTTAAAGTTTTTTTTTGCTACCATCCAACATAATGTATAACACGGTATTTTTCAAACAAGAAGCGAAATATAGGTTTAAAAACTCAACCCTGGCGTTTAAATAACGCTTAATTAAAACCCTAATCCTTTCATCTAAGATCAAACAAAATACCCCGCGATATTAATCACGTGAGTGTGTTTAATTAATGAAAAACCGGCAGTTAATTAAATTTTTACGAAAACAGTAAAAAGAAAACATATAAACATCAGAATTTTTTCGGAGCAATTGGGTCGAACAATGCGCTTATGAATGAGATAAATTTTTAATCGCTTAATGTTGGGAAATTAATTTATAACGTACTAGTATTAAACATTTAAGTGGTAGACAAAGTTAGGAAGAATGCAAGGGAAACACTTAGTGTAATTAACGTAATCCAATTATACATTGTATTAAATATGCTTATACTTAAGATACCATTTTGATAGCCTTCGCACTCGTCAATTTCTTTGAACGAGGAAACACTCCACACACACCAATATTAATGCAATTAATGTTAATAGCGTAGTGAAAAAATATCCCTTGCAAAAAAAAAAAAAAAATACTTATTTTCGTACTACGAAGAATATACTAAAAAATTTTGAAAATTACTTTTTATATTCCGTTAATATAGCACTTTATCACTTCCATTTTGTAATGCAACATGAAAATGTTGCAGTTCATAAATAAGCCTATTTTTCCATAAAATGAAGTATCTTTGAAGCAGAAAGTATATAAAGTATTTTAAACACGTGCTTCTCGCGCACCGCTTTTCTAAGCTAGTAAGCTAGTGAGTTATTTGCGAAATAGTTTGTAGAATATATATGAAAAAAAAAAGGCTTGATGTAAAAATTATATTTTTGAAAATAATTCTCATTTTTGTAGAAGTGAGCGGTTTGCGCATATTATCTTGATATTAGCATGGCCATTAGTTACGAAATGGAATCATATACTACTTTCCGAATATACAAGCGATTAAAATGTAAGGTTTTTTAATTCAAATTTTCTGATTTAAAGTTTATTATTAAAATAAATTTATCTGACATTAAAAAAGGAAATCTCATACAATGTAGAGAGAAGCAAAATACAAAGATACAAGCAAAACAACTATGAAAGGGCTCAGAAAAATGGAAATATTTTAGAGAGGTAGAAATTAAGAACTGTTACATTTCAATACATCTTATTACTGCATTCCTAATAAAAATTTATAAATTAAAAGGCATCTATTATGGTTTCAATATTAATATATTTTCACAGTTATTATTATTCATGCTATAAATTTACTTTTTATGGATTTTCAAGCAATAACATAGAAATTTCATAACTCATAATGGAATAAATAATAATTTCAAAGCGTTATTTGCTTAAAAAGTATTTAATAAGAAATATTTATAAATATTGCCATCAAAAGCAATCAATACATTTACCTTTCAGGTATTTGAAAGAAATGAATTTTTTTATTTTATTTAATAAAGCAGTTTAGTCTATTTTAAAGCAACCGTTATTTATTTATTGAATGAAACCTTCACTACTGAAGATATGTGCTATTTTTCAATACATTACATTGAATCAATATTTCATAAATTGATTTAAATTTTACTATTTAAGAGTTAAAAATTATAAAAGGCAACCCAATAGGTTTTCAAAGAATATGGCATTCAATAATCGTAAAAGAAATTATATAAGGGCGTAATGAGACAAAATCTTCCAAAGTTAATCAGTGTTGTAGATGGAATTAAATAAATAGTTGTTCTGGCACAACAATATGTCCTCCATATCTGAAATTAAAACATGTTTACACACTAATTTGGGATAAAGTGAACAGTTCCTGAAATCAAATTTTCAAGATTTAATACAATAGAGTTCCAAGACTACCAAGAAATCGTGACCTAAATATAAATTGTTCATTATTTTTATTCATTTATAAAGGTATTTTTATTAAACTATAGAAGACTAGATAGAGAAGATTTTGGATGTAAAAATTCTCTTTTCAGTTTCCAAATAAAGAATCAGGAAAAATTCCTTTTAGGCAATAATGGCCTCATTTGATTCATTCAAATATGCTAATGCAGTAAAATTATTGCGAAATGCGACGAATGAATTGCTTCAAGATATTACAAAACTAATATTTACAAAACAACATTCTCTAGTACAAAGGCATAAAGGATGTGCCTATATGAAACGATGATTGCCGAAATGCATTACTCCAGCTCTTCTTAGCGCAAATCTTGTAAATATATTAGAAAAGTTACTCTTTTAGCATGCGTAATAAAAAATATTTATCTATAATGTTTTTACATGTTTACCATCTAATGTTTAACATGCCATCACAGATGCCTAGAATTCGTTTTTATTTGATTTTAGGTTCCAATTTCAAAAGCTAATATTGGTAGATTAATCTTATTTTACACTTCCAACGAGCCCGGATTGGTGTTACATAAGTTTAATTTTCATTATTGGTATATACGTCTTTCAGTATCTTAATTTTTTTTCTATTTTAATATCTATCTCTATTTAAGAAGGTAGTTCCAAAAGTAAGGTTACCTTGCTTATTGAATTAACTATGCACTATTAGACATTAGCTTACATGACATTTCATGTACTCGTAACATAGTTTAGATGTTATTGCTTTGTAAAACCTTTTGGTAAAAATTAAAACTATATTATGTAAAGACTACAAAGATTCCTCTGATTTAACATATGCTTTCTTTTCAAAAAGTTTATTTTATACAACTATAGTAAAACTATGAATGATAAAACAAAACAGCTTGTTATAATGAATCACTTGAGAAGAAGATAATTGCATCTTAAACGTTTTCTATGATCAAGAATCCAATTTCACATGTGAAGAATTTATTTTATTGATAGATACGACCTATTATGTTTAAAATATAGAAATACTCAGATGAACTGAGAGTTTATCCACAACAAATATGCTGCATATATTGGCCTTTATACACTTTCTAGCATAAAAATTTTGATTTCATTTTGAAATAACCAATTTTTTTTATTATATCCCAAAAATTCGATAACATCCAATATGAGACCTTTTCTACTGAATTGTAGGTAATATATGATTTTATGAGGGAACCCATTGGTTGGTCGTTTTCTTAACCCAATATAGGGATTAAAAAATCGCTAACACCTTTTCCGAAGTGCGATATTTTTTGACGTCTAAACGAAATAACTTGCCTTCAGTCGTCTTGAAGGTCATTGATCATCGTTAACGGAAGACTCACCTCTCAAAACAGAAGCGATATTTTTCGTCTTGACTGTATCGATTTTATAAGACCAATATTTTTCGGCTAAATGTATACTGACGAATAAGAAGGATCTTCGCATCCATTACCATACTTTGAGCATCAATTAAACTGAGAACATATATTGAAAAATTCTTACAAGAACATATAAACATTGCTTCTTTTTTTAAAAAAAACATTTAGTGTTTAAAAGCATAGGTGTGTCGTGAAGAAAAATTAAATTCATGATATATAAAGTCAGTTTTTGAAATAGTTTGTTTCATTCAACACTACAAGACATTTTTACAATATCAGTTATGTAAATGAACATAAAGACACAATTGAACTTGGCGCATTGAAGCTAAACTAGGCAATTTAGAAATGCGCCTCTTTATCTTAAACTAATGTTGAATGATGATCATTAAATTTTAGTTTGCTATTTCGTCCAAAATTTAATACCATTCGAGTGGTATTTATAGTGTTATCTTCCAGTATAGCTGGTTTTTGAACCTGCGAGCCTCTAGCCTTGAAAACGAGAATGCCACATTTCGCTCAGTTTGAATATTTGGCAATATTTCTTTTTATATTGAAACTTTTGGTTTATTTATTTTTATAAAAAAAGAAAATGCAAATGGTATGTTTTATTTATTTTTATAATTTTATTCTTTTTAAATTTTATGTCGGCTTAAGAAACGAATGTGAAAGTGAGGCTACTCGGTTGATTTACCAGGGCAACAAAAACCCTTTTGTTTGGTGTCTAAAATTTTAAGATGATTTCAATTATACTTTGTATGCCGATTTAAAATCTGAAAATTGTTTTCTTCTGTCAGCTCTACCTTTTAAGATGTAGTTAACAAATTATGAAATATTTAAAACTATAGAGTGTAAATTTCTCCTCGAAATTTCCTGAAAATTAAGCGATTATGAAAGACGGTAGGTTATACGATTTCACAATATAAATTCAGGACCAGTAACAGGCAAACAAGGCTCTTCATATGGTAAACTCTGAAAAGATTGTAGCCACAAATCTCCCTCAAGATTGTCACTCAAAGTATGATTTCGGAGTGAAGCAAAATAATTATCCCTTTGATTCTTTCCATTTCTGATTTTTAATTAAGCTATTGCAGGCTAGCTAATAGCCCTTGTTTTCTCAATTAACTTAAATATTTTTCAAAAATTATTAAAGGAATGGTGTTTAATTGCTGGAAAACGTATCCCGAGTTTATTCGTTTTAACTTTATATATGTACTTATGACAATCAAAAATATTTTGGTTCTTAAAGGATTAATTCAATATCTGTAACTTAATCAGCGCTCTTCAGATCATTTTGCTCAAAATCCTGGTGATACTAATGAAAAAACGAACGATTTCGTAAGGGCATAAAAAAAATGGAGGAAGAATACCAGGGTAAATGGAATAATCATCTGCCCCCTGATAACAACTGGAATCTGCAAAGAGACTACTTAGACAAAATTCATTCAAAAAAAGGACAAGAAAGAAGGCAAAATTTTCGAAGTGGAACAAAATAACTTTTTTCTCGTACTTTTATTTGGATTTTCTTATTTTTTCATTTTTAGTTCAGCTATTTTAAATTTAGAGGACTGGTGTGTTTTTTCAATCAAATGTTTTTACTTAATTTGTTAAAGAAATGAGTTTTAATTTAACACTTATGTTCTAAACTTACGTTAATGCATAGAATTACTCCACCGTCTTATACAAATAAGAGCTGAAGAATGAACACTAAAGTCGTATTTGTTTTCAACACATTCAGTGCACGTAAAAATTGGTTTATAAGCCCACGTCACCAAATGTGTGCTCACTTGTGTTTTCTGTTAATTATTGAAAGTGAATGGGTAGGGATTCTGATTTCTACCTTTAATGTCAATAAATTTCTAACAGTGAATTGAAATGGTGTTTTGATCATTGGCCAGATTCCTTAGTAATTATTTTATGTAAAGGCTTTAATTTTTCAAAAGAAAGGTAAAATAGCTCTGAAAATACACTCATGATTAATTTTTCTTTTCTTATTGAGTTTTATTCTGCTTAAATTGAATCACTGAATTAAAATAAATCTTTAAAAAATCCTAAAAAGAGGTACTTCATATTGTAATGCCATAAGTTTTAAAAATAATATCAGTAGTGTAAACTATTCCAATATTTGTATATTTAGAACCGAAATTGAAATATTTTTTAAAAACTTTGACATTTATAAAATATGGTAAAAAGCAGCTGTTGAAAAGTAAGTTATGAAAAGAAATATCTCAGACTTTATTAAATAAAAAAGTTGCACAGGTTATAGCTTTCATGAAAATAAAGATCCATAATTCATCTCTCAAAACACCTTGATGCATTTAGATCCTATCACAAATATATATTATTTTCTGCTTCGTAAACTTGTCTGTAATCCATGATTATTAAATATATTATTTAAGAAATCTGTTCTCCTTCGAATATTTATCTGAAGTACACATGGAATAGGTTGTTCATCGCATTCGCAGCATTCATTTTTAACAGAACGGGATTCTTGCCAACTTTATGTCCATTCGGCTCCAGTACTGGCTTAACTCCAACCCAATGGATTTAAAAGTTAATGGTTTTTCTTAATAAATAACGTTTAAACTAATGGAGGACTAAAATAGAAACTTAAAATTAGTTTGATATCGTACTCAAACAAATCAAGTTCATTTTACAGAAGAATTTTTAGCGAGGTATTTTGATGATTTCATTTTGTGAATTCTTAGCCACCATAACTTTTCCTGTTTCTGATAACAAAATTGTAATATTGCGAGGAAAATGTCGAATAACATTTTTCTCTAAAAAAAGACAAAGAAGAAATGAGGTGCATTCAATTTATTGATAAAATGTCTTATTTCAAATTACGGCGAGGAAAGTTTTAAATATCCTTTTTAAAACTTCCAATTTGACTGAAGAAATAGGAAAAAAAAAAAAAACTTTCCTTCCTCCTTTTCAAGTCATTGAAAAAATAAAAGTAGTACCTTTCGATCGAGTATTGAGAGACTATTCATCCTCCTCAATTTAAGTAGTCATCGCGCACATGGTGCAAAGGAAGGACAAGGGAATAACTATTTAGTAAATGACTAAGCAACCCACAAAGGGGATATTAGAAGGTAGCTGAATTATATAGAATTTGTGGTATAATAATTTCATTAACCTGTTCGCAGTCGGAAATATCTATTGATACGGCAATTCTAAACTCATTTAATACATTTCACAATACTCATCAAGTATTAGTAAATATCAATGTACTGATACTGACCATTAGTACAATACCGCTAATTAGGGCAATGGGAATTTTAATAGAATAATGAATTCTAAAATTGCTATTGTTCTATATTCCTTAAATGTCAAGTATCTAAATAGTCACTTAATTGAATAATCTAAATATCCTTAATTCAATCTTTTCAAAACCGAAATTCAATTTACAGATTTAATGAGTATTCATGAAATTCATGAATTTTGATATAGATTCGATGAATAAAATTGGGCATATTCTTCCATTTGATTACACACCTAATTCATTTTTTGAAAAAAAATAAGCTGTAGATAATAGAATTTTCATTAAAAAATATCAACTGCAATTTCCAATCAGCACATTTGTTCCATTCAGTAGATTTTTTATAATTTATGTGCCTAAGTTCCGTGCGTGTGGGTTTCCCGTTCTTTTCAAAATCCAAAATTTATTCATTTAATAAATCCTTTTTATATACATATTCTGAATCAATTTAGAGCAATCATGATATGATATGGCATTATCTACATTCCCAAAATTTGCATTTTAAAAAATGTAAACTTTGTAATTTGATATATACTTACGTTTAGAATTTTATCCAGTTAATTGACAAAACTAATACACTTGATAAAAAGTAGTCCGATTTAGGCATCTTGATGTACGAACTGTAAAATTACCTTAAATGATTAATTTGAAATTCATCAGCTATAAAATATTTTAAAAGAGAAAAGGTTCAATTTGCACATATCTTTTACGAGGTTATTCAATTGTGTACGATAATATTAACCAATACATTTTTGCATCATCTTTCTCTATATCATATGTAGTGTTTCTTCGTTTGTTGTTCTAAGAAATTAAATTTAGAGAACTAACATATCCAATTGAAATCCATCGGCTAAAAATTTTTAACAAAATTCTCTCATAGAAGATTCTTTTCTTCTTGATTTTATTTTTATATAATAATTGTGTTAAGAAATTTTAATTTCCACTGAAATAATAATAGTATCATTTGATTAATTTAAATTTGTTTTTATAGTGAAATTATAATGACATGCAAAGAATGAATGGTTGCAAGATACTATTAAATTGATTTAAGCAGAACAGTTCTTTTCAGACTAAAAACATAAAAATTGTGCCAATCAAACGATGTTTACTGAAATGCAATACACAAATTCTTTATAATCCGGATAAATTCGATGGAGTAAATGTTTTAGAAAAGCTACTATTTTCATTGATCTAATAAGAAATTTTTATTTAAGCTTATCAAAATTTTATATATGGCTATTTTCAAATAGATGTTATTTTATTTCAAAATGATATAATAATCTTTTATAGCCAAACTTTTATTCGGAATTTATTCCAAGAGACATTTATGTGACCATTTTAATCACTTTTTATATTCTTTAAACATTTTAGACTAAAAGCTCATCCCTTTTTTATTTTTACAAGAACGTTAAGCGCTTTTCAATCATTTATTACCATGAATTTTTAGATATTTTTCCCCTTCTATTTTAATAAATATTGTTTCTAAATAAGTTTATTTACTTCATAGAAAATTTCGTACTGCTGAATAATAAATTTATAAGTTTCATCTGAATTAACTTTACAAACTTCAGGTTACACAAAATTCTGGTCTCTATGTTTAATATGGAGTGGTGGATAAAGATATACTTCAATTCAATAGACAGTCTATTTCAAATACATTTTGCATTATAATCACCTTTTTGAAGTACTTGTTTGCCATGCATAGAAATAATTTATATCTCAAAAGGTCAATGCATAAAATAAAATATAAAATTATCGACAAACACAAAGTAAAAAAAAAAAAAAACTGAAAAATAGTTTTATGTATTATTAAATTTAAATGAAGTTATTTTTAGTTTTTACCTACAGCATAAAAATTCAGCGTTATTTTTAATATCAAAAGATATGATTCGTAATTATTTAATATGATTATAGACAACTACCATTTAAAGATGTTATTATACCACTAGTTAAAAACTATTGTTAAGTATAAAGTATATATTTATGATTAAACACGAATATAGAAATATAAATATAAAAAATATAAAAATATATAAAATAACGGAATTTGAAAAGAAGGATTCCAAACTCTAGTCCAAAACATTGCGAGTATAATAATGCGTGGTCTTGCTTCGTCTATCTTTATTACTCTTAATTATATAACTCCATAACATCCATGCAAAAAATTATATTTAAAAATATTGCATAATGCGTGAGTGTTAATCCATTAATTAAAACAAAGGAAAATATTGTTGAAAAATATATTTACAAATAACCTTAAAAACTTCTTAAATTAAAGAAAAATTGTGTGAAAACGACAGTGACATCCTTGAATAGTTAATGCCTAAGAACGGATTTTGTACGATAATATGTTCCAATGTTATTGAAAAAAGTTAAAATATTGAGTAATTTTAGTAACAAAATGTAATTAAAATTTTGGAAAATCCTTTCTTTACACTTATTATTTAAAACGGCAACTACAGGGTAAATTTGGTTGCTCGTTTAGTAAAGTGTTTTGAAATATTTTTTCCTTCATATATGTTGTAATCTATAGATATTATGCAAGCCAATAAACCTTATCACGCTCTAACATTAATTTGACAGTTTGGGCATACTAGAAATAAATGGAATGAAACAAGAAATCTGCTTTAGCAATTCAAACCGTGCACGAAAAAACACAGAAATAAAAGCAATAAATATTAGAATAAAGCTCGACGACATCTCCTTTTAAAAGATAAAGAAGATGGGGAATACTTCCCTTTTAAAAAAAATATTAGGATTAAAAAATTTATCTTCCTTTTTCTGTACTCCGATCACTATTCATTTACCCATCACAAGAGATAATATGGTTGGAGATTAAAACTATCTCATTGTGATTGAAATAAACCCGATTAGTCCCACTCAGGGATGAAATCATTTCCATTTAGTCATAAAATCATTATTTAGTGATTCAATGATTGCACTAACACGTACACAAAAACGAAAATTGCGTTGACACATAACTGCATTGGCTCATCAGAAAAGAATAAGAATGAGAAAAAGATGTATCTTATCAAACTGGGCAGAATACTAGCGCGAGTCTTTATTATTATTTTCTATTTCAAAGCCAGTATGTTCTTTTAGAGCTTAAATCTTGTGGTTTTCATGTTAATCAGTAAGGGAGATGCTTCTTTTCCCTCCATTATGGCTATGTAAAGCATTTCAATCAATATCATAAAAAATGTCTTAATGTGAAAAGTATTCTTAGTACAATATTTTCTCTATTAGTATTTTATATTTCTTAACTAATATGTTCTTTTTAAAATGGATTCCTTCACAATGGATTCCTACAAAATAACCATAAATAAGCTTGAAAGTATCGTTATAGAGTACTATTAAGTTGCAACGCTTTCAAATTGAAGGCACATCAGGCGTTTATTCGAATTGCTTAGAATTATCAAATTATCTACGTCAGTTTTAAATATTAACAACATGCACGCATTTTATTTCCTAGAAAAATCATTCAACTATATAAATTGTTCAAAAAGTACTATTCTAAGATGTGTCTAAAAAGTAACATAATAAATAATCTTACATCTCAGCACGAGTCTCGAAATTCCTGATTTCAGCAAAAAGACATTTGCTTTTTAATTAAATTTTTAAAGTCAATATCTCTACTAAAAGACTGCTTTTAATGGTATAGAAACAACCAATCGCAATTACCGCGTTTTTATTAACGAGATTCTTCGTAATTTATAAGTTAATTTTCAGGGAATCGACTTTGAGTTTTATAGGTAATAACACTTGCAAAGTATTGAAGAGAACCAGTGTAATATGGTGACAAAAACAAAAATCATTTTAAAGAGTTCGCAAATTTTAAAGGCAATTCTCTGCATTTCCTAATTATTCCGTTAATTATAGGATACTGTAGAAATGCAAATTTTCGTCAAAGAAAATAAATTCACTAACTGAATTTAATTGCCGAATTATAGGTTTCAATTGTGGAAAGCACATTAAAATGGTTTCAAAAGACTTGCACGTCTGAAACTTGCAATAAGAAAAGTATTCTGTCATTCGCGATTTTATTCATCACATTACAGGAACTATTTAATTTATTTTAATTGGGAAAAGAATTAAAGCATTCAGAAATGAAAATGGTATTTTTAATGTTGATTACATCGCTTAATAATTACGCATTTGTGAAGGTTAATGAATACTATTTAAAAATATTATTTCTTTGATGTTAATTCATAATAGTTCCTGTAAATATAATTTATAGATTATTTGTCTTTTGTTTAATTGTGTTTACTTCAATTGTATCTTAATAGTCAAGGATGTAATTAATACAATATTTAATGCTTTGTAGGCTCAAATATTTAAATACAAAAAATAAGAGTCATTTTAAATAACGAAATGACAAGAAGCATCTTCATGTGTTTTAACATAAATAAAGTTCCTTGTCTAATAGAAGAAAAGCGTATGGATCATAATGATCTTCAAATAAGAATCATCATTATCGGTGACAAACATGTGAATGTAACAGATAAAAATACTTTTGAAATAAGGAGGCAATATTTTTCATTAATTAAATTTTTTTGAATTTTGTTTAAGAAGTTTTAATTGTTATATTGATTGTCAATATTTATTTCCAATAAGTTTTTCGGCTTCTATCTTAAGTGTTGAATTATTTATGTGAATTTTAACTTATGTTTAAGGTCTAAAGCAAAAGATTTTTAAGTTATGAACCTCAAACACTATTGAAAGGAATTTATTTTTCTAATTTTATAACACCCATAAGCAGAAATTAGGTAAGAAAATCAAACTGGCTGAAAGCATTTCTGAAGACTGTTGCTGCTTAACTACTTTAAATCTAATGTCGTTTTATCTGCTATTAGTTAAGGCATTTTTATTTTATTTATTTTCTACATTTCGGAATTGCCAGAAGAAAAAGTTAAAGAAGCTATAATTAAAAGAATTTGAAAAAAATCTTTTAACTGAATGTTTGACTACTTAAATTTCAAATAATTAAGCGATTTAAAAATTAGCGAGAGGAAATTAAAAACAAAAAAAGTATAACATATATTCAAAGCAGAGGCAAAATTTTCTTTATTCATTTCCATTGCGTGCCGAATTATTCTGCTTTCTCTTTGAATGAACCTTCAGACACTCTTGTTTTTTGCAAGTTTTCAGCAAATTTTTCCCTAACCATAGAATTGAGTAGCATATCAAGTTGCATGTGAAAAAAGCTAACTATTGCTTTTAAGATTCATTTCTACAGCAATACAGAATTTTTTTTCTTTTAGATCACCTAAAATTAAATGTTATTGAAAATGATTCCCACACTAATAACTAATCATTACTAAATTTAAAATGTCTGTTATCCATTCCTTGGTCTTCATTACATATTCTGGCCATTAAATTGTAAAAAATGAGGACGGTAATAACATCTGGATGTATATCTATTTCTTAAAATTTTGGATCGAACATATTCTGTTGTGGTTCTTCCTTCTTTCATTATAAAATTTTTTTTTCAAAATTCATTAAGAATAAAACGTAGGAAATAATAAAAGAGAAAAATAACATGCTATTATTGGTGCTGTAATTGGGGTGGTTAGTAGTGGCATAAAATTAGAAAAGATTTTGCCCCTTCTATAAACATTAAAACAATTGTAAAACTACAAGAGGCTGGAAATAGAACTTGAAGGACATTAATCTACGATTAATAAAAAAGTAAAGCTTCTGTACAAAAATAAATGCATTTAAAAGAATGATTAAAATTCCATTTTATTTAGTGTGTTTTTTTATTTACACATCAAGATTTTGCGATTGTGCTTAGATGCCTATATTTGCCTGTATAAAAAGTCATTTTTTACTTCTAAACACACTAATAAAAGTATTTTCAAGAGCTCTATTATCATTCATCTTTCCACCACACTTGTATAAGTTGCGGTAAATGTGATGGATCCGGTGATTATGTATTATTATCTGTAATTATTCATAATAACCACTAAATTCATTATTGTTTAGGAATAATCTCCAGTGTAAATGTAGAATATAAGTAATTACTATATATAATCACCACAGTTTATTACACTTAGAATAGAAATGAATGCAAGAAATTTTAGAAAGCTGATTAAAAATTATCAAATTAAGTTTCTTCTATTTATTCATTTTTTTTTGTTTGTTTTTCCGTTACCAATTTGATAAAGAATGTAGAATTATTTCATTGTTAGCTTTTTACTGAAAAATTTATCTCCTTCTAAAAAACTTATGTAATTAATTTTTAGTTAGTGAATTTAATTATATAAAATTCAGCTTAAATAGATAATGATATAAATTATACAAATATGTACAACATATTTGCCCATTGCGGGGTTGATATTTTATTTTGTAAACATTGATTTATAATTGATATAATGCTGAAACGGCATCAAAGAACAAATTTTAAATTGGATTTATTAACTTCTCAATATGATTTGGTAAACAGCTCGGAAACGACTGTATATGAAATGAAATTCTTTTCCCCAGTCCTAAAAGTACTCTTCCTGAAAATGTCAACTAGATTTCTCAGTTTGGTATTATATACCGAAAAAAAAAGATATAAATCTTCTTTCTTTTCTCCGATACCTCCTAGAAAATGCACTGAGCAATCGGAGGAAACCTTTCTTTTTCAAGTGAAAAGAAAAGGGAAAAAAGCGTTAAAAAGTCATCAGGATTGTCAAGTTAGAATCGTAATGGGAAAAACATACAGTGAGTGGAGCATCACGCCTTAGGGGGAAAAAAAAAAGAACCTGAAGAAACAGAAAATTCAAAGAGTGTTTTAGAAAGTTGAATGCGACTGACTATAAAAGAGCGAAATGCAGCAGAGGTTAATACATATTCAAATTTAAAAGAATCTTCGTTTCCAGATATCACACGAGGCCTTACAAGAATTTACGTAATTCTTTTCTCCCTCTTTTTTTTTTTTTTTTTTTCTGCTGCTTCACTTTTATTCTTTTTAAAATTCAATGTCAAGATGCTGCCTGATTCTTCACATCAAACAGACAACTGCAAGAATCAATATTAATACTATAAAATTATCAATCTATAATTATTATGAGTATGGATGTACATTAATTTTAACATTAATAAAAGGATATAGGATATTCTGCTTTGGCAATAGCTAAAATAGAACTAAAACACTTTACTAAAATATGCTGATTAATGGCGATTAATAATGATATATATGGTTAACAGAATTCTGACTTTTTTTTTAAATTAAAAAGCTAATTGAAACATGAGACCGGTATTGTTATTTGGAAAATGAGTAGTTTAATTAAATCATCTCATACATACAGTTGACAATTTTTTCACACTGAATTACTTTAAAGTATCCAAACAAATTGTTGGAAATTTTCAAGAGCATTAATAGCAAAATCAATTGCTTTTCATCCCATCCACTTAAAAACAAGTCTTGCTCTAACCGGATGAAAAAACTTTTGATCCAGCTTGAGTTCCGATATTGCTATGAAAATATAAATAATACAATAATACAATGTTAGAATCTGGCATAATTAAATATCTCTATAAAAGATTAAACGTTAGGCAAGAAGTTCTCTTGGCAGAAAATATTTTATTTAAAGAAAATGTTTGAAAAATACGGTCCCTCCATGCCTCTGATCAATATTTTCAAAAGTTCTACCGAAAGGAAAAATTAATTTGATAAAACATGTAATGTAATATATGTTTTACTTTTTCTTCGAAATTATTTGAGATCATATTTTCTTTGTCATCACTTACGTTTTTTTTAAGCTTGTAAAGATAGAGTTTTAAAATACATTTTTAATTCACTTCTTAGTATGCTCAATTTCTGAACTTTCGAAAAGTTGTGTATTTTTGATTATAATACAACATTTTAATATTTTCAGAACTTAATAATATGAAATTGAGTAATTCTGATCCAGTTTTGACACCATTTGTATGATACCCTTCGATAGCCAATTTGTGAAAAAAGATTTTAAGATTAAATATTGGTTATAAAAATGAATTGTAAAATCTGTCCAAGGTTAAAAGGTAAAAGTAGTTAATCGTGAAAAAAGCGTTTTAATATTAAGCTTTTGTTAGAAAACTAAGAACTAGAAAATATTTTTCATCAGAAATCTGGAGGTCAAAATAACAATCGCAAAATCATAAAAATAATGCAATCAAGTAATTCACTGTGAATATTATAAGAAAAAATTCCTAAACCTTTGTTAAGAAATAAAATATTTTACTTCGATTTTTCGTAGAATACTTCTATTAGCGATTCATGTTTTTGCAATGATTGCTTTGAAAAGATTTTTGATGAAAAAAATTTCCTAGCTCGCTAGTACAAGAGTTTTGTTAAAAATTATTCTTGTTATTGAATATTATATATGTGTGAAGTTCTTTGTTAATTATTCTTATTAGTTCACTTTAATAAAAAAAGCTTTCTTTTTCCCAGCCATTTATCTTTAACTTGCTTTAGCTTATTTATAATGTCCATCGCACGCCAGTTTATTACTTTCTCGTATACGAAGTATGCAACGAGAAAATAGTGTAATCATCCAAAAATAAGAACTCGAAATAATTCTCCATAATTCAGACTTCTCGAGTTCAAAAGATAAATTTTTGCAATTATATCCGTCTGTTACTTCGTTTGTCTATCTCTATGTAAATTCAATAATTCAAAAACGCTTTGACCTAAACGGAAGAAATTTGGTATACGATAAATATACTAAATTTACAGATTTTTATCAAATTTTAAATGAAATCCATTGGGAGGAAGTTATCTGTCGGTAATCCGAATGTAACTGCAAAACTAAAAGAGAGATAATAGATATAAATCAGTACACAGATTTAATATCAAAAGATCTGAATCAAATTCGAAATGGCATACCTCAAGGGATTGATTGTCTATAGGTCTGTACTTTCACATGCATGTAAATGTGATAACTCAAAAACGCAATGATTTAAATAAATTTAGGTTGTGATCTTTTTAACTACTATTGCAGTTCTGTGTCAAATTTTTGTTCCAACCAGAATCCCTAATTTACCCTTGATTTTTTCTGTTGCTTCCATATCCCAGCGATTAATCACCAATGATCAAATGCTACTAATATTTGTCGTAACTATTGTACGCCAATGCTATGCGTTTACTAAATTTATTCGGGAGTGGGGAAGAAGATAAACCTTTCATTCGAAAGCTCGCAAGAAAATTTCGGAGAGACCACTTCCTCCAAATAAAGATAGAAACTTTGTATCTAAAACTATTATCAAAGCCTTGGCAATTTAATGACAAGTATAGAGAGAACATCATTTTTAACCTTGAATGAACCCGGTGAAGTTTAAAATGGGATATCCGCATTTAATTATATTTCAGAAGAGATCTTTTGAATTAAAATCGCAAGTATTTTAATCTGGATTATACCAGTGAGCCGCTTCGACAGGTAGCAACCAGAATTCACACTGATAGAGGAAGTCATGCATTCGATTCCTTTAATTCTTTAATCATCCTATTAGTTGCAACCTCATCGACATTATCCTAGAACCAATACGTAGGGAGCTAACTTCTATAGACGCCGCTATCGGTGGAGAATTACTGAAGGGCTGAGTTCCCAGATAACGTCAGGGCGTGCAATCCAGTTAAATTAAACCAAGGAACAGTCCCGAAAGACGAATTACTTTACTCAATCCCGGCTTACACCTTATGCATGGAGCCTCACTGCATATCATTAAAATAAACCATTATTCACCTAAGAATTAGGTATAATTCGCTTTGCGTTAAAGAAAGCCAATAGCTGTGGTTTCAAACGGCAGTTTTAATTAGGTATTTTCTGTCAATTGGGAAAACAAGAAATAAACCGAGAAATACGTCGAAAAACAGAAATAATTTTTGCCACCCAAATAATGCAAAGTCACATTTTACAATTCATATTCAAATCCAAGAATTAGTTATTCTCTCAGGATAGAAGAAAAGCCATAACACAGCTTTAAGAATGGAATGAAGAAGTCATTTCTGAACTTATTTTTTTAAATAAACCATAAAATTATTAAATAAACCATAAAATTATAAAATAAAGTACAACTGATAGCAAATTTATTCATTCGTTTATTTCTCAAATTCGAACATGTAAGAAAGGCTACTATTTTTTCAACAGCCGTTTTAGATGTAAATTTCTACAGGGCAAAGTTATAAACATGGAATATTCTAAATTATTTCATATCGAGTTTCTATTTATTTATTCGTTAATTTGAAGCCTGTTTTTAAATTAAGTTACGGATATATTAGATACCTTTCGCAATACAATCAATTAATAATCGAGTGATACGTTAATGAATCACGTCAATTAAATTTTGGGATGCATTGTACAACCTGTAGGAGTAAAGAGAAACGAATTTCACAACCTATCGCGATTGAACATATGATTAGGTGTTTGAGAATGTATAATTCGGTTTCTCATAAGAACTACGAAGAAGATGAAGCTTAACTAAATTATGAAGATGATACTAAAATAAATACTGAATATTCCAAACTTCCACACCTCAACTGCTTGTTAAGATCTCACGAACATTGCAATTCTTTGACAAGTCTCTGCGATGAATTTTTAATCGAAACGAGAAAAGAATCAGCGATTTATAACCGATTCCCCGAAGTGTAATACTGTGTCAGGAAGAAAGGGAGGGAGATTTACTAAAAATAGAAAAGTAATAAAGTGCCTTTTGAAACCTGTTTCCCATAACAGTTAACTCATAAAATAAATTAAACTAATATTCTTACTAAAGAGTAATAAAATATAAATCTTCAATATCGCCTTTCTTCTCATATATACCAAATCATTCGAATGAGATTTTATAGCAATTCATTTAGTCTTTTACCTTTAAGCAAGTAATATAAATGCCCTGAACTCTAAGTAAAATTGCTTTTTCTTCCTTTTCCCTCCAGGGATTTTAATTATACTCTCGATTTTAAAATTTTGAGAATTTTTGTGGGGTCTGCATTATACAAGTTTTATAAAAATGTATTAATATTAAAAAAATCTAAATTTAACGATCTTTCAAAACCCTATCGGAAAGTTATAACTATTCAGATTTTTTAAAGAAAATAATTAAATGATTGCATCTTAAAGGTGAATTAAAAAACGTGAAGATGAATTGCCTTTCCCCAAACATTAATTATTTTATTTTGATTTATGGTTACGCCAGTTAATACTTTCGAAGTAAAATTATAGTGAGTCGCTTTTTTTAACTTTGAAACTTTATTATGTATATTTATACTTTCATTCAATAAAATTGGTTTTCTAATTAATAAAAGCTGTGCCTATGTGAATGAATTCCTGCTCAGGATGTTCGTAAACAATTTTAGTTTGGAATTCAATTTTACCTTCCACTAAGTGAAGAGATATACCCAATGTGTACTTTAAAAATAAATACCACTTAATTTCAACACAAATGGTTAATAGTTGCAGAACAATACAGATTTTTTGTATATATATATATTACGTAGAAAATAATAAATTAATCATAAATTGAACATTCAAGTAACATTTCTATTTTAAACCATATTCATTACAGTACTGTGCCTTTAAATTTTCTTCTTAAGCAATAGATGGTTATACATTGATTACTCTGCAAATTTAGCATTTTATAGGTTTTAAACACATTTGTTTTAAATAAATAACTTAGAATTACAGATTATGGTGCAAGCTGATTAAAAATATTACTTCTAAGAATTTATTACGCATCATTCTAATAAATACTCTGTAAAAGGTCAACCACTAGCATAAAATGTGTATTCTTTGCTATATAAAAATATTTGTAAAGTATTATTTACCAAAATGTAGTAATAAACAGTTTCATGTCATTATTGAAAGCTTGCGCTCTATTATTTAACCTACATGTCATGTTAAAATGGTATTGTTAAGAAACAAGTCTCGTTATCTACATAACTATACAAAGTTATATAGCAAAAGACTCTTAACATCTTCAGATTTTAGTTGCACTGTGCTACGGTAACTATGTTTCTATAAACGAGATACAAATTTTATTTCAACACTGACACTATTAATACATAATTCCAATTACAGTGAAAGACAATCAAGTTTATAGCTCAAAGAAGGCTGCAAGAAGTCGTATCATTAGTGAATAAAGAATACTTTCATGCATGTTAGAGTTATAAAATGTGCCCAGAAAAATCAAACAACATTTGGTTGCAGTAAAAAGATTTATTAAAAGAAATACTAATTATTAATGTTTAAACCTAAATGCTGTATGACTATATTAATTTACATACATTAGAATCGCATTCAAGACATTCTTCTAAGCGTAATGATACAACAGGAAATTTTTGTCATACTATTAAGTTAATTTGTCTTGAGGTATATTTATATCCCATTATTAAATTTTTCGTGTGCTTATATAAAATTCTCTTTTCTTCACCAGATGCGGGAATCAACTGCTCTCTACTTTCTCTTTTACGGCAAATTAAAAAAGAAAATTGGAAATTTAAAATATGGTTGTAGTGATCTTAAAATGCTAGAATGTTCGAGCGCGTTAACAGAAAGATCACAAGTGACAATTTCTGAGTTATTCTTAAAAACATTAATTCCTTCCTCAGGAAGTCGCCAAAGTTTTTTTTTTTTTTGCCTTAATAATAATTTCGTATAGAATTTCATAATAATTTATTGATCGATAGATTACATTTTAAAATTTAAAATCAATCAAACTTGCAAGTGTTTTGCATCGTAATTTTCTAATGTTTCCATTTTCCTTTCCTTCCATTTCGAGTTAAACACAGTTTTCCGTACATATTATCTATCACAACAGAATTAAGTTTTGAATTTTTATTACATGTGTGATATGCGATAGGTCATTTTACTGTGCCATTTTCCATCGGTATAATTGTGAAATGATAGAACTCAAGTGGAGGTCCAGCTATTTATTAAAATGAAAAAAAAATTCGGGTTAAAGAGTGGAAACAAAGTGGACAAAAAAGAGTGGAGGCTTGGGTGGTTTTACAAATAAGGATTTATTGGTACTCGATAAAAGAACAGAAAATTTGATTATAAATGATTAACAAGATAAAAAAAATTAGCAGGTCTTGAGAAAGATAAATGGCTAACAATAGTTGCGAATGGGGCTTAGATTTTCATAAAAAGAAATGTTGAATTCTTTTTTGTTTCATTTTTTTAATGCGGTATACAAGGGAAAAAAATTCGTGTGTGGGAGGGACACTATTGAGGGACGAGTTTGAAGAAGGGTGCACGATGAAAAGAAATTGTCAACTATCGAAGTCCGACGCGTGGAAAGAAAATGATTAGGCTATTTAAGCATTGACACCCACCTGTCTTTTATAATGGGCATGAAACGACTGGATTCTGACGCTTGCCGTTGTATGACTTCAAAAATTAGATAAGTATCACTTTATATAAAATTAAAGAAAAACGTGTAAAAATAATTTTGTGGCTATAAACGTACGCGCTCATAGAGAATTAGTTACGAAAAAAAAGAAAACTCCTTACTATAAATGCGATGTAAATATGGGGCGAATGAAATTTTAGTGCCCATTATAATTTGATTGTTGAAGAAAGTGTATATTTCCAGTTGTTATTAAATAGGAATAAGTTTATAAATTTCGATGATACTGAAATTCACAATCAAATTCATGCTAAATCAACTGAGAGAGGTCATAAAATGTAAAGGAGACCTATCAAGATATTAACTATGAAGTCCATTTTTTTTTAAAATTTATTGGACAATATCATAATACTTTTTCAACAGATTTTTTGGCTTGATTTCTTTTACTTTAAATTGTTATCATACTTGTATAAATATATAAATTTTGTTTAAATTAATGACTTGCATTTACCAAAGTGGGACATTTTTTTTTTATTCCTATGTTTAATTATATATTGTGATAAAACTCTGAAAACTCTTCGATTTTGGGCCATTTTTTTTGAGTAACTGTGGATACGGCTTTACTCCTCATCATTAAGAATAGAGACTGCACATTAAAACTTTGGCTGTATTGGTATCCCGGAAATCTACAGTAATTATATGTGGATTCATTAAAAAAGAAAGGGGAAGAACATAAGGGGACAATGAAACTAGAAAAATGAACCAAGCTTCACGATATGCTTGAAACAAAATTAAATAAGAAAGGCTGTAAAAGCAAGGTTATGAAAATAAGAAAAAAAAGTTTTCAGATTCCTTTATTTGGAATGCTGCGGATGCCGAAAACATCAGGATTAAAGCCATGTTAAACATCTCGAAGATACGAAGGTATTCTTAAAACCTATCGTTAGCATTAATATTTTCTATTTGGTATACCCAGGGCCCGGAAGATTAGAGGAACTCTTCTCCAAGCTACCTTATATAGATAACAAACTGTTATAAGATATGAAGTCTAACCAAATTTATCTTCTGTATTTCAAATACCACAAAAACTTAGGAAATAATAAATTATAGTCGTTTGTTATAAGATGAATACAAAATCATCATAGCAGTGGTATACAAAAGAAAAAATCATGCGCTGCCTATTTAATCATTTGGAATACTCCACCTAATAACGCTCTGAACCTAATCATTCTTATCTTTTCAGTAGAATTTTTGCAGAATTCGATTTTTCAAGTACTGTTAAAATTAAACTTGTTTAGGATTAGCGCTAGTTTTTAATTTTACTGTATAATCATCGAGCATTAAATGTTAGGTTCTTGTTTCAATTCATTATTTTTTTTATTCTAAATATAACTTGAAATTATGAGTTTAAATTGAGAATATTTTAATGTTTTGCAGCTTTATTTAGTAAAAAAACTTCAAGAGAAAAAATATTTATCTAAAATGATTTTTTTTATCATTAATTTGAATTTTAGTAGCTTTCATATAGTTCTCCCACTAAGAAAAAAATGGGAACAATAAAAATATAATAAAAGAACGAAGACTATTAAATAGAAGTAATAAAAAAAATAGTATAGAATCTAGAGCAATAGAAATAAACTAATCTGCATATCCCACTTTTAATCTTTTTGAACGTTGAATAAACGCACCATCCTTTTAAATTCAGCAAGAGAAAAAATTGAGCACACACATCAGAAAAGGTTTGTATACTCATAGATAAAGAGACTAAATTTATACTGATATTTGAAAAAAAAAACTAAAAATATATCAAGAGCACAGGAGGGAGATAAAGAGGAAAGCACTAAAAGTGAGAATACATACTATTCGATATTAGATTTTCGCTTTCACGTAACTTTCTAGGTCAAAGAAAAAAAAAGAATTTTTTAAAGTTAGATGATAAACTGCATATCCATCAATCATGAGCGATTGTTGGAGGAAATGGTTAAGCCCAGGGGCATGAAGAGAAATCGGCAGATGATATCATTATCAAAGCTTTCAACCTTCCCCACCCATTACGGGTTGGATTTCATACGAGATATTTAGATGGGTTGGAGATGTTTTCTCAAATGGTTGGAAAGGTGCGATTGGTAATCTTTTTTCGCTGATTTGCTTATATTTTATTGTGATGGAAAGATACCAAGTTTCATTTCATACTTAGAAGTCTAAAAGTAATTCGTTACAGAAAATATGCGGATTTTATTAATTATTTGAATTTATTAGTTATTAAAATAGTTGTTAATAAGTTTTTCTATAAATATTTTGCACGATAGAAGTATTTATTATTATATAAGTTATTATTACAGAAGTATAGTATTTTTTTAATGGTTGTTTTGAATTATTTTTATAGGAGAGGTGAGCAAATAACAATAAGAATCATACAAAATGCAGTCAATTCATTCGACATCATAATCATACGGCATAATCTTCCAAAATCCATCTACACTGCACGTGATCTATGGTTTCCCTTAAATATTCAATGGATACAAAAATGAAACTGGGGTTATACATTTGATCAGTAATTGACTTTATTAAAGCAAAACACTTTTTTGAAGCATTGAAAATATAAATAAGTTGTTTCTAAGGCTCGTTTATTTTCACAGTCTTTCTTTTCTACATAAGTATTGGTGGCATATCCATATCGTATAGATATGTCTTTGAAAATCTGTCTTCTATAACGTAAAAAAATGCTGCGTGGACAGTTGGTGCTATGATGAAAAGAGTTGCATTTTTTTTTTTTTTGAAGCATGCGGTTAAATCTCAATATTTTGTAACCGAAAATGGAAATTAATATGTATGTGAAGTAGTATCTTTTGTAATCATTGAAAGAAGCGTTGTCCTAAATATTAGAATTCAGATTAGAATTTGAACTGAAGCACTGAATATTAGAAATTTGATAAGCAAATATTTGATCCTGCTATAATCTTAGTCCGTGTATGTAACACGCAATGCATTTATTATTCTGCTGAAACGAAATCCTTAAATTTCAAAATATAAAACGAAATTTCACGATTTCAAATATTTTTTACATTTAGATTTCCTGAATAAACGATTTGAAAAAATATAACTACCCTGTAATTTTTAAGTTAATTCTGCGTTTCAAAGAATTTCAAAAACTCTAAATGTTTTCCTCCGGTAAATTTTTTTTATTCGAAAAATGTGCATTTTAAATTCTTGAGTTATCGTAATTTTATTCAGCAAGATTAAAAGTGGCAATTATTTGTAATGAAAGCAATGTGCCAGTATTTTATTAACCTTCTGACTCCCAATGCGGCCGAGACGGCTGTACATTCAGACATCCACAGAACGGCCGAGCGGCCGAAATGCCATCTGTTTATTTTCTTCCCCTTTTCTCAGTAGGGTCGTAAAACGGTGGGGGACAATTTTGTCTTTGTAACAGAGGTTGCTTCCGTTCCCGCTATCTCTGTGTTTGAGGGCAGATGCTTAATTTACAGTACGTTTTCTGCTCGCTAGCTACTAAAATCTTGCTAAAATGCCGGGTTATCGGAAAGTTTTAACTCAAAAAGAAATTAATAAAATACTCTTAGAAGATTCAGATGAATCTGATTTGATATAAGTGATTAGGAAAATGCTGGATTTAACACTTCAAACTCTTTTCAAAAAGAAAATTTTTCTACTTTGTTAGAAAATGATTCTGTTAACGAAGACGATATTGAAGTTTCCGAAAATAGATAACTCGGGACAGATTATTGAATGGATATCAAATTTCATAGTAAATAAAATTATTTCCATTTCGAAATTTGACCAACTTTCAGGCTCAATCCATAATTTACAAATATCGCAAAGTATGTAAAAAATAAAAATAAATGAATTAAAATGTTTATTGTTTCAGAAAACTGTGTTTAAAATAGTATTAATTATTTTTCAATCGCCCCCATACTAGTTCTTGAAACAGTTTTAATTATAAAATAACAAATTAAAATCCTTCCTTAAAGAATTCTGCAAATCGTTTGAAAATTGGCTGATATTATATATTTTGTACATTGCTTAAATCAAAGAACATAATTTTAAAAAAATGCTAGCAAACGTTCTCTTTAGTTAGAAATTCAGAGTTTGATTGCTGTATTTATAAAATCGGACATTTTTCGTAGTATACATATTTTAGTATTTAACAGCTATTGTGGGTATGTAGACTCATTTGGAAAGGAATGAAGAGGTTTTGATTTGAATAATTTTGGCATATACCTGCAAAATTTTAATTGTTATATATAAACCAGAAAAATAATATTTTTCCATAAAATAATACTTGCCCTGTGTTACTATTCTGACATTTTAATTAATAAATTTTGAAAATTTTCATTGTTAATGAAGTTATTTCTTAGATATGAATCTACATATATCTTAATAAGTTTTCAACAATAGAACATTATTCTCTTTATATTGTAATAAATAAATGCAAGCAATTGCTTTGGGATTTAATTAATACATAATTAAAATTTATAAGACTTTTTAAGTACTTAGATTAAGTTATTTATATCAACTCTTAAAATGAAGAGAAAAAAAAAGACGAGGGAAAAGAAAAGAAAAAAAAAAAGAACTCCTGAATGATTAAATTTTCTGATGCAGCAATGATTTTAATGAATATGCAAATATACAATTTCAATGTTATATTTCAACATCAAATGCGTCTTTCCTTAACTATTAATTAATTAATTCCGTAATTATTAAATTGTAATCAAAAACAGCGTTAAAAAAAACACGGAACGTTAGGAAAATCTTTAGGTGAAATTATAGAGTGTTATTATATTTGTATACAACCCCTTATTCTTCAGCAGTAATCTGACTATAGGAATAGGGCGACACGAGTACTCTCTCCACACTGCAAATGAACTCTTGACCGCATGAAGGGGGAGGGAAATGCTTATCTTTTATCTTTTACACTTTCGGCCGTTTTGAATTTTAAAACAACTGCACTTCAAAGAGCAAAGGAATTCAGAGGGTTAAATCGCTTATAGGGATTTATAAGACACCTTTTTTTTTTTTTCGTTCTCTCGCATTCCTGCTTTTTTTTCCTTAGTTTTTGCTCTTTATTTCTTTAGATGAAAGTTAATGAATTTTTTTTAATGTTCTTTTTATCCTTCAATTTATTTTCTTAAGTTTTTTTGATAATTTTATTCCTAATTGCAATCTTTTCTTGCGATATTTTCTTTTTCATTCTCATAAGATTTGTCTTCAATAAATATCGTGAGATACTACTTTATGCATATACAACAAAAGCTGTGTACAAATTATAAACGAAAATTCAATAACAGATGTATTTATATGTTAAACATTTATTCTTTATTTTGAAGCGTCGCAAAGGAAATTTTTAAGGCAATGAAATGTTTATGTTTTAATAAACTGTACACGCGATATGAATTTTTCGTATCGCACATATAATTTGATGCATGTTAATAAATCTCGCACTTGTTGTGTAACTCTAAACAATCTACTTGTGCAAGGAAGATGCAATTGCATTTGAAAAAAAAAATTTATAAAAATAATAAAAAATGAATATTTTAACGAATTAAAAATCCTGTAGACTAATTAAAATCCAATTTTTTATATAAATTTAGTTTATATATTCTTAAAATTTTATTAGAAACTTAGATTTTATTGTAATGCTTTTGATAAATTGTGAAAGTATTTTTTGAAAAAGGAAAAATCCACTTCAGTTCATTGAACTGTAATGTGAAAAATTTTTCGCATAAAAAATAAGCAGTTCTGTAGTTTTTCCCCCCCAAGAAATAAAATTTAGAAATTCGTGCCTCATTTGAATTTACAATGAATTTACGTATGATATATTACTACACGGATATCTGTCTATATATGCTTAATTATAAGAAAAACATCGTAAATAATTTCAAAATAACAAGAGAGTTCAAATTCTTAGCATGAAAATAAATGGAAATTTTCAAAATAATTTTGAAGTTAAATTCTCTTGGAATGAAACAGACAAACATTACTTGTTGCAGTAAGATTTCAAATAAAAACCAGCTATATTTATAAAAATTGGAATTTTATTTTAAAAAGATTCGAATGACTCAAGTTTTATTTTTAATTGCTTCAATTCTTTTTAAGTCCCGCTTTCATCAAAATTAAATTTTTAAAAAAATTATTTCTTTTTGAAAATATCTACCGACTCATTCCTTTTTATAATTTGTTCTTTCAATGGACTCAACGGTGCTATCCACCATGGGGCCCCTACAAGAAATAACTGCCACTGCCCGTGGATATCTGTAGTGCTTACCACTTTGATAGTCGGGACTTTTTTGCTGCGAGTCACCCCCTGAGACAGCAAAAATTTTTAACGCCTAGCCTAAGAAAGTATCCTCTTCGCTTGATTCCTCGCAAACTAACCAAACTAACCAAAAAAAAGCAAAAAGATTGGAGAGAATAAATTGACTGAATCACCGGCACTACATATGAATTTTGAGCTCATGACACCAAAAGAAGCCTTGTAGAGCATATATTAGACTACATATTTCTTACTCTAAGTATGATTAGCAAATGACAAAATATTAAACAGTATTTTAAAAAGTTAATGAACTTCTTAAAGAAAAAATTTTTTATTAAATTTCATCTAAATCAGTAATTTGAAGTTTTAAATTAAAAGGAATTTAAAGAGCCTTTAATTTCTGTTTTTATCTTTTAGCAATCTAAAACTTTCTACTTTAAAAATTTGCATAAAAATCCTAAATTATTTTCTTCGGATATTTTTTATACATATCTTCAGTCAATAGCTGGAAAACTCACATTGCCAAAAGTCATTTCTTAGAAATAAAATAAGAATATGTTTTAGAGAAAGCGTTAAGTTTGTTTCATTCTAAAATATCGAACGCATCATTCAGTAGAATTAATAAAATTTCTTTACAATAATTTAAGAAAAAAAGTTAGGGTCATTGCTGGAAAATATTTATTTTTCAAAAAATAAAATTTTACTTCAATATCTCAAGGCCAAAATAATTTATTAATACATCGTTATATTCTTTATAGTTTTCATCAAAATATTTATTAGGAATTTAACAGCGATTTTCTTACTCACTTATCTTCCGATTCATTAGATTAGCCATTTGATGGTCCTCTAGAATTATTATGGAGTGACCCAAAATTTGAATCTGTATTATAAAAAGAGTAATAATAGTACTAGACGATATGCGACGCTTATTTCATAATTTATGTAGTTCCTCTTAGAAAACCCTTTTTTTTTTTAAATGTGAAATAATATTACATTACGATTTCTTTCATTCGGTTTCTTTTACTTTTAACAAAAATTGTGTAAATCTTTGTAAATAAGTGTGAAGAATACAGGAAAGAAACACTTTCAAATGAATTTTTATTTGTCATCATTTGATTAAAAACAAATATTCAAGTTAAAACTTGTTTACAAAAATATATTCAAGCAAAAAAAAAATCCTGTAAAAATCAAATTATTCAAGCCTAGTTAAGAAACAAAAATAGACTCAATACATATGCGAATCTCTGTATAACGTACAGTTAAAAATTTAAAACATTTATTTGTATGCTTCATTCGATATTATATATTTTTTCTAAAATTAAAAAGTTGAATTTTCACATTCGCAAGCTAGTAATCATTGGATTAAATAATATATTTAAAGACTGGTAATTATTAATATATTATATTTGAAAATTGGTAATTATTAAATTATATTCAATTATCAGGTCTGTATTAAATTATTAACTATAATTTCCAATTAAATAACGATTATTTAAAGAATCTGCATTTTTTGTACATGTTGTCGAAACGATATTGTCAGCTAAGTATCATGGACCAAATTACTCTTAATTGCTTTTTTAGGAGACAATAGCAAAATTTAATTAAATGTTTCTTTTTCACCTATTTATATATCCAAGTTGCTATTTATAATGTTAAACATCAATAATTTTTTTAAAGAAAGTCAATGAAAAATATCTTAGAAATTTTTAATAGGTATTTTAAATTTTATCTTTTCATTCTGAGAAATAGTTAACATGTTTTTAAAATGACTTGTTGGCAAGAAGTTAACGAAAACACAAAAGGGAATGAAGAATGAAGTTATATGCAATATTTCTTGCTCTCTAAATATTTTTTAAATGATGAACTTTTCATTTATTTTTAAATTCGGCAGTTTGGTACAAGTATTTTAAATGAGCTTTTATATGTAAATAAAAATATATTTTGAGATCGCCGAGTTTTTAAAAGCTGCTCCAATGCCCATTTATCTATGGAGAAAAATCTGAAAATACTTTAATAGACTTCTATTGATAAAATATTAATTTATTTATGAAGCGTTTTGTATTACTTCAATTTAATAGTTGTTTCGGAAATTTTAATCCGTTTACATAGAATTAAAATATAGGGTTCTATCAATATTAATGAGGCTGTATTCATTAATAGTAATTAAACTCAATTCTATCTGCTTAAAAATTAATTTTTTTATCACCACCTGTTTTTACATTTATTAATTTTAAATAGTTGCATTAATTGATTAATAAAAGTATTATTTAATACATTTTGATTTGAATTAAAAAGTTTAATTAATTAATACTTGATTTTAAGAAAAATAATTACATTCAAAATGAAGATATTGAATTATTTTCCAGCATTCTAACATTTATTTATGAAGATCTACTCAACTTCCATGGGGAAAAAAATTCCGGCAGTTTTTGATTAAGAAATTATCCTTTTCGCGAAAGAAAGCAATACCACTTTGATATATGGGAAAACTGATTCGTAGAGCAGTTATCAATCAATTATTTTTCTAAAGGCCTTCATTTGCCACCGACATCTATTCATCATTCTTCAATCAGTCGGACACACCTTTTTCTTCTAAAAACTGATCTTACGCCGTTATTGAATCCCAAAACAATGAAAATGTCATTTATTTCCGCTAAAATAAAGCAGAACAAACTGAAGAAATTAACAATTATCAAAGAATGTTAACAAATCTAATATAATGGGTGATCAGATTAAGTTTAAATAAGTTGTTTAACAATTGAAAATACTAGTTTAAGATTTTCAGAAGATCTCGATAAAATTTCTCTTAATTTAGCGTGTAGAGCAGAAACCAGCTGAAATATTCACCAGTCGATTTTTGTATGCTTGCATATTATATCGAGTTTTGAATTCAGTTTCAAAATATAGCAGAGAAAATTGAGTGTCTTCTTAATTTCTTACAGCTGCCTAAATTAATTTAAATTTTGATGCAGCTCTGCAATTATTTAGTTAAAACATATTAATCTTTTTTTATTCCTAAGCGTGTTGCGCAGATATCATAATTAGATGCACAGATAGATAAAACTTTTGACGGATTGAAACAAGTCTGCAAATCTAAAGATAAGGCATATGCTAAATTTCATTTCTCTAGCTTTTTGCATCTCCATGAAATCCTGATCGCATTACACGCGGACAGAAAGATAGAATCTTAAGATGCATTTCATCCATATTTTGATAGAAATCGAGTTGTATTTAGACCAGATAACATATTTCGTGCTAAATGGGTTTGTTTTTGAACACAGACGAACAGACAAGCAAGTCAAAAGAATTCTGAAAATTCTTAATAGGTTCTTGATTAAAATGTTATACTTTTTTCCAACTGTAATTTTTGTATACTCCGTATGAGAAAATAAAAAGGAATCGAGAGAAAAAGGAAATTTCTCTCTACCTTAATTATATGTAATAACAATAGCATGCATAAACAGTATTTCTTTTTAACCAGATATTTTTGTCGTTGTTGAATGTTAAAGAATCTATTCAATTGAAATTGTCTTTTTATTACTTGAGCAATTGTTTGGTATTAGAATATTGTGTTGTTGAAACCTAAGAATATATTTCGAATGAGAAGGTTTTCCGATTTGTCCTCAGTTCAAACTCATTAACCGATTAACCAATATATATTAAAATTACTGAATTATGTTGTAACATGAAGAATTAACTTAATGCAAACTATATACATCATTAAAACATGAAAGCTAATTTTGTAAACGCACGTCATTTGTTCAAAATTCGAACTAGAAATCATGTAGTTCGCAATAAAATTTTACGAGACATTACGTCGTATACTCTTGAATATTTTAAATATTTTGTAAATTAAATATAATATTTTTGCCGTATAAATAAACTAGGCAAAGGCTAAAAAAGCGAAAATAACTTTCTTATTAAATAGAATGCATTACGCTGAATTAAATCTAGATAATTTTGAGATTCAGTTATGAGCATTACATTTTCCTACTACGAGATGGAGTACATGGAATATTAAATCATTGAAATCTTTCACTATATTTAACACCGAAATTCAATTTAATTTTACAACTGAAAGCATTTAAAGAAATAAGAACAAAACATCGATTCACCCTATTTCTTTATTACAAAAAGATTTAATCTAAAATATAAGATCAAGATCAGTCCAATGCATTTGCAGTAACTATTGAAAAATCCGATACGCCGAGTTTTCGAATTAAGACTAAACTTTTTTTTTCAGATTTCTTATAAGAATTTATTATAATGATTTAAAACCCATGCCAAAGATATTTAGTCTTTGAACTTTGTCGATGTTGTGTTTCTTTTGCGGAGATTTGGTAAATAAAATTTATCCTTTTCATTCTTTTAAGATTCTGAAAGTTTGAATGTACTAGAAATAAATATCTTTCAAGACCCATAAGATATTTTACTTTATGTTGATAAGATTTATAAAACTAAATAAAGTGGGGTACACTCAAGTATTTCATTTTTAAAAAGAACAATTCCATTTAGCTGTAAGAGAAGCGGGATTGAAAGAAAGACTATTATGCACACAAAGGCTCACGACAACGTTTGCATCTGCTATCATAAAATAAAATTAATTTCGATAAAATTATAAGTCGCTTTTAACCCCTTGACCTACAAATTTACTTAACTCTCCAATCAGATGACACATCCTATTTAGAACATTTATTATTTTAATTCCTATAGTAAGTCATTTGAGATGTTGAAGCGTTTTTAGAAGATATTTTGCATTTTATATTAATTGATACTTTCACTAAATTGTCGATTTAAAATAAAAAGATACATTTTGATGCTCGAGTCAGACTCGTCATTGCATTCGAAAGACTTAAGAATTATAATCAGAAATACGAACCATACGCCCTTGATCTCTAGTAAGAACCAGTGGATGTAGTCTTTCCAAAACTTCCTCGCATAGATAATGAATGCATTTGAGCTATCGCGTTAGAATGTATCCGAATGTACAGACGGACAAATGTCAACCAATCGACGGATTTTATTCAACGTTGATACTGGTCTACATTTTTAATGCTGAAACTCTGTATGTTATCTATTTAGTTTTTTTATGTTTTATAATTATCGTGTTCCCTTGCATTTGAACAGACATACAAGCTTTCTGTGAATAAATTTCGTTCAGATTTGATAGAAATCCACAAATTTGTTGTGAAGATCTCTTAAAAAATTTTAACCCTTTGCACTCGGAAAAGTAATTCAATGCATAATTATTCACCTAATACAATTACTCTGAAAAATAAATATACATAATTGTTTTGTCGAATTTCCTTGAAAAATTCATTCTGTAAGCGTTTTTAACAATTACAATAGGAAAAAAAATGTTAATATGAAAAGCAAAATGAATGGTGAATGAGAGGCACCATCCGAGTGCAAAATGTTAATCTGTCTAACTCTAAGCATTTTTTGAGTTATCGTGCTCATTAATAGGAAAAGTAATAGACTTAATTTCAAAAATATGCAACAATTATTATAATATTTCCCTCTTCATAAACGAAAATAAAGCAGAGAGTACAAATGCTTGAGTAAACAAAAGTTATTGTGGCTATTTCCCAAGTAATTTGTCCTCAAAAATGGACTTAAATACTCGATGATGATAGTTAAACCCTTAAATGTGGTGCCCGTGTGCGATTCGTACATCGAATAACCATATTTTTTAACTAATAAATCAAAATTATACGCTTCACAGGCGTTGTAATTCGGTACTTTGTATGTTTATGGACACCACATAATTTAAGTGCTCTATGGAATCTTAGTTGAATCAATATAACATCTTTTCAAAAACAAAAGATGTTATCTTGTTAGATAGAGAAAATTTCACAGATAGAAGTTCAAGTTTAATTTAGTTACATTAACGTCCCGTGTATAAAGCATCATCAGGGCTATTTGGTGACGGACCTCAATTCTAGATATGTGGTCAGATGAGGACGACACCCGAGCTGGAACCCCCCCCCCCCTCTCCAAACTTCCAAGCGTTCCACGGAATTAACGTGCACCAGATCTGCTTACACGACGGTTCTTCGGTGGAATCGAATCTCAAACCTGAAGCCCTCCGATTCCGAGATAAAGGATTAAAGCACACGTGTTCAGAGCTCAATTGCAAATGAAGCACTGGGCCAAATACCATTATTATGCGTACTATTTAGATCAGGGGGGGGGGGTATTGATTCATTAAGAACTTACTAAGGGAGAATTTGGCGCCTTGGGTAGTAAAATAGAGTCAAAACTAAATAAAAGAATATCTTATGCGATTGACTAATATTAATAGATATTTTGATAGCGAAATAAATTTTGAACAGTTCCAATTTTTAATATTTAACCGAATTTTACACATTTGCTCTTCACTTATTGGGTTCGTAATTCGCAATTTAATTTTTATAACTTGGCTTCCTTATTTTTCATGACTTAATTTACAAAATGTGCTTAATATGTTTCCTTGCACTTGTTGCATTATGTTGATTCTCAAAATAGCACTGTTCATTATGGAATTTAACAAATCTGTATGAATCTGTTCTCACTTGTAATGTTTTGCGATCATTTATTCCGACTAAATTATACCCATTTCAGGAGTGCGAAAGCCTTTTAATTTACCACAAAATTAAAAATCATAAGGGATAATATCTGGCACTTCTTTATGCTTACTATATTCTATGTAGTGGTGAAACTGTTTAATTCATATTCTATGCAAATTTTTAAAATTTGCATAAGACTAATAGTTACAAATTCTGAAAATATATCTTAAATATATACTTTTGGAATACTCTATCTATAAAATTATTTACTTAACAAAAATCTAAAGTAATATTTTTATTTACTATTACTCATTAGATGTGTTTAAATAAAACGAAATTTGTCTTAAATTCATTGAACAGAATGTTTACTTACACTGATATCCAAAATGAAATTATGGAATTTAAGAACACATTTCTAGTTTACAATATCTCAATTGCCAATATTCAATAGCACGCTGATGCTCTTAATTAAGATAATATAGAAGTATCGAACAAATTTTAATGAATTAAATATACAGATAGGTTGATCTAATAGTCTAAAAGAAATACCATTCAGCAGTTATGGTCCCCACTTATAGCCGTGTGTAGGGTCATAAATAATAATCGTGTGTACAGTACCATGTTAAATAAGCATTACAAGATGAAATTTAAAAATAAGGTTTAACGGGGATAGTATCCTCATTCAAGATATTCAGTTTTCACAATTTGAATTCATGCTAGAAATCGGATAGTTTACGAGTCTCTGTATCAATCAAACCAACTCCTTCAGACACATTGTTTTCAGGTATTTGGGGAAGGGGGACGGTAAGAAGCCATCACTTCTTCAAGACCATCCCATTAAAGTCCGAGATTCTGCGAAATGCTTTAATCCTCCAGAAATTCAAAAATAAGTCCTGTGTGGACAATCGCTGCCATTCTTTCAAATAAAATTATAACCTATTACAAATCTGAAAAGACAAACAAAGGGTTTCAAAAACTCATCTCGATTTCCAACAATAGTCACAAATCCTCTATTAAAGACATGAAGGTCTTTGCTTCTGTCCAGCTAGAGGCCTGTTCAAATCGTCAAACCTATGCTGCCAAACTGCTTTTTTTCCTCGGATATTGATGGACAGATAGAGGGCCCATGGTAGCGGTGGCTTGGTGGTAAGGTCTCGGCTTCGGAACAGGTGGACCCAACTGCACCGAAGAAGCGGCGTGTAAGCGGGTCTGGTGCACGTTAAATCCGTCGGGGCCAAACGCCCTTCCACTGGTGTGGTAGTTTACAGAGAGGGTGCCAGCTGAGGTGTCGTCCTCGTCATCTGACAGCTGTTCAAAATTACGAGGTCAGTTCCAAAATAACCATAGTGTTGCTTTAAAACGGGACGTAATATAACTAAATTAAACTAAGGGCTCCTTCCACATTAAAGTTCGCCGGGGATCAGTAATTGGGCTGAATCTGGACAAATCAGTAAATAGAATGGTTTTCCATTCATCCCTGCTCTAATATCGTTTAGCATGGAACAGTTTTTTTTTTTATTTGCATTTTCCTGCGTTTACGTCCCTCACATAAAATCACATACATCCTGACCGTAATTGCTGCAAGGTATTTCTTTTTGCATTATATTAAACATACGTTTTGTGTTACATCCTAATTTCATTTAAATCTGCCGAGCACTCCTGGTGATATTCGACTAGACAAAAGAATTACCCGTTTCAACTTCTAGGAGAATGTTTAAAATCTCATTTACCCTAAATTCAACTTCCAAATTGGTTTTGTTATTGATGCAAGTGTACGATGATCAATTTTTGACCTCACAATCACTCATCTTTAGACGCATGGAGATGCAACTATAAAATAAAAGAAAAAAATAGTTAAACATATGAAAACGTCTTTCAATGGGAAATTTTAAGAATTCTGTACTTTTGGAGACAAGATTTTCATCACATTAATTGGTATATATTTATTATCTGACATAAAAATTGGAAAATAAACATATGTATAATTTAAGTAAAGTGAATTTAATATAGTATAAATTGAAATAACGTCAACGTGATTTAAATTTGACGGTTTAATAATGATAAAAGCCGAAAGACATTGATATGCATAAAAAATGATTCAAAATAAGTAAATAAATTTACGATTGTTTCCCGTTTGCGTTATTTTTGTAAATTTTAAAAAATAAATCTCCCAAAATTAGTCTTCTAATGCGAGAACTATAAATTACGAATGTAAATACAAAGCAATAATAATTATTTCATACAACATATGAATCAGCAATTGTATAATTAATAGCAGATTTCTAATTTAATTTGGCATGGATTATTTTACGTTTAAAGCGTTTATATCGGATGATTTAATTTATCAATGCAATGCACTACTATACAGCATGGCCAATTT
Source organism: Argiope aurantia (assembly GCA_026543865.1). NCBI lineage: Eukaryota > Metazoa > Arthropoda > Arachnida > Araneae > Araneidae > Argiope > Argiope aurantia. The sequence continues at coordinate 37,120 of JAPMOR010035701.1, forward strand.
TTGCTTAAAAGAAGCTTGATAACAGACCCTTTTAACTCGATACCCCAAACTTAAATATTCTTTAAAAAACAGACACGAATTATTATTAAATAATTCATCTTCCCTCGTATTCAAAACAAAAATATGAACCCATTAAATAAAAATCTTGACAAGATTTAGTGCCATTACGAAAATAACGATGATTAGATATTTTCTTAAAAATAATTCTTCGGAACTAAACATCTAACTGCGGAAGAAATGTATGAATAAATATACGATTTAGAATAAAAAGGAAATCTATTTGCTGATTGTTTATGTAGACATTTCTTTCCAGACACACAATATCCTGAAAATAAAACACTGAAACGAGATAAAGTAGAGTTTTTCGCCTTTTCTTGGGAAAATATGTCTTCCTTTGAGCTTAGAAGAAAGTTCAAAAATAAAAAATAAAAATTCTTTTAAGAGCGCTGAAAATGAAGAAAAAAAATTCAGTTCGTAAACAACTTTGTTGAAATGCGTGAGCTCCGGTTAAAAACCATGACTAAGAGAAAATTTCATAGCCCGTAAAAAGAGAATCCTAGAAACTGGGAAAGTTTAAAAGTTGAATCGAAGCATTTCCTGATTTAATTCCAAATCTTACGAAGTTCTACAGAAAACAAAAGCAAAAATAAAAAGGCTGAGAATTTCACTATCATACATCTTTTCTTTATCTTATCGCAATAAAAAAGTAAATACCTACTTCTCACGAAAATCCTTTGAAGAAAAGTAATGCATTCGTTAAATAACGCTATTTAAAAAATAAATTTTGAATAAAGTTGAAGCTTTAAACTAAGTGTCTAATACATACTACATTAACATACTTATCAGAATGCCGATTACACAAAAAACCATTGGATCTGAAATTTCAGTTAACAAAACAAAAACTGAAATTTAATTTAAAAGTCCAATTTATTGAGATAGTGAAACACGGAAGTTAATTTGGGGATTTTCTGGTTAATGATGGATCCGAGAGACATAATTGAAGAATCTTATGATACTTTATGATTTCATTTCACATTACGTGAAAAGGATTTAATTTTTACATGAAAATACTTTTAATATTTGAGAGTAATTATGTAATGTAAGATGAGTATTAATAACTCAACGAGTAATTTGTAGGTAATTGAGATGTCTCGCATCTTCGTGCATAATTCGAATAGAAATTTTGATTGGATTATATGCTTTTTGAATTTTTTAAAGAGTTTAGTTTCTTGAGAAAATATAAAATAAAAAGAATATTTAATAATAAAATATAAAGGCACTGTTTAAAACTCCTTATAAATTGGTTTCTTTTAAAGAAAAATTGCACTAACAGCATGAATATTCATGAATTCCGTGTTTGTTTATAAAAAAAAGGATATGTCCGAGTTACCACGGAAAGGCGATGCAGAAGCTTCTGAGGGTAAAGACCCCTGAGCACCAAAGGGCAGAAAGTCTGCCTTCTAGCTCAAATGAAGACGATACATACATTCGCTTGCACAACCCCTTTTTACAGGGGGGGGGGGGAAGGCATTCACACACACCTCGCATATAGAACACAGGGGAAGAACAACCGTGCCCGAATCAGGACTTATACTCGGGACGCTCAAATCACGGGGAACACGCTCTACCCCTAGGCTAGGACGCAGGCACAAAAATTTTATGAAAAAAGGTTATTGATCGTTCACAATCATAAATAAATCAACCTTTCAAAAATCTTAGTTTGTTTCTATATAGTTTAGGTGACATATTATTCACTCAAAAACCGATTAGAAAATAACGAAACTTACAAAAATATATAAATTAATATTATGCGATTCGGAAATTTTAATAATTTTATAAGCATTAGTTATTGGAAGTAGCAAATAAATTACAGTAAAGTAGCAACAATATGGAAAAAATTATAATTCCTACTCTTAAACATGCAGAAACAGAGGAAATCAAGTGAACTTGATTTATAGGCCTAATAACCAAAATTATTATTCAGTTATATGAACGTCTTGCTTTAAAGCAATACTATGACTATTTTGGGATGGAACTCATAATTTTATATCGTGATCATATGGCGAGGAAGACACCCCAGCTGGCACACCTTCTTTAAACTTCCGTACCAATAGTTAGAAGATATTTAGCCTGACGGATTTAGAGTGCACCAACCCCGCTTACACACCAGTTCTTTGATCGAAATCGGGTCTCTAGTCCTACACCGACCTTACGACTGGGCCCCATTGGTTCCCTAATTTATAGGTCATACGCAGTGAAGTTGAGGTCCTCGTTTTTCCACAAATATTTGAAAACCCCGAAGACTGACAGTTAAAATATTCAATTATTGATTATGAGAAAGTTTTTTTATTTAAAAATTCAATAGTCATAATTTAACCAAGATTAACAAAATCCATATATTTCTAGCGTGTCGTTTAAAGGACAAGGCGGATATTATCCATTTTATCTACCTGCATTCTTCAAGCTGTCTCTTTCTGCAATGTTGAAACGCTTATGAAAAAATATCGCTTTATGCAAAACTATTAGTGCAAACAAGAATCGTACACAGAAGGACAATAATAATGTAGAAGTTTCACGATTCCACAGCTTTCTATCGGCAAGCTACTCTGAAGCCTCTCCCATTTTCATTAATTGATACTTTAGTTAATTACAGTTCTCGATAAATATTCTTTATAATATACAAGGTGTCATAAATTATCTTTACAATTTTAGACTTTAATTACTTCAATACTGTATTAGACAATAAAAAAATTTCAACATGTTAGGAACGCTCATTTTTGTTTTGTTTTCAAATGACCCAACTTTGATAAAAAAAAAAAATGTGTATGCATACCATCAGAGCGTAGCTTGGCTCATAGACAAAGTCTGACACGTAAATACAATGGAACTTTCGGGCACAGCATGGATTGGAACCATCGTACCAGCTAACTATTTGTGCTTAGTCTACCCCCAGAGATACACAACTATAAGACTTGACATCCATTCTTAATGCATTTCAACAGACATTGAAATTGCTAGAATATATGCATATAGAAAGATAACGACTGAACCTTGTCCGTGCCACTAGCGATTCATACAGTGCCCTGCATGAGTCAGGAAAAAACTTTATGGTTTCCTTTTTTTCCCTATACATGACGAAAATCATTTATTATCTAAAGCAATTTTCAAGTTATTAAAGCCTAAAGTTGTATAGATAATATATGTTCACTCAGTGTTTCCTATTTATAGTTTGTTCCGTAATAAAACATTTGACTGATTACTACGTCACAGCAAAATGCTTTTCACTGTGTATTCTTGCGATTTAATTGAAATGATTCAATTCGTATATTACCCTACTATAATTACGCAAGGTTTTTATCATTTACTGAAGCATTTATAGAGGATAGTATTTCATTTTTTACGCTTCAGATGTCTCAGTACGACTGTATATTTGTAACTAAAGTATTGATTCGTAGCTATTTTTGCATCCTTCGCATACAAATTAATTAGATCTACGGTGTCGCAGATGTCTACTCTTTGTTATAGTTGTTTTAGCAATGACCAGATTATTGTGGGCCGTGGTCATATGACAAGGACGGCATCGGTACCAGTATCTTTCTCTAAACTTTTACATTACACAAATGGAACGACGTTTGACGGCGATGGTTTTATCCTTCACCAAGAGAGTATACACAATGGATTTCCGATCTAGAAACCGAGATTCTAATAGTCTTATAAGGCCCTGTAAAACGGTAGAGAAGAAAATTTTTAACACAATAATCGCCACGCAAAGCAAGTGTGTCTCACAGGTAATGTTTTTAATCGGACAGTCTGAATCGCTTATGCTTCCCGAACTTGGATTTATAAGGAATCTGTTGTTTCTCATGGCTCAGTAGGTCCAAACCATATTTTGTAAAGTAATTTAATCAATTTGAGGATTAAATCAAAACAAGAAAGATTTTAAGTTTTAATACCCGTTTTACGTTTGTAGGAAACAATATTTTCTGCTTTCTATTTAAGTATGAAATGGTTATCTAATTATATATTAAAAGAAAAATGGAATCTAGTAAATCTGATAACAAAAAGAATTCAAAATATCTGCTTCTTAAAAATATTAACTCGCTAGGAAAATTCGGAATTTTGCATCCTTTCATTTTTGGAATACTTTTCAGAATTATAGAAAGAAATGAGCCAAATTCACTTTTGGTCTCTTGAAAATAATTACTTATGCCAAGGTTTTATCGTGAAATAACAGTCCACCAACAATTTTGAGTTTTTATTTTAACTAATCAAACTTTAAGAAATGAGCGTATGTTTATAACTCACTGTTTTAGATTTTCTAAAATTTTAAGAAAGGCGTAACGTATAAAGGAATTTGGCCATGTCTTCAATACTAATTAAGAAGGAATAAAAATATCAGTGCTTTTTTAATTCATTCTATTTTTTTGTTTCCAAGTATAAAAAAGTAGTTTCATTTTGTGAAGAATGAAATTAAGAGAATGCATAATCGTACAGAAATTTCTCCGAGAATAATCCAAATATCTAAAAAAACATGCGAAAAATATGAAAAAGGTCCTAAATCAAAAAAGGTTGGTTCTGGTTTCCTTTGATATACCAGATGGTCTATTGTGTATAAAATTGCGCGAAACGGGAAATTTCAAATAAAGGAATATTTTGTAATACTTGTGGAAAAATTTCAGTTCCATTGTATTTGTGAACTCTACAAATAATTTCGTGCGTTTTAAACTACCTGGAGTTGTTAATAAATCATCTGGCGTAAATTATAGGGATAGAATCTCACGAGGAAATTAATATGCGCTTAATATGCATCAATTATGCTTCTTGAAAATAAAACTAGTTCGAGGATTTAAAACTTTCATTGGTCATATGTTTCAATTAATCATTCATTCATTATATTCATTCAATATATTCATGATACAATGACCAAAAGCATGTATTCTTTCTACCAAACGCTTTGCTTGAGGTATAGTTACATAAAAATGTATTCCGACACCTTGACGAAAAAATTGAAACCGGTTATGTATTATTTTCGGGAATAACTAATTCTTGTTGTATTTTATAAAAACATACTATTGGATATAATTTCAGAAAAGAAAAAAGGAATTAATAAATAATTTCACAACTTTTACACCTTTCATTATCAATAAGGTGAAAAACATTTAAAAAATACTCTGATAATAAGATTTTATCAATAATTCGAATGAAATGAAATATTTGCTTTAAGGCACTGGCTAGATTTTAATTAATTTTCCCTAACAATGAAAATGGGGAAGTGTTTTGTAATGTGAAATATGGGCCAAAAGAAATCCGAAATGAGAATTGAAATGAAAATACTCATATCACTGTAAAAAGAAAAATATATTTAAAAATAAGCGATATTTTAACAAGCTGCATTCGGAAACAATCCTGTGCATAATTCTTCACCTAATACAAGGATTTCCATATTACTCCAAAAAATATACAATTGTAGATTAATTTTTCGAGGATATTCAATTTAAAACATCTTCTTAGAACTCTAAGTACATTAAATAATCAAAATTAAAAAGTCAAAATGATGAACCATCTTGAATGGTGCTCAAGAGAGGATGTCCGAGTGCCAAAAGTTTAAAATAAGTAAATCAGAAATATTCATATAATTTCTAACTCTAGACTCTAGAAAATAAAACATTAATAGAACGGGCAATAATATTCATGCCTCATGAATAAAGAGAGTTTATTTTTAAAAAAATCACTATCAATTCTAAGGCAAGTGCTGTTAAATTAACACTTAAAGCTAGAAAACATTAAGAAAATCTCATTCTCAGACTGTAAGAAAATCGTACTGGAACTTCCATATTCGAGTTGCTAAAAAGAAATCGTTTATTTGTTTTAAAAAAAAAAAAAAACAAGAGATTGAAATTTGTTACGTATTTTTTGAAAACCAGAAGAATTTTGGGGGTCTATTAATTGACGAAAGTAAATTTAATATTTTTCGCTCATATGAAAAGTAAAAAGGCATGGAGAAGATCTAACATTGAGCTAAAACCAAAAATTCTTTGAAGTTACAAGATGGCTGCAGCCAACTTGTCTGGGATTGCACGAGTACTTTAGGCAACAGAAATTTAGAATTAACACCAAAGTCAACAAATATTTTCATTTAAAAATATCTAAGTAATAAGATAAAATGCTTAAAATATGGAAGTTTGAGCCAATTTAAAAAATTCTACGAAGACAAAGATCCGAAGAATGCATTCTACATTTGTAGATTATGGGGTCTCTTATTGCTCTTTGGTAATAAAACTCCAGTATAAAGCCCCTACCTTAATCTCATAGAATATTTTTTGAGATAATATACAAATATTTATACAAGTAATATTACGAGCAAAACCATTCTGAAAAAAATAATTGAAGTATGGAAAAATATCGACCCTAATATATGCAAGCAATTAGGCAATTCAATGCCAAGTAGATTGAAAGAACAAAACAAAGCTCCCAAAACAAAATGCTGAAATAGTGCTTTCAAGCAGTACAAGCACTTTTTTTGTTAATTTATAAGTCTCCGACATAGTTTTTTTGTTGTTGCTGTTTTGTTTTTTTACTGAAAGTCTGCTGTAAAAGTATTGTAGTGCTAATTTTACTTTTTTTTTTTTTTTTTTTGTTTAAGAAAACTATCTTAGTATCACATTTTCACACCATGTGGGATTTAAAAATATTTTTAAAGTATATGATTGTAGTATTTTTTTTTTTGATAAATAAAGTATTATTCATCTTGGTATTTTGATACTTTTTAGATGACTGTACTCCTGAAGAAATAATTTAATGTCATGAATCTGTTGATAAAATTTTTCAGAAATCCCAGTTTCATTTATAAAATTCGACCTAAACACTCGTCATACAAGGACTCGCTTATAATGATTTTCTTCATATAAATAGTTCGTAAAGTTCCTTAGGAGCTACTGTACAATATATACCGTTATTCCTCTGAGTAAACTAACCCAAATTTTAGCAAGGTTGACCGAAATTTTTATGTCAAGGAGGCATAAAGTTGAAATCAATTTCCTTAAAAATAACTTATTAACTCAGGACACCATAAAATCCAATGTACTCATTACTGGAACAATCAAAATAATACTATAAATGTTAAAATCAAAGTTCAAATTAACATTACCAGAACTTGGTCAACAGATTCGAACCATTCATCCTTTCTGCCTAACATTCAAACGAACTGAAAGAAACTATCTTAAAATGGTGAAGCAACAAACCAGTCGCACACAGCTTAATTATCTTCCGCCTCGACCGTAGATCTTAAAACACTTCTCATATTCCGTCTAAAAAAATACTTACACTAGGCGAGTTCAAACAGTAGCCGAATTTGCATTGCAGTTGCTGCCAATCACAAATCACGAAACTTGCAAAAAGGTCGGGTTCGAATCGGTTTGTTTACTTGAGATCATGGCGCTGAATAGGAAAAGCACAAGGACACCATAAAAATTCGGATCCGAAATAAATTTCTGTGTAGATCTTTTCCAAATGTCCAACATATACTATATGAATATTGAATAGTACTTTTTAACAAGAAACATATGATAATAATAAAAATAGATTTTAACTCAATGACCAAAGAGTCAAAATATTTCTAATAAAAATTGTGTTTCCGCCTCTTAATATTGCTAAAGCAAAATCAAACTGTGCTGAAATAACTGCTTATGTAGTCTGGTCATTTCATGCAGTTCAACTTCTGTTATTTAATCTGTCCAAAAGTTATGGGGAAGATATCTTCAGTCCTTCAAGTTATTATCATTCTCAGGACATAGGCCGCGGTGACCTGGTGGGAAGGTCTTGGCTTCGGAACTGGAGGGTTGCAGGTTCGAGACCCGATTCCACCGAAGAACCGTCGTGTAAGGGGGTCTGTTGCACGTTAAATCCGTCCTGACCAAATATCCTCCCGCTGGTGTGGTGTGGAGTGGAGAGGGGGGTGCTAGCTCAGGTGTCGTCCTCGTCATCTGACCGCGGTTCAAAATGAAGAGGTCCGTCCCAAAGTAGCCCTAGTGTTGCTTCAAACGGGACGTTAATATAACTAAACTAAACATTCTCAGCACACCGAAAAAATGCATAATTATGCATATGCGAGTGTAGAGATTAGATTTTATCTCAACACCGGTGCGATTCAATTTGACTGGTTACAATATGATTAGGTATACAATAAACGCCGGAACATTTAGTGTTAAAATAAATACTTGCTAACCAAAAATCTAAAACCATCATTTAGAATCATTAGTCCCCAACTTTAGTTAAATTATAACAATCGGTTCTCTACATGCAAGCAAGCCTACATCCATAACTACAGCACCTCAAAATCGTATCAACGTCTCACCAACATCTGATACAAGTTGTTACATTTGATTTCGTGATTCGTATTTACTCTGTAATTAAATAATCCCTCTTTATTCTATTTAAGAGATGGCAAAAAAGGGTCATCTCATTAGATAGATTATCCGAATCGTAAGTGTAAATCATGGAAGAAAACGTAGTAAATGCGCACAGCCATTTGCATTTTGGCCTTTGCCTACCATAGATAGAAAAAGTCGGTATAATATCGACCAACGCGCATTTACGCTATAAATAATATCTTGATCATAGTTCAAAGGTAACCAGTAAGTTTTTAATAAATTGGATTTAATTTATTTTACTTTGAGAACATGGTACAAAACTAGAAAATATATTAGAACACTTTTGAATAAACCGAATAACATAGACTCAGTAAGCATATATTTTTTAAATAAAAACTCCATTGCGGAACATCGTGAAATGCCTGAAAATTTAAGTTTTATACAATTATACATTGTTGTTTTCTGAATACAATGCCAGCATCAATTGTTTTATGCAATAAAGCAATTTATTTGCCTTGCATATTAATACTTCTAATAAAATATATTAAGATGTCAGAAAAATAAGATAAGCATTAAGCCAATGTTCAGAAATACGCGTTCCTCCCTTATAATTCTAGTCGTCAATAGCAACAAACGTTGTTTTCATCATATAAGACAAAAACTAAGCAATTGCAATTGGCAGTAGAGTGTCCTATTTTTATTAAAGCATATTTGTATTATTGCCTACTTAGGGATAAAGTTACCCTCCGAATTAACTGGAATTCCTTTCTTTATTTTCTGGATACAATACCAGTAACTACAGATTTTTCTTTTTCCGAGAAAAAGAAAAACCTGCAGTCACTTCCTAAGCAGATATGACAAATAATTCTGTGAAAGTTGTGATATAAAGTTTCTAAATGGATCTGAGAATCTTTTTATTTTAAAGAGACGAAGCTATGTTATTAAAATCATAAAAATTTGAATTTAACATTCATTGTTTCAATTCGATTTTTTTTATTTCTATATTTTTCATCTCGTATTCTCTCACATAAAAAGCATTTATTTCGACGATGTATTTAAAATAGACTTAATCATGTGATCACTTTCTATCCATCATCGAAACGAGTCATTAACGAGTCAAAATAACATTTAAATCTTAATACTATAGAATTGAAATTTTCCTTTAAATAATATATTATATTTTAGGTATTATTTAGGTATATATTAGGGTAATAGAAAAAATATATTATATACAACAAATCATCAGTTAAGCCACTTACAAAAGATTTCCAGCTTTTACGTTCTTTCTGCAGCAGCCTAGTAGTAGAGAATCGCCTTCAAATTTGAAATCACTGTTTCGACACTCGATTCTATTGATGATCTTCCGTAATATACATTAACTTATCGTCACGTCGATGCACGTGGCGACTTGAAACTGAATACTATCTTTGTCATCAAATATACCTCGTTCAGCTTCAAAATTGGATGTTTTCAATCGAAGTCTTAAACATTGCATGGTTTCATTTTCATTAGAAATTGCCTTTAACTTCCAGAAATATCTGATATTTGCTTTTTTTATCACTTATTATTGATGACATTTCATCTAATTTTTATACTATTCCACCCACTTTTATTTTCTTTTTTTTTCATGCCAGATTCTTTTGCTTTTAGAGGAAAAGGAATTTCTGACTATGCATATAAAATAATGAATTAGTTTAACTTACGGAACTTGAAAAGAAACGCAGTCTTCTGTAATGAAGTGAGCTGATATTCTACTTCCACTCAAATGTCACTCATTCCAGTCAAATTCATTTAAGCATACATGTTAATCGATCCTTCTAAAAAAATTCATTGTTATAATTGTCTAAATCAAATAAGTTCGCGCGGCCAATTTCCAAATTTTATTTTCAGTATCGCAACATATTATTTTTACTTGTACAAAAATTCTTTGTCTTAAATATCAACGTTCTAATTAAACTAAATTTGCGGTTAAGAAATATAAATATAGTTTTATAATACAGCACAAAATTATTTTTTATGTAAACTATTATTCACTATTGTGTTATCGAAACAATAAATAGATAGCGATGTAAATGCTATCCTATCGTATTAAATGTTGCTCTCCATTTTAAGATATAAAAAATGTCTCCTTTCAAAGCACCATAAATCAAATACAGCAAACGATGCTGAACTAAATAAAATTTCCTCTCCAAAGCTCTCTCGTGTAAATTGTATTTTTCGCATTTTTTTACACTGTACTAATAACTCCTCTCATTATCATAGAAGCTCCATGAAGCTTCCTCTCATTTTTTGAATACTTCAAAACTCCTCTGTTCGTTGGTTGTTTTATGCTTTAAGAAAGTCATTCAACTTCTTCGCAGCACATAATTGCGTTAAGACATTGGGTTATGTTCGTAAGCTAATGGATAAGAAGAAGGAAACAGGGTAAGAATACATTTTACGAGCTACCCTTTGCAGAGGAGTTATTTATTATTTTTTTTCAACATTTCATTTCAAAAGACCTGTAGCTTTAAAGCGTGAACATTCAAAAATAACCTACAAAAATATTTTTCGTCCTCTGAATCCAAAATACAGTTCCGTCCCTCTCTTATTTTTTCTGCTATAAATAATTTTCCCCGGCATGCACACAAGGCAGTTGTTTGCTTTTTTATTTATTTGACTCACAAAGCAAATCATTCCCTGAATTCTGAACTGATTCAAAACTTTCCGGGAACGCTGTTTTTCCACAAAGAATTACAATTTGAAATTCCCGACGTGGGAACCGCACTGATCAGACTTTTCCTTATCTCCCTCGGTAATGAAACTCAGTTCGTTTTTTATTTGGTAGCCAAAAGGAAAAGAAAGAAAACTTTTCCTACAAAGGAAATGAATTAGGTGAATTTGAAGAAATGAGAATTACCATGAAGACAATTAAAATTGCAAGATATACAGTATATGGATATCGCATATAACTGGTGAATATCAAAAAAAAAAAAAAAAAATGCTTAAAACTAAAAACTAAAATATAAAGATAAATAGTTCGCCAGAAAATAAGTGCAAGAAGAATGTTATTGTTAAAAGAAGAATAAAAAGTTGTATTAAATATTCACTTTTAGTAGTAATATAGGTCGCAATGGGCTGGTGGTAAAGTCTGGGCTTGTGAATAGAAGTGTTTCAAGTTCGTGACACGATTTCACCGAAGAACCATCTTGTAAGCGGGTCTGGTGCACGCTAAATCCGTCGGACCCTAACGTTCTCCTGCTGGTGGTGTGCGGAAGTTTGGAGAGGAGAGTGTCCTCCACATCATCCGAACGCAGTTCAAAATTACGAGATCCATCCCAAAATAACCCTAGTGTTTCTTTCAAACGGGACTTTAATGTAACTAAACTTCAGTAACAATATTTTTGCATGATGTTGATAAAATAATGTATTTCTTACCAGGCATTGACAAAATTTTTGTTCCACAATATACAATGTTTAGGTACTCTCAATAAATTGAATTTTTGTACGTGTGATTTTATGATAATTGCCTGGCCCAATAATCTATATAATACTCTTAACTCTCAAATATTATACAATACTGAGCATCCGTATATATACAATTGTGCTATAGTATTAAATTGTGCTGTAAAATGCAACTTAAGTTGGAAAGATACAAACTTTATTTGTGTTATAAACCAATTTAGGGTTTGGCAAATATGAATTAAAAGTTATCATTGGATAGATACCGATAATTTTACTTAGGACATTTTTTTACTACAATTTAGAACAAATCCTCAGTTTCGAGTTAATGGTATAATAACAGTTTATGATTTCAGCTTTTGCCATACAAAATTCTTGAACTTAATACGGGCAATACTTCCAACATGGTTATTTGGCAGTTGTAACATTAATTTTAAATTTATCAGAAAAGGTTACAACTTCCTTGAATATAAAGCTAAAAAGATGCTACGGCCAAATATGTTTTTGTTAGCATTGTAGTTATTGTTATGAATAGCTCATAGGTTTAATGAAAAAATTATTTGTTACTGAAGTTTAGTTACATTAAAGTCCCGTTTGAAAGCAACACTAGGGCTATTTTGAGACGGACCTCGTAGTTTTGAACAACGGTCAGATGACAAGGCTTTGGTTTATTCCGTGCTTTTAAGGAAAAAATTATTAATTATTGAAATTAAATTATTGAATATGATTGTGATTTTTAATGTTCTTAAATAATATGCAATGATTTTTTCTATATAATCATTGTATATAAATTGCAAAAGATATTTCACAAAATTTGATGTATAGAAATCCAGTCCTTAATAAGAGCAAAATTTAGCTATTTGTAAAAGAAAAATATGGGATTTTTTTTCAATTCGTACTTTGTCCTATCTCATTGTTATTTTTAAACGATCAGGTAAGTATATCATCAACAATGCAGCGTTTAGAAGACTGGGGTCATGACAAAGTGAACTTAGTTATAGCTATAATAAGAGAAGTCAATTTTGGCTTCTCCTCTCAGCTACAAATATGATGTCTTAACGTATACCTATCTAGTTGAAAACATAAGTGCTAAATCTGAATTAGACGGGTCATAACACTTCTTCTTGTCTATGTACCTAAAATTCATGTGATTCTTTATGAACCATTGTAATGGACAAAACAATGGAAACTTACTAAAACCATCAAGCCGCCACTACATCGGCTTACAATATTAACAACAAAAGAAAGTTAATAAAAGTGTTGCATTATTAGATCAATAACAATTATAACAACAATTATGGCTTGCAAAAATAAAGAAGAATCCGAAACAATTCAGACACTCAAAAGGAAACGATTAAAAATAATCAAAATTCGGAAAAACACGAAAAATCTACTTACAAAAATATAAAACGTTTTGAAACACTTTTTATTAAAAAAGTATAAGCTAAAAGCTGAAGAATCGTTGATATTATGGTGAATTTAAGTAACTCGTGAAAACAAAGAGGTAATAATAAAGGAAAAATAACACAGCATTGAAGGATTTGTGAAAAGAATACACAACGCTTATTGCTTTAAAAATCGCTATTTATCAAACACTGTTGGCTAGAAAGATTCTTTGATGATTTGTGGATTTTACTGAACTTAATAGTGACATTTTGCAGCGTCAGAGACGGCACCAAAATAGCATTAACCGCTTCCAGTAAAAGGACTGTTCGTCATTGTTTTTCATGCCAATCAGCACAATGACATGCTAATCTCGTCACGCTATTAAAGTTACTGCTGAATATGATAATAAATTTGGTTAAAAATTTAAAGGCATTTACATTAATTATGTTGATATCATAGATCACTATCACATATTGCTTTCGTTAGTATTTCTTGGGAAAGCCACGGCCAAATTATTGTTAGTCAGTGGCATTTCATTCTCATAAACATTTAGTGTGTATATAAGTCCTATCAATACATTTTTTTACTAAAGAAAAACGCGTTATCAAATAAACACCTTCATAGTGCAAACTATGAAGATTAAGGTGATTGGAAGGATTCTGAAAAATTAGAAGATATAAGCATAGATTTACCTGATACTAATAATGGAACTAATTATAGAGAACTATTACTAAGAAGACGAAAACGTGCTAGGATTCTAGTGAATGCTCTGGAGTCCTAGATACATCATCAGAAGAATGAATTTGGAAGGAAATAGATAATGTGCCTGAAATAAAAAAAATTACTTGAGTTCCAGGTTGATTTTGTGAAAACTAAGTACAAATATGATGTCATTAGAGGTTTTTGAAGAAGTTTTGAATTTGAACTTACGAATTATAATTACATTCGTATCAATAATATAATTTTAATTAATAATATATATTATAAAATGAAACAAGCTTTTTTAAATAAAAATTAAATAGTTATTTTATGCACAATTTTTCGTTATTAAATCTAATCTGAAGGGGTTAATGTAGCGTGTCTGAACTAGACAACATAAACCAAAATTTGAAGTGACTGAAATAAGTTTCCGAATTGCAAACGTTGGTTATTCCATGGCATCAACCATGATCGAGACAAGCATTCTCAGATATTGTAAAGAGAATAGCAGCAAGAATATATTTGCCAACAATATGCCGAGGAAGAGATCATAGCTCGATGTCCGAAAAACATCCAAGATAGTGAAACTAGATAAAATCATTGTAAGACATTGAAAGATATTTAACCTGATATAAAATTGATACCATTTTTTCACCTTTTTGATTCACTAAAGAGAATTTTGAACCTTGACGAGAAAAGATAGACTACACTGGAGTTTGGATACACAACATAATTTATGTTGTTGCTCATGAGCATGGGTTAAGTGTTACCATATTTGCGTGATTCTGCACTATATATATCACCGTCCCTCCTATGATTCTTTTTAGCTATAAAATGGATGAATCTTGATTGGAAAGACAATGTACCACCGACATCAAAGAGTGAAATGGCGTCTAGGGATAAGATGAAGACCTGGACACTTTGTAATTGATTGATTCATATGTTTAAATTTAGACCCCATGATCCGTGTTCTTTCACACGCCAGGATTGCAAGTTTTCGACATCTTTTTGCTAATTTATTGGAAATTCAGACGATGCAATCTTTTTCATCATTTAAATTTTGCTAACAATTTAGAATTTTTTAAAATTCTTTTTATTTACATTCAATTTATTTCAAATAGAAATAAAATTTTGTTTATAAATAATGAAGCTATATCCTTTTATCATTGCCTATTTTGGTCAAGTTAATAAAGCTATATAAAAATGGATATTTTTGGTTAAAAAAAATGGGAAAGTTACCATATTACCTTCATTTGCTTTATTACCTTCGAAAAATTGTTTTAAGAAATTTTAGATTCGAATTTTACTAAATAAAATGGTCCATTTCTTTCTTGGAAAATTTTAAAGAAGAAATATGATATTAATAGTCACGTATTTTTTCATTATTACAACTTTACCACAACATCAGAATCCTTCCTTGAAATAAAAGTAGAAGAAATATTCTCGAGTGCTTTATATAAATGTTAAGCTAAATTAATCTATTTTATGTCTAAGAACATATCGTCTCTACTACACCGTATCCTAAAATATACCAGCTGGAATTGTCTCCCTGAAACCTTTTTATATATTTCTTCATGCAGATGTTACCACCTCCTCCGCTTTAAATATTCTAATCCTTGAATAGACCACTAACGCCACGAATACTCAGAATTTTATTTTCAGAATTCTGCAAATGAGAGTTGTATATTTCGAAGTACAATCAAGAAAATCGAAATTGGACGTCTTTCCATCAAACCATTGAAACCAAACTTGACAGAAAGTTACAAGTCTAATCACAAGATCACATACAAAATTTAACTTATTTAAGTCATTGCGCCTTTGAATTATTACCTTTACATGAATGGGAAAGAACAGACCAACAGACGGCGAACTTCTTGATGGATTTAGTTTCAAATATGATACTGATTTACATTTTAAATTCTAAATCTGTGTACCAAATTTTATCTTTCTAGCTTTTACATTTGGTAGCTATCGAATATACTTGTAATCTAAAAGCAGGACAGGCAGACTTTCTCTCAATGGATTTCATTCAAATTTTGGTATAAGTGTACATATTTGGTGTTAAATTCAATAAGTTTCATAGGTGTAGTTCAAAATATTTTTGAGTTATAGTGTTCACAGACAAACAGACAAATAGAATTCCCTTTTTTTAGGGGGGGGGAGCAGGATTTGGATGATTCTAAACGTGGAGATTGTCAAAATTAATTAGCTATGTCCGCATTTTTTGACTATTACAAAATTTTCTCTTTGTATATTTCGTGCACAAGAAAGTAAAAACGGTTCTTTTGAAAATTCTCCTCCTATAACAATTAATTAGCTTTTAGCATAGCTAATTAATTTTGAAGCTCTATTCCTTCTAGGAAAAGAGCCAAACTTCAACGTCTGACATCATATAAATATCAATTTATGTGTAAAATTTTATAATTGAAGTATGATTACTATGGTGATATTAAAAATTTTTAATGGGCAGTCTCAATATAGTTTTTAATTCTTAGACTTTATTATATTTACAGAGAAAGAGCAGTTTTGAGCAAAGCAGTTTACTGTAACATGAGGCTGTAAAGTATAAAATACTTTTTGATCGTAGCATCAGCTACGAGTGAAAGACACCCATCCTAAATGTAAACAAAATAGTTGGATCGCTTTGATTAAAAAGCATTTGATGTGATATAATAAGCCTTATACATTATTACAGAAAAAGACCTTTTGAAAGAGATGTTTTTTAATACATTCAGGCCAAATTTTAACCCTAGCAGCACTTTTCTATTCTAAAAACACAACTATTTCTGTGACATTAAAGCTAAAACGAATTTCTTTTAAAGCTCTAAACTAAAACTTAAAATACACCAAGAAAGTACTAAAACTATCCTAAATAGAAAAAAAAATCGAATATTTAACTGACTTCTTATGCAAATGTACTTATCGTAAGCAATGAACGTTTTATTCCACCGCACATGTTTCTAAAGGCGATAAGGTGGATTCAGTATCGCTTCTTTCTCCCCTCCACGTAGAGCGTCTATCAGAAAATAAAATACATACAAACAAAAACAAGCCGAAAATGGGAAAAGACACCTTACACCTTTTACCAAAACTACTCCAGTGCACTTTATACCATTGCTCCTGAAATCAGGAGACCATCTGTTTAGCTCCATCTAAGACATATCAAGGAATATATCTTATCTCTACCCGAAGAGCATTATCCAGGCTTCAAGCTGAAACCTCGGGGGGACATCTAATGGCTCTATAGAAGTGATAAGCAGCCCCCACTATTGCTGAAGAATAGGATTGGAACGAATGCGTTTGTGGGTATCGTAAAGTTTCCCGCCTCTTTTCCGTTTTTTTCAACTTAAGGTTTTGCTATTTTGATTCTTCTTGTCCGGATTTGTTGTGGAATGGATTGGAATACCAGTTTCGAAAATTTACTGCTGATCGTGCCTGCTGAACTCTATTGTTCTTTCACACAAATATGTCTATAAAAATTTACTATCTGAAATACGCTACAACTTATTAGTATTTCGGCAACATGCAATAATAAACCTAAGGATAGCAGGTGAATAACTTCACTTTACTTTTTTTAATAATTTCTAAATTTGCTCATTTACTGGATCAGTATCAGTTTAGTAACAAATCCTTTTCAGAACTGTAAGTGCATTAGAGAAGAAAGAAGAAGGAAAATATTTTAAAAGTAGTAGGTCCACTAAAGGAAAATATTTTGAAGGTAGTAGTTACTAATTTAGGAAATGTTTTCGTAACGATAAATAGATCTGTTTCGCACCATTAAACTAAAATAGAATCTGTCAAAATTTAAAAATTTAACCCATGTGATTAAGTTAACTGAACTTCCAAGTTATAATTATTCCAGTCAATATATATGGACTTTAAATCTCTGATCATTGATGTTCATTTGAAAATCGACTTATGGGAAAAATCCTTACACCAAAAAGACATCTAATGCACTATTTATACAAAGTTAGAATTCAATCCTGATTTTAAATTATGCAAGCTATACCTAGCTCTGTAGTATCTAAATTACAAGTTCGACGTTAGTGAAAGATAGTACTGATGAAAAGCGCGTTATTCGAATTACCACAAATCGGGGTTTAACTCAACATATAAATACATATGAAATTTAATTAGATAAAAGAGCTTGAAAAATAGCTGTTTAGGAGAAAAATAGGCATCAAAGAATTTAGTTTCCATACATATCAATACAAATTGCGGGTTAAAATAAAAGAATCGTAGCAGAGTTTTGTCAATAACAAGGAGTTAATGAAATCTCACAAATTCATCAGAAGTCTCAACGTTTTTTTTTTTCCCTCACGTGAAATTTCTTCATAGCAAATTAGAATTCTTTTTATTCCTTGCTTTATTTCTTGAATGCGTTTATCACTGAAATCTGCTATCTCCAAAACCGTTATGATATTTTTTTAGCTGAGCTGAGACCTTCTATAAAAATTTGCAGTTATCATTTACTTTTCTGGTAGTTCTGGTTTCGAAATATATATATATACAATTGCAATTTTCTCATGCATTTCTAGATATTCTTCGAAGCTCATTTCTTTGCTGTATGAGTCGTTGCATAACTATTTGACGTTATTGTTATCAACTATCAAATATAACTACTTGACAAGATTGAAACTTCTTCAATTAAATGTCCTTTGATCAGCTTCTGGCTTTATTACCGTCTCATTAAATAATTTTTTTTCGTTTCATTTCTGTTATTTGTCTTTATTTCCTAATTTTGCTTTTATATCTAAATCCAAAAGGGAATATATTCGAAGAAAAAGAAGAAACCGTCTTCCTTCGAATTTACATACTTTTGTACTTTTTACTTAAATTGACAACTGTGTTATTTGTAATTTCAATTTAGATAACTTTGCATACTGTTGAAATAGAGGTTGCAAATAGTTGACCGCCAAACTAGCTTAACTACTTGAAAGAAAGAAACTGGAAGCGCACAAAGTCGTACCAAGCATTATTTTTCAAAGCAATGAATTATTTCTTCCCAGAAGAAAAGTATATCGAAAGCACCAATGATATATTTTAAAATCTCAAACGAGTAGCTCGCCCATTTCTCAGTGAACAGAATAAATTTAAATATCCATGAAGTGGTCATATATCCTCTGTGCAGCATCCAATGAAAAAGTTTATTGCCTTAATTTTTAGGAATTGAAAAGTTTTTATAAATAATATTTACTAGATCAAATATAAGTATACAAGAAGAACAAAGTCCCCCACCTTGAGTTTGCTTGATATTCAGGTACTATCTTACATTTGAATGATTAATAAATAAATATGAGTGTGAATTTCTTATGAAACAATACAGAAATATTTCCTTTTTAAAAATAATTCCCTTAACAAGAATAAGTTTAAAAGTAATTATATTATTATCATAGAAAGAGAAAAAAAGATGTGACGTAAATTTTCCCTTTCAGTAAGTGTATGCCTAATTCCAATGCTCCTGTTTTATTTATTTTTCTTTTCTATCGGAATTTTTGTTAACTTTTCTGTATGTGAATTAATGCTCATATTTTATTATTTATTATATAATCAATTAGATAAAATGATAAATATGTCTCATTTGGAACTGCGATAGGGATTTTAATATGTTACATTTTAAAATAGTTTTTTTTTACTTAGTTTCCTGTCAAAATTTGAAGATGGACGCCGAATGCTTGAAATTTAATTTGCTATCAATGTGTGCACTTGAACGTACCTGTAATCGCCTTAGGCAACATAGTTAACACCTTGTTTCCCGTCAAGAGATGTATTTCAGCTTCTACTTTGTGTCATCTATGACTGTGTTTCCATGAAAAAGAACGGATAATGAATTCATGGATGGAGCTCTTCCCGGAAGCATTTCAAGATACCATCTCTCCAGGTGGATTCAATCGGATCGCTTTGCAAGTAGATGAATCTTTTTATTTCATTCGTAAAACCCATAAAGGAGGATCCTGTTTTCCTTATATTAAATCATCATATCATATAAATATTCATAACTGATATGAAACGACCCTGTCGAGAAAATTCTGTCCCTTTGATATGTATGTTTCTTCATTTTTCAAATCACATGCAGCCACTAGACAAACTTCGTGGAGGTCTTCAAAGAATATTACACTCAAGAAATTTAAATTTGGTTGGCTGAACATTCTTTCCTGTATGTAACAATTTTTCAAAATAGTAAGAAAGCAATTTTTGCTTATTGGAAATAAGCGAGAATCTCTATGATGGGATTCGCAAAACAAGATTTTAAGGTGGATGGAATTCTGCCTTTTAAATCTAATATTTTTTAAAAACACCTATTTTACAACAGCAGCAATCTATTACTCTAAAGGAGTAGCAACAAACAAGGCTAAATCATCAAATTCTTTTCTACAACAGTCTCATTATCCAGAAATGTAATATTTCCAATAGCCAATCATCCACTAACTACTTTTCACTTCCTTCCACATCAAGCATTTGAGCTGGACTTGCTGTTCTTCTCAATGGTTCTTCCTTCCAATCTATCTCAGAGAATCCATGAAGTAGGGAAAAACGGGAAGAATATACTAAAACCTGAAAAAACTTCAAGTTCTGGAAAAACATCAAATAAAGCTATAAAGAAACCAGCTCCAAAAAAAAGGAAGTTTCTTCCACTTCAAACCGTGATGAAGAACCTCCATATTTGTTATGTCTAATGATATCAACGGCATTTATGGCGAAAGTAAACGCTCAGTTTTCAATTTCTGGAGCACTTGACTCAAATTGTCTTAGAGAAATATGGTTAGAATGTTCGATATGTAAAGCATGGTCTCATAAAATTTTCATAAGAGAAAATAAAAGTGTATGTTTATAGAGAATGTTCTCAAGTTCCTCTTTTTATTTTAATGTTCTATTCAAGAAATGGCTCAAAAGAGTATGCTGGCTATATTATTAAAAGTATAAAAGAAACTCTCTTGTGTAACTTTTAATTTTTTGTGCCTTAATTTTCACATTTAATAAAGAAAGTATGAACATTACGTAAATCAAACTTTATTTTAGCCGAATTTAGATGTAGGCTATTTTAAGGAATAGTGAACTTTTAATAAATAGAAATGCCAAGGTCGAAAAAAAGTGGAGAATGCGTTAAAATTATTTGTTAGAGTTGTAATTCAATTTAATTTTGGATAACAGACTAGATATTATATTCGAATCATTTTTAGACAAATGGTACGAATATTTGTTCGCTATGTAAAACAATGATTTGAGTGGGTAATATATGAGCCCAAAACTTTACATCAAGATTTTTTTTTAAAGTCTTAGTAATATTTTCTTAGAATTCCTTTACTTACTTTTCTGAATTTACAGAAAAAAAATAAAACATAATTTTTTTAGAAGCACAAACGTAGCAGAAACAAATGTAATATCAATAACACTGTAAAAATGTCAAAAGTCACACAAAAATAGCGAAATCCATATATTACTTATATAGCTCTTTACATTAACGAGTTATAACATTTTTACTTCCAAAAGTAATTTTCTCCCTATGAAACAATTCTTCATATCAACTCTTTACTATCTTTCATAAACAACTCTTTTTTGACAAAAAAAAATATATCGACGTCAAATGTTTGCTGTTTGTAAATAACATGATATCATATAAAAAGCAAGCATTAATTAATAGAAAAGAAAAAGAAAATAATTTTGATATTTATGTATGGTAAATTTAAAGAAAATGGGGAATTCAACCAAGTTTTTGTTGCGATGAAATATCATGAAATATATCAGTTTAAATATATCGAATTCTAAAAATGCTTCTACTTAATTTCTTTTAACGTTAAGATTCCTTAAATAAGAAGCCCTGTTCTTGAATAATTAATAATCTTCTTAATCAATACACATTTGTAACATCTCAACAGGTAATCAAATATTAGAAATCACTGCGACAAACCTTTAATCCCTTGACCTATGAATTTACTGAAGCCTCTAATTAGATGATACACCCTATTTGGGACATGTCTTATTGTTTTAATCTCTATAGTAAAATAAGAGTATTTGAAATATTGAATGTTTATAAGTGATTTTAGCATTTTAAATTATTTAATACTTTGACTTGATTGCAGATTAAAAATTAAAAATTCAGTAATTCAATACACGAGTCAGATTCATCATTGTAAGCGAAGGGGTTAAAGTGCATAAATATAACGTAGATGAAAAAATTTTATCAGCAAACGAATCTGAAAAGGGTCACGGTGAGAAAAGTATCTTCCATCGACTTTCTCATGTATTTCCACAATATCGTCTGTTTTGTGTTTAATTTCACCGTATTACGAAGAGTTTCGAAGGTGAATTTTAATCACTTCCCTTTGGTTGATTTTATCCTAAATTAAATATGAATCATCTTAGCATCAAGGTCGCAAACCAAATACCATTCATCTAGTTCAATGTGTTTTCAAATCATCGTAGTGACAGTTTGACTGGCTTAATTACTGACCCAATAATAACTGATCCAACATGTATTTTTTCCGACTCGGGGTTTTTTAAAGCGTCGTGAAAATCGAACTTTTTTATGATAACAGTATTTTTTTTCTATCCCCATTTTGTGGACTTAAAAAAATTTAATAGTAATCTGGATGACGGAGGATAGATTCCTTTTGTTATGTCAATAAACTCTCTGTAATCCTTATAAAAAATTAAGTATTACAGAACTGTGGATAAGATAAAGACAACAAAATCTAAACATATGTTGTGATTTTCTTACTTAATTGTGGGTACAGAAAAAAACGAAAGATTTTTAAAAATTTGAAATTTTAACAAAAATACCAAGGCGCCTAGCTACTAAAAACAAATTTTTCAGTGAAATTCAAATTAATAAAATATTTTAGTACAAGTATTTAATTTAGGACAGTTCACTTAAATTTCAATTGGTTGTTTCTGTAAACTTTACTAGTATTCATCACATTTTAATTTAAATGAAAAATAAATGCCTTTCTTCTTGTACCAATTCGGGAAGATAGTCAGAATTTTAAATAAATATATATAGGGTGGTCATAAAAAAAAAACTTCCCCGATATATGACCCCTATCGACCTATCCTCTCTCAATCGAAAGGAAATTTCAGATATTGTTATATGAAGATATGCTCTCGAGATTGTGATCATTTAAAGAAAAAGAGCTTTCATGGTTACGTTTACAGAGAAAAATTGTGAAATTTTCGAATAGTAAATTGAGCAGTGCATTAAAAAACCATCACTGGCTTTGAAATGATATTTTCGAAATTTGTTCATTGTAATCGTAGCCTTGAAAGCTACATTCTTTCTTCATCGCAATTTCCAGCGCATATCTTCACATAACAATATCTGAAGTTTCCTTTCAATTGGTTGAGAGGATAGGGCACCAGAAGTTCATATATCGTGGGGATTTTTTCATGATCACTCTGTATATAAAGAAAGACACTTTTTGACATTTTACATTTCCCTCTTTCTAAAAATATATTATTCATCTTCATTCTAAATTCTTGGTCAGGATTTCAACATTAATTTCCAGAAAACACAAAGTGAATCAAAAAACTATTGAAACGTAACTTTAAACTAATAAATTTTTTCGCCGCAAGTGTTTTTTTTTAGTGGAACTTTTTCGGAAAAATTAATTTTTTTCGGAAAAAAAAAATCACAAGACACACACAAAAAAAATGTTCGATCATATGGGCAAAAATATGATGGTAATTTTCAAAAAGAGTTATTTTAATTGCTTTAAATACGTACTTTGATTCGCCTGGAAAGAAATTTCTGATTTCGGTAATCAAACATTACGGTATGTAAGATTTGCAAATTAATGACACTATTATAGTTATTATAAGGGGTTTTTTTTCCAACTGTGTAAAACTTGTGTATTCTGTTTACTGTTGCTATTCATACGGAATATGACATTTGATCTGATTTGCGAATAGCTAATTCTTCAACGTATTTTCCCGATTTCTAGACAACATAAATACCGAGATGACATTGATCCATAGTGCTAATTTTCGGCAAGCGTAAGGCAAAGTACCTAAATACTCAAATTCTGCCATAAATCAAATTTACAAGTAACTTTTGGCAAAAAGAAAAAATAAGATGTCATTCCAAAAAAATTTCAGAAACACAAAGAAGTGTTTTAACATTAACTTTTTAAGATATGCGCTAATTAAGATTAGCTTTTTAAGATATGCGCACAAGAAATATATGAAAATTCAAAATTGAGCTTTCAAAATTAAGGTTATTATGACAAAATTGAGAAGCTGTAAAATTTATTGGAATCCAATCTTCACAACAAAAGGAACGTAAATAACATCGCAGAAACGAAACCTTCAACATGAAAAATGCTGGCAATAGATAGAGACAGAAAAAAAAAGATAAAACAATTAATAAGGACACAAAAACAATCCATTTAGACTACACGCTGTCAAATGCAACACAAAATAATAGAAAGTTACTTAAACTCAAATGATTTAAACATATATAAAAATGTAGGGAAAATGAAAAAACATAAAATGATTTGCCTTTTACAACACAAAAAATTTAGATCTGGTAGAGAAAAACTGTAGAATGAGTCTTACAGAGTGCATGTATATTGAACAAAGAAGCTTTCTGCAAAAAATGTACGAAGTCTAATTGTTTTCTAACTTCTATTAGTTATGCAAATTTAAGACAACATTTGCATACTGGTATTTTCGATTTACATAAAATTTAAAAAGATCACATTCTTTTTGCATGGTAAAAGTTATCAATAAACATAAAATATAACAAATGAATAAATAGAAGAAACAAATAATCCTTTTGGTGTGAGTTGATTTCAGATTAAGTTTAATTTGTTTTGTGCTATTTTCCCACATACATGTATTTTTAATCTCAGAATAATGAAATCTACTTCTTTTGCCTTAAATATTGACATCCATACGAAAGATCTGCACCTAAGCGCGGAATTCATTTCATGGCGAAACTAATGACATTCTATCTGAATTTAGAAACCTCTGTATTGATTCAAGTACTCAATCATCCAATTACAATAGCACAGACAGAACTGAAGCTTATTATTGAGATGAAGTTTTACGGAAACTCTCCCTTCCCCCGCAATTAGATTAACTAACGTAAAATCTCATAAAAGAATAGAATGGTCATTAACTTTCTGTAGAGTATTAATGTTCGAGAAAGAATTCGTTCGCAACAACTTTTGAATTATCTGCTAGTTTCCGTCCCTAAATAAGGAACGAGATTTCAGGTAGCGCAGAAACTCGGCTCGATCCAGCCGCTTCGAATAAATGCAGAGCTGTGTTGTCAGGTAGCGATTAGTGTGACGACGCCAAATCAAGTAGCGGAAAACGGGTCCCGATATTAATAATTTACATTCCTATCCTTTGTTCTGTCAGCTAGGCAACGTTCGATGTCAGTAGCAGCATGACGATGTGGGAAATGATAGCTCTTTGTCGCAGTCGGCTAAGCTCACTGGTGCGTTTGAAGTTTTCGAGCTCGTCTGCCGTGTTCGCACTTTGCTTTGATTTAATATTTCTCTCCTTCGAACAACGAATCCGCCTTTCTTTTGATATCGTCTACAGATAGCACTTTACGAAGACTGCACGAAAACAGACTTTCAAAACAACATTTTGTAAATATAATCATTCTAATTCTTAAGTTTTTATTATTAAGAAAAGGATTAATATGAGAAGAACTTAATTTACATTGAATATTTTCCATTTCAAATAATAACCCTCTTTATTTTTGTCGACTACAGATATCAATTTATAAGGTTTATACAAAAACTACCTTTAAAAATTAAAATTCGCAAATATTAAGTGATTATTGTTCAAAAGATAAAAAATATGAGATAGAATAATGGAGCTTTTTATTAAGATCCTCTCTTCAAGCTAAGAGTCGGCCTATCTTTCGGTATCATTTACCGTTATCACTTTTTAAGTTTATTCCTAAAACGGGTGCTTTAGACAAAAGAATTTTGAAAGTTTGAATTAATAAACCAGAGGATTTTGCTTCACTGTAATATTTCTCTTCTTCTAATTACGAACTCGCCTTTCCTTTGCTGTAGAGAGTTTATACAAAGGAGTATAACAAATATGATTATTAAATTAGAACTGCACAGAAAGTAATAAATAGGAGATAGAAGTTCCTGTTTTTTTATTTATTTAATATAGTCTATTCAAATAATATACTCATCTATCTTTTGCCATCGTTTATCATATCGCTTTGCAAGTTTCTTTCAAAAATGTACTTTACTCACACATACAAACAAAGAAAAATCTTAAACTGCTGATAAAAATTAGTTGTCATAATTTATAACGGGTGCAGAAGATTTTACTTTGTTGTTATATTTCTCCACTTCAAACCACGTATTCGACTTTCTTCGTTGTCCACTGATATCACTTTACAAAGACATGCCTTCTAAAACAACAATTTAAAAAAGATTTAAATAGAAAGAAATAGTATAGTATCTTTTGCATTAGCTATCTGATGCGTAACAATATTCAATTTTAATGATTGTTGGATAAATAAAGTAAAAAGATTCAATTTTAAAGACTGTTGGATAAATAAAGTCAGAACTGCACTCTTTTATATGAAACATTATGTCTTTAAAAGGAATATTCCTTCTTAAATAAAATTCAACTAAGAGATTTTCAGTTTTCTAGTTAAAAATGTACAGCAACATTTACAAAGATTTGAATAAAAAGATTAAATTAAATGCGAACCTCTTGTCCAAAACATCGTATCATGATAATACTTTAAAATTTTCATCTTCTTTATATTATTTTAAAAAATTAACTCTGAATTATAACAACTATAGTGCACGCACGAAACAATAGAATACACACAAAAAAATAGCGTTGCATACATACATAGTGTACATAGTTACTAAAACAATAAAAAAGTATTGATGTAAAACATACTTAAAAATATTTTGAAAAAATTTCTAAAATTAGAGAAAAAAAGTGTACAGAAAAAAAAATGATAGCACTTAAAAATTAATTTTTAAATTTTGAAGTGAAATAAAAATGGGGTTTGCAATAATATGCTCTTACTAAAGGAAAATGTTAATATTTGAGCAATTTTTAATTAAAAGCATGATTACAATTTTGAAAAACTCTTTTTTAGTCATCGTTCAGTAATTAAGAAATTTAATAACTAAGCCATATTATTTTCCTGGTTCAACGATCTGTTCTGTTGAGTTCCTTGCATGATTTTTAATCCAGCATAACGCAATTGACAGACTGTATGCCATCTTATAAAGTTATGTTGAAATTCTTGTTGATTCTCCTACCATTAAATGCTTGAAACATTCTTATGCATGAAACACTCTTTTAGTTTAAGAAATCAGGGAAATAAATTAATAGAATATTACATACCCACATAAAAAGCCTTCTGACATCAAATTGCGCATTAAAGCAATGACACCCCTTGGATTCTAATATTGAATATGTCTTAAATGAGAATGAATTGAGAATTTCAAAAGAGACTAAATTGCTAACTTTGTACTATGATTGAATATCTAAAAACTATTATGAAATTAGAATAGTCCGTAATGGTTTTTACAGATAATTAGTAATCCGAATCTAAAGTACAATCCAAATATTTAGCTACTTTAAATTAAATTGTCCTCAGTGTTTGTGTTGTAAAAGAAAAAAAAAATGTGATATAAATAAGAAATTAGTTTGTTCATTTGTAAAATAAATACCAAACTTAATTAGATGCACTTTCTATTTCATAACAAATACTTCAAATAGAAAAACACTCCTTTGGGTATTCTTTTTCAAAAAAAAAGATACATAACTTAATAATATGCAAAAAACACAATTAATTTAAAATAACTGGAATCAAAAATTTCCTTCAGTATGTAAAGCCACTGTATATTTTAAAAGTTTATTTAAATTAAACTTGATTAACTTAATTAAAACTGCAGGGAAGATTTTTAAAAACATCATATTTTAGTTAGATTTTAAATTCCAAACGCATTAAATAGTAAAAATTTTCGTTTAATGCTTTGTATAATTAATTTATTCTAACCTACATGGAGATGAAAAAGCTTGCATAACTAAAAGAAATTCAGATTTCCGATAAGGATCTTATTTTTCAAAATGCGATCAATTGATAATAAAACGAGAAGATAGTTGACCAATTGACATTATTTACTTCAAAATATTATGGTAACATTTGACCTTTCTAATTACTGCAGGAATGATTATTTTTATCGAAAACAGGATTAAAATAGAAATGCATTTCATTACCCTCAAACTAAAAATAAATTTTAGGATCGAGATTGTTTTCAATAAATTTTTTTGATCCGATCCTTCACTTAATTTTAGAAAAACATGTTCCTAAAATCGCTTACAACATTAGAAACGAATCATTTTCACTTAATATCCTAAAGAAAGTAGATGTACGTTAACAAACTAATATCTCTTCCATAAGAACTGACAAAGTTTTCCCCCAGTTGTGTTTAAACTGCGATAAACTTTATTTAGGAATGACCAATAAAATATTAAAGTAAGAAACTTTTCACAACATGTGACTAAGATCCTGATCCTGAGCAGTACAGTTCAATTCCTGAATGCCTGTGGAATATACTGGGACCCTGAATGAGATTTAAAGGACAACGCCCCACATCAGTGACAGAGTTTACCAGCTTTCTTTTACAGAAATGTGGCATGCAGCTCCTACAAAAGTGTTCCAAAAACTAGTAGATACCATTCTTCATTCAGTAGTAGCCATAACTACAGCAAAAGGGGCTCACACTTCGTATTTGTAATTAGCGTACAATCTGGAGAACAAGCAAAGTATAAACGTGCCCGAATAGTTTTAACTATACAAGATACATTTCCAAGTTGCATATGTTACTATTCTAATGTTTGTCCGTACAATGAGGATAACATAATAAATTTTACTCTTATTTATCTTGCCCATTATATTATAATTCAAATCATTTAAATTATGCACTTAATTTATGTTTATGCTGGTATAATTAGCATACTTTTAATCTTTATACATTTCAATTGATTTATTCGAAGATTCAAGTTTTAAAAATATCAGTTTGGGGGAAATTGTTCTTCATTTAACTTCTTTTCGAGAGTACCTAAAAATCAGCTCTCTGCAATATCAATATCTTTCTGAATCTGAGCGATATTCAACTGGAATTTTTATGTAAGTTTCCCTACATATCTGGCTTTCATATTACAAAAGCAGAAATATATTTAGCCCATGTGCAGTTAAAATTCATTTACGACAAATATATGTTTCTTTGCATATTCAAAGTATCTATTTAAATCTTAATATAATACTAAATGTCATACTATAAAATATTCTGTAAATTTCGTAGAACTTAGGGGAAAATTCTGCACATTGTAGGTAAAAGATATATGCAAAAATTTAAAATATTTTGAAAAAATAATTTTATATCTTTTCGAATATCCATATTATTTTCATGAAAATGCTTGTTTTGATTTTTATGATTAATGCTGCGCATAGTAAATAAAATCATTGAAGCGATTTTCTAAGCATTATAATTTTTCCGTGAAACTGATAGAGCCCGAATTATTTTCTTTTTCATAATTTTCTGGCCAATCAACTTAAATATATTCGGGACCAAATCTTCATAGAAAAATGTGAATTCTAGCATGTTCTTTTCTTGACAGAAATTTAGGATTTATTTTTCTTGGGAAATTTGAAAAATTAAGAAAATTGAATTCGAAAAAGTCCGTATATTTTTTATCATATGAGGTATATGTGACAATGTTATATGATATACATTTTTAAAACAATTTAAATTCATTGTTTACTAAGAACCACTTGAAGAAAACAACTTAGAAAGTAAAGAAAGTGATAAAATTGAAAAAAATTCGGACATTATAATATAGACAATAAGGAGATATCGCAAAAAAAAATTATTTATTTTTCAATAATAAAAATATCATTCTATAATATTAAAGAGGTAATGGTTATGTGATTATATGTAATGAAGGAGATAAAGTTGGGATCATGATTAATACCAAAAATCTGTTAAATATATTTTCAGAAATTCTCTTCATCCTAACTTAAATCAATTAACTGTTGCTGTTTTCTTTGCTCTTCTTGTAATTTCAAAAGTTCTCTAATTAATCCCGCATAAATTGGTAAATTGGTATATTTATCAATATTGAAAGTGGTCTTTTATATACGACAAATCATGATCAACGAAAATTATACAAAACATTGCATTTTTAGAAACTGATTTTTATCTACATCTTCATCGTAAAACTGTTCTACTTTAATAAAGAAAAAGAATTTTTTTTAATTCTGAACGTTATTAAAAGAATTTTTTTTAAATTCTGAGCACTATAATTCAGCAATTTATTGATATATTCTATTAATTGTTTTGTTCTTAAAATAAAATCGTGCAAACACTGTGTTATTCATATCTACATATTTCTTAGGTGGAAACAATCATTACTTCTTTTTATTTCTTTAAAATAATCATAATAACAACCTCTTGACAAAAATCAAGCCATTAAAAAGAAAATTTTAAACACATTACATGCTGTTTCTTAATGTCTAGAAATTGAAGTATGCCTCATGTGCCATATATGTATAATTTGCAATTTAGAATATTCTATAATAAATATTCTTACGTGTACCCAACTTTAGTTATTAAAATCAACATCCTTTTGTCGATTATTATTATTTTATTCGTAGAAAGGCAGAGATATTTGCCGCAGCAACCATCAATCCACAAGAGAAAATCCTGCTTTGTTTCGCGGTATTCTGCATCACAATGAACAAAAAATATGGATTTTTTTCCTCTTCTTTCTGCAAGCTCTGATAATCCTTTGTTTTGCACTGGGGATTATTTTTTGAAATCTCCTTTCATCTAAAAAGAGAAAAAGTTTTTTCAGAAAGGTTGAAAAAAGAATTTTCGGCTATTTTATTCCTTAGAGAGTTATATTAAAAGTCTAATAACTCAGATACTCTTTTGAGACTATTTTGTAATGTATGCTTATCCAAATTTTAACTTATGTCTCTTGGAATTTAACTCTTAATAAGAAAAACTATCTTTAGAGGAACTAAAGTCAAAAATTTTCCCTAAGAGAAATACTTTTACATATGCTAAGAGCCATTCATAGAAGAAGAATAAAAGGATGAATTGAATCTTATTTCTTATTCACTTTGACATAGCTGAAGACAAAATGTAGATTTTAAAAATTCGATTGGAACATAATATTCAGAATTGCATTTATTCATTTTTGTACACTATTATAATAGATTTGAATAGACTTCTTATATTAAATTCGAAGATGATATCTGGAATGTTGAAATCTGTACAAAAACACAGGTGAAACAGATTTTGTATGCAAAAAAAAAATCATAAATGGAAAAAAAGTCAAATGAAAAATTCTCTCTCGTGAGTCAACAAAAAAGAAACTAAAATAATTGAAAATAAAACCTTCATTTCTTCCATTCAAAGAAGAGAAAATTATTTAAAATCATAATTGCTACTAACTATATTTATAGACAGATTTACCTAAATATGTATAAAGTTAGATAACAGAAAATGAATCCGAAACACCATCTTCAACTATAAGGGAATTCAGGTGATAAGAAACGAAGCCATGAGAGGAGAAATGTTTCTATTACATCCAAGACATTTTCAAAATAAGTTGATGTTACGTAAAATATCTATCAATCATATATGAATGCGTGCTTTAAATTGATGACGCTTAAAATCAGGAATTTTTTAGAAAACTCCTAGTATCTAACAGATTTCGGAAACGTGAAAAATGCAAGATATTCGTCATTTTATTCAATTTTGTATAATCTGACTTCCTTTATGTTTGTAAAAATGAAATTTAGTCATAAATTTTTCACTCATTTCTTGATGTACTAAAAATTTAAAATTTTGTACTCTTGTATGTTCCCAATGACAACACCATACTTTAACACTCTTAGAGTTTAATTATTAGTTAATCATGCCATTTCAATGAAGTTTTGATTCCATAGCGGTGCCATTTAATAATGAATTTTAGAAAATTTTTGAATTTGAAATTCCATAAGAAATTTTTGGTATTCAGATTCCATAATATTTATTGCAATGAATTACGAAATTGCCATTTAATAATGGATTTTATAATAAATTTTAGAAAATTTTTGAATTTGAAATTTCATAATAAATTTTTGGTACTCAGATTCCATAATATTTATTGCAATGAATTACGAAATATATTAACGTTTATAACTTAGTAAAAGTAAAGAAACAATTAAGCTACAATGCTGAGAAGTATCCCATCCACAAAGAGTATCATAAGTAACGTGTCTTATTCATTAAAAATTAAAATATTTTTAAGTTATTAAAATTTCTATTATCTTATAGGAATTCTATCATCTTCTATCTTTTTGCTTGTATTTTTATAAAAACAAAAATAATCTACTTTTTAGTACACTAAAAAAAGGTGTTTTGAAAGGCTTATTTATTTTTATTTTTCATAAGTGTGTCTTACACCAGTCCATTATCCTTATAAGTATTTATGGCATGTTATTTCAAATGTTCTTACTTGACACTGAACTGTATCAGCACATCCCATCTGCTGATGTTCTTATGTCATCCCAGAGCTATGACGATCTCGAAATAAATGACATCATCATCGGACCATTTCTGAGAAATTTTTCTTCCAGGTATTAGGTCTCACAACGCAACCTCCGTAAATATCCAATAACCCCTTCCGTTCAGACAAGAAACTACGAGATAAATGGTTCCGCCCATTCTAATCCAGACACTTATAAATTGTAAGTGTCCCAACAAAAAAAAAATATTATGCATTGTTTGAAATGGGGACTTCCGAAACCTCATTGCAATAATTACCTCTTTAGCACATCTCTTCAACAAATTCACTGATTGTGGAGAGGGATCTCGATAAGGACGACGGGAAGTCACCAACAAGTATGTTTTTCCCTTGTTAGATTGTCTGGGTAAGTAACAGTTCATTGCTTAGAAAGGGGTGTACCACCCTTGTATACATTCTTTGCATGAGATACTAGTAATGGGGTTTGATCAATAAAAAAAGTTTGTGTGCAGTATGAGCTTACTCTAATCACATGAAAAGGTAACAATAATAATAATTTTAACATTAGTAATATTATCATAATATGTAATTAACCATTCATAATTAATATATACGAAGAACATCGCGCATCTACACAAAAACGACTCATATGATATATAAAATCTCTACTGTTTTCACTCAGGGCCATCTTCAACCAAACACTTGATTACCGTAAGATGAAACACAAGAGAATGCTACAGCTTTTTGTTAATAAATCATCAAGCCAGTTATAATTCTGCATGCACAGTCTGTTGTATTTTCTTAAGGAAAATTGCAATGGAAATGAAGATGAAAATTACATTCTAAAAGAACAGACTACAATAAAGCTTCTGCAATTTTATACTTCATGGAAGAAATTATAAGATATCATCTCTAAGTTTTATGTTATCTCTGAGTTTCAAAACAAAAGATTTCATGTTAGAAAAAGTAATATTTGAAATTAGCGAAAAACGCATTTGATAAATAATTGATATTTTGTTTGTGTCAGTATCAAAAGTTTAGTAAATTGATACAATCCCTGCTATCCTTCTTGTCAGTACTAGATTATATTTTTCATGTAATAGAGACTAAGCTAATGATTAACTATGTAAGAATACCATCTTAATAAGGCCCGTGTGTGTGTGATACATAAAAGTATTTTTCCTTTAAAGTTAAATTTTAAACTTTTATTCATGGAGGAATTTTAACAGACATATGTATATAAGTTATTAATTTAGAATTGGTTTAAGCAAAATAAACAATTCTCTTTGCTAAATACATAAATAATACGTTTTTAGAACTTTTGCAATAGACATACACTTTTTAATTTTAATATCCAATGAAGAAATATTATGTCACAAACTCTATTAGAAATTCCATAAATTTTCATTTTTGTTTCCTCCAATTTAACGTTATGAGAAATTATGCACAGCTTTTTTTTATCTTAACAATCTGTGAAAGTAACATTTAGCACTTTAAAAATACTTCATTATCACTTTTAAACATTGATTTTTTCCAAGACATTTTAATCTACTAGCAATCTGAATGCACCTCTTTCATAGACTTTATCCAAATTATGATTAGAGAAAGAGGAAGGAAAAATCCTTGTTATTATGATTGCTGAATGCAAATCTTATCACACACACACACAAAAAGAAAAAAGATCCGAAGATATATACTTCAAGCAGTGAAACTTTTCCCCTGATCCTGAAATTGAATCTATGTGTTTGAACAAAAAAATTATCATCTGATAATTAAACCTATCATGAAATTAATTCTGATAGAAACTGTAGATAATTATATATTTATTTTAAATCCAAGCACTCTTTAAACATTTTGGTACTACCTGTTCCAGATTTTCAAGCTCTGAATTCCGCTATGCAGTCCTGCGAAAAAATCAATTAATTATTTTAAAAAGCCTCAATAGTCTTTTTATTTTTATTTTCATGTTACCTGCTTTCAAAATTTTTAAATTTGAATCTACTCTCTAGTTATATTGGTAATTTAAGCTAATTTTAATCACTAGGTTTTTTTATTTTAAGATTCATCAATGATGAAATCATGAAAGTGTTTAAATTTTATATGTTACTCCAAAATTTATGTCAGGCTTTACGGCCATATTTAACTTTTGATCCATTCAACTGTAGAAAATAAACACTGATTTTATTTCAGACATACTCATTTTGTTTATATAAATTTTATTGGTTACTGAATCCCTTGAAATGTTAATGATT
Organism: Argiope aurantia; assembly: GCA_026543865.1. Lineage (NCBI taxonomy): Eukaryota > Metazoa > Arthropoda > Arachnida > Araneae > Araneidae > Argiope > Argiope aurantia. The sequence continues at coordinate 71,792 of JAPMOR010035701.1, forward strand.
CGTTAAAAAAGAAGGATGAATTTAATGCACACAAGCTGTGGAAACATATATAATGATCCGAGTCACGTCAACTTTTCTCAATGTGCCCAGTGAATTAACTTCTCACATGATTAAAGTCTGCTTTGTTAGAAAATATGAGCAACTAGTGCTGTTGGTGCAATAAATCGAAGGACTGCAGTTTGAAATACAAAAAATAATCCTTTTTATCATCTTATTTACACTATATTTGGATGCATTGTCCTCTTTCTTAGATATCTGATTTTCTAGAAATAGCAACACCAAATGCAATTTATTTAAAAGCGATTCCGTAAAAAATATTATAAAGGCATTCAACAGAGTCAGATATTAATATTTATGAAGTTAGAAAACATAATCGTGCTTCTTCTAATCTGATTTTTTTTTTCGTCATTAAAAAAATCTTTAATAAAACCCTGATTCAGAAAATGCATTTCCTTAATCTGAAACTTTCATAACAAAGTAATTTGTATCGTCTTGCCCATTTTGATTTGCTTTGACATTTAATTACAATTTTCCATCACATGTTTACTGAGAAATTTGATTGGATTTCAACCATAAAATGCTTCTTTTTATGACCAATACCTCGTAATTATCTTAGAAAAAGAACATTTTTTTATGCTTTTAGAGAGTTTTTGTGAAGGTATTTTTTTTTCGAACGCATATTTGTTTCTAACTTTAGTTACTTCCCTTTCTTTTTATACTTTATCAAACTTTCTACTATCACTTTTCTCTTGAAAGAAAAATAAACAACAAATAATCAAAAGCAATATGTGCTTTATATTTTAGGAGGTTTCTTTTGATTTATGCATCAGCTGTAAAGTTATGTATGTTTGGTATGGTTTTATCTGTTTATAAACAAAAAAAGAAACTGTTTTATCGTAATGAAAAATAATTGAACTACAATGTTATCTGGTAAATTCCAAAACATTTGAATTAAGCATTCTTATATGCGAATATCTATAATAAAAAATCATTAAACATTGATCCTAAACTGCAGGATTTTTTCAACAAAAATTGAGTAAATCTAACAATGAGTAAAAATGCAATAAAATTAAATAAAGAATTTAGTGGAATCAGCTCATATGACATCATAATCAGACACAAAACGTTGCCGCTTCATGCTATTTAATTGGAAGCGGTTTTACGCTAAACAGCTTAGGATGAGTCTATTTTTTTCTTCTATTCTCTTCTTTGAGTCATTTTTATCTTACAAGAAACGCACAGATTTTTAAAATCAGGCTCTTTGTGTTGACGTCCAACTGTGATGATGATGATGTCGTTAAAAACAATAATGATGTTGACGCATCCAAATTGATTTCCAACTTGAGGGGTTTTTCTTAATTAAAAAGAATGAGTTTTAAAAATATAAATTATTTCCAATGATTACAAATAAAAAATTAATAAAAGACTAGCTTGCTAAACAATCATCAAAATACTCGAAATTAAATGACAAAACTGAGAAAATGGCACTCATACTAATAAAATTCACAGCAAAATTTAAGGGTAAGCTTTCCAATATTTTGTTAAATAATATTACTATTCCATTACCAATGAAATAATTTATTTATTCCTGTCTCTTGTCAACAGAACTGTTGTAGTTCCTTTAAGTTAAAGAAATAGTTCTTGCCGTTATACTTTTGCAATTCTGTATTCAACTGCAATTCGCTTTGTTTACCAGGATTGATGTAATCCTCCAATTTTCCCGATATGTACATATTACAAAAAAAATTGAGATGCAGAATCATTTCTGTTCACCATTAATTGGTATTACTTGTAATAAACAATTTCAAGCGAAAAAAAATTTAAGTTGCAAAATCCGTGAGCAAAGTTTATTTCGTTATAGATAAAATATCTTATCTTACAAATATATTTTCTTTCGACAAAAAATAAATATTATTAAAGCAAAACAATTCGTTAAACAAGAGAAAGAAGCTGTAAATGCGCACTTAAAATGTTTTTAATCGATTGACAAAAAAAATGAAAGCGACGCTTTCAGATTAAAATATTATCCTCCAAAATAGAAAAACATAAAATAAATAAATAAAAATGTGTAGGAGTAAATAAAAGATTTAAAATGTTTTCCTAACATCACAGTAATAACAAGCAGTTGTTTCAAAATTATCGTTACAGTTAAAATGCAATATTATGTGATTATGTAATATGTGCTGTATTATATACAGGGGATTCCAAAAGGTTGAAACTCTAATTTTATACTTATTGAAGATAAGTAAGCGCTGTAAATTGCATAAATGTTAAAAATAAGGTATAGTATAAGTTTATGTTAATGAAATTGCCTTGTTAATTTTTAAAAATTTGCACTTTTTTTATTTTTACACATTTCTCCAGGACAGAATTGATCAGCTTGAAAACTTTTCCTTTTGCTGAAACTAGGTCATTATAGAAAACATATCTTATAATTCTGAATATTATAACGAATGGAAAAGATGATTTATTCCACTATTATTTCTTAGCAATTAAAGAAAGGGAAAATAAGAAACGTATGTACTTTAACGATGGCATTCTTTAGACTAAAAGTGTATTTAAAAGCGTGAAAATATTCAAAGTCAAATCGAAACTATGCATTACGTTATAGTACAGTCATAAAGAAGGACAAATATTATTTAAAATCCTAAAAATAAAATTCAAAGAAAGCAATTCATAAGATGCATTGCATTCTCAAGATATTTTTTCTCAACTCCAACGCATAATATAGATTTATTTTCTACGGAATTTGTCTGTGAAAATTATAGATTTCATCGCATGAACAATCATGAATTAATGTGGATTATGAAATGTCAAAGAAAATCTACATTAAACTGCGCATTGTCTTTTCTAGCCTTAACTCAATTTATTTTGAATAATCGTGTAATTGCTGTACATAATTATTAGCTAATTTGAAAAAACTAAAACTAATGTATTAAATAATTTAAATAAATCTAAGTAAATGTTATTAATTGAAAGAGTGCAATAAAATTTGATATAGGCTCACTCTAATAATGTGACTGACCTAATACGAAGGATTCCTACTTAAATATTAATTAATATTAAACCAATTACAAAGAAAGTTTAAGTGCTGGCAAAGGATCCCAAAACTTAATTAAAATTCTCATTATTCTAAACTTCATCATGCGAATTAAATTACTGAAGGCAACGTGAACAAAAAAAAATCAATAATTATTTTAATATACTCGTTATTGGAATCGTCACCATTCATTTTATGTTTACGATGTGAATTTCAATCGATTTCATTGCCTTTAAAAGAAATCATCTGCAATTGCATCTTTTAAAGGCTCGGCTATGAGAAGATGCTGAAATTCTTTTATTTCAGTTAAAAAATGTTATGTCTTAACATTACGTAGCAAAAAATTTCTTAGATGTATTATGAATCTAAGGAGCAGTTCACAAAACTTTATCTGATGTATTACCTATATTTCCCATCCTTGAAATACTTTTACTTCTAATTTAATACATGCCCCCCTTCACATTCAATTAAGCTTAAACCAATCGATTTTTAAAGGTATGTAGATAATGATTTTAATTTTTATCTAGTTGTAACAAAAGGAAAAATTTTCCAATTCGCCAATTTTGTCTAAAAAAAACTGTATTAAAATTTAATAAGTGTATTTTTTAAAAAAAAATTAACTATAGAACTATTTCATTGGCATAAACTAGTTTCCTACTTTATTTTCAGTTCTTCTGTAATTTGCCGAACCAACTTTTCTCCAATAAGTAAAAGTTAAAATTTTTTCTTGTCTCTTTTGAATACCCTGTGTAAAGACATATAATGAATCTATATATTTAAATATCGGAAAATCAAAGAAATAATTACCCAGGCCCAAACACTTGTCTGGTTTTTATCCAATTTTTGCTTCATATGATAGCTCGAGATCTCTAGAAATGTGATCAATAGTCGTCTATACTCCTCATTTTTCCATTTTCGAAAGAAGCTTCAAAAGCTGCTTCACTGTACATTCCCTTGGAGATGGTAGAGTACATGTGGTCACTAATGACTATATAAATGTCATTAGGTTTCATATGAAGCAAAATTGGTAAAATCTGTGCAATAACTAAAGCTGGATGGCTGGTTTCTTTGTTTAACCAATTATTTTAAATATATAATTAAGCGAAAAGATGTTCCCTGATGGCGGTTAGTATGTATAATAATAAAAATGTTAGATCTGAGATAGTTTAGAAAAAGAAATAAGTTTCAATCGGCTTTAAAAAAAGACTTCTAAAATATATATTCGATTTTTTATTACTTGTGTATTAACCATTCGTTAGCGATTTATCGCCAAATAATAAATAAATAAATAGAAATCTCTGAAGATCGCACTAGATTCACGCCAAGAATCGATATTTCTTACTTATTGTTCGCCAATGACATGCAACTAATACACAAGTACCGGTTTTTTTAATTATTATTATACTATATAATGAAACCCACAATTCTGATGTGTGAGACTCTAAGAATAAGAATCAGAGCACCCGTGCATTCATAGCCTTGTCCATGGTCCATAATTTTATGCTGGGGGAGGGGGGATAACATGCTTATTAGAGAATATGCAAGAAAGTTTGCGAGAGATTCCTCGATTTTTTTCTTCATGGTAACCTTGATTTTTACATTTTGGAATTTAAATTTTCAAACATTCTTTTACAGCATTTTTTAATTGCACAAAATAATTATGCTAACTTCTCATCTATCACTGAAAATACGAAAGGCAGTATTTTTGCCTATTTTCAACACATAACGCTGATCATTGGAGTTTCTACAAGATAAATAATTGTTTAAAAAAATTACAATAGGGGATATTAGCTGCTTGAAGAAGAATGAGTTATCTTAAGATTTCTTTCTTTTTCCCTTTATAAACAGCTTTGACCGTTTTAGATAACAACATCTTTACAACATTACAGGTAACAACATTCTTCTTTGCCTTCATTTATAAAAATAACATTCCAATTCATTTCTGCTTTATAGATGATTAATAATAAATATAATCCTACAACATGGTATAAAAATGCTCTACAAAGGCATCCATCCTCTTATTATATTTAAATGCACAATTCATCAATAATATATCCGAACACTTCGCATCGATAGCAATTTATACACGTTAAAATGAAGTAAAATGTCATTTTCTTTAACAGTGTGTCCTCCTTAATGAAAAGAGAGCCGGGGAGAATGAAAAGCGAACACACTGGGTCATTCTTCATATTTATTTTCATGTCATAGGAAATATTGTACAAAATATTTATTTTACTAGGGATCAATTATTATTTTTATGATTTTCATGCTTAGTTTGTTACTTAATATTAAAGATCACGATCTATAAACATTGCTAGTTTGAATGGGATTGAAAGTATTTTTGTTGTTGTTGGATGAATGGCTATACTGGCTACAATAATTAAGTTTTTTACATGTATTTTAATTAACTAAACATTCTTGAAAAAGTTTCAATTCAATCATTTCACCCAAGCGGAAAGCATTTTTTCCTCTCAATTTTTAGGATATTTCTTTTCTTACAATTCTGTATTACAATCTATTAAAAAGAAACTTGTACACTCCTTATTATTCTTCAAATAAAAATATTAAAAACAAGGAAAAGTGTTATTTGATTCATTAATATATTTTCTTTAAAAAAAATTTTAAACAAAATGGTATCGAGTACCATATTTAGAATTATTCTCTTACTGTCTCTTAATCTCTTAAACCCTAGTTTTCTTTTTAACGATTTCTCTCATTTAGAACTCTCCTAATATGAATTTTTTTGAAATTTGAAACAAGCAGGTGATATACAAAAGGTTACCGTCTTTTCAATATACGCAAATTAAGAAAATGTATCATCCTTATAATTCCTTATTTTACATTTCTTAGTTGATCTGATGATTAAATCAAGAGCTATTCAACTATTCTTAAAATGATATGCACAAAAAAATATCAACCCAAACGATTTGTCAAAACATTAATCTAAAATTACATATTTTCGTTTTCATATGTTGATTTATTAAAAACAAAATTCAAATAAAAAAATTTAATATTAACGAAAGATATACTTATATTCATCTCCTAATACATTAATAACCTTTGGATATATCAATTTAAAATCCACTTCTTTATTCTCAAAACATAAAACCAGATTTAATAATGACTAATGGCCTTATTTTCATTATACAGTTCATTATACTTCTTTAAATTAAAAAATAAATCGAAAATTTTGAAAGATTTAAATAATAGCATAATTATATAGAGAGACAGCATAGCCAAAAAATTATAAATATTTAATTTTTTTAAAACATCTTTATTTATAACATACATTTTTCATTAAACAAAAATTAATATCAATTGCGAAAAAATATCATGTGACATTTGCATTAAGTTACTTTTATAATAGAAAAAAAACACACAAATTAAAAAGTGTATTCACGCATTCTTAAATTTTATTTTTAAAGATGGCACTTTATTAAAATCTGACATCAGTATATCTACTCCATTCATAGATTTTTTATTTTACTTTATCTGTTCATAATTTTACTTACTTTTACAATTCTATTCATCGTACTTCCTTGCTGTACCGCACCGGAAAAAGGCTTCAATTGCAAAGGTTCGCACACTTCTTTTTCTCAATCCTGTCCATCATGGATATTGGAAAAGGAAGTGATTGCTGAAAAGGTGAAAAAAGGCATTTCATATTCGGAAACAAAGCGAATGGTGAACGCTTGTAGACCTATTGATGGATTCAGCTATTCTAATGCTGCCAAGAAAACGCTGGAAACAAAGAGGTACTCAGATAGTGCCTATAATCATGCATGCTGATAATAATCCGTTTCAACCATCTTATACACCCTCTGAAATTTGTCCCAAATATGAAACATTTATAAAAGACTTTTCATCCAATATTCCTATGGAAGACACTTCTCAAGATATCCCACAGCGTAAAGTTGCTGCCACTTCACAAAATTTAGCAAGTTTCAAAACCGTTACTAACAGGAAAAAATTTAAGAAAGACTTCAAGCCTAAAGATAATAAAAGCAAGACCACAAAAAAAACCCTAGAAACAATTGATGAAACTCCTCCTGATCCGGAACCTTCTATCGATTCCACAGCAGTTGATAAAACTGTTTTTAAACAAAGTCCCCAAGAATGCCTAGTTCAATGTGTTGATCTTAAAAATTTTCATAGTGAATCTTTAATTACCCCCATTCATAACTTGAAGAAACATCGAATCAAAAGATTACAATGATTTTTCTTTTACTTTTCACTTGTTTTTATAATTTATTGTACTTGTTTTAATGTTATGAGAGTTGCATTTTCACCTTTTAAATTTCATTGGTATTTTAATTTTTTAACATTTTTGGAAAAATTTTCTTTCTGGGATGTAAGGTGCATTTTTAAAACCCGCTGATACTATTCCTTATCGGATGTCTTTCGTTTTATCACGAGAATTTTATTTTAAATTGTATAACTGAATTGTACTTGACATTTTTTAATACCATTTGTTTGGCGCAGTATAGCCATATTTAGCTCTTGCGCCATTAAATGTCACAATACCCTACCATCAACATTAGAAGGCCTATTTAACAGCCCGTAATTTATCATCCACTTCTTTGAATGGTAAATTTTAACATGCATTCGAGCTAATTTACTCTGAAGAATTTGAATTTGCCTTCAAATTGATGTTTCTGTTTGAAGAAATCGAATTGGTACAAATTACAAACTCAAAGAAAATTTTGGTTTCAATGCGCAATGATTAGTTCCTAAGTAACGTGTAGTGTCTGGATACTTTTTTGATTGAATATACAATATTGTGAGAAATTTGTAGCATTGCATGGTCCTAATAGATATATTAAATACTGTTAAATAATAAATATTAATATAGTAAATATTGTCACTTTTTCAAAATGTCTATGAGTTATGTGCTATTTCCTTACACGAGGACAACACGCTTTCCTCAAAATCCCCACATGAGATTTGATATTTCATCTAGATGTCGTCAAAAGAAAAATTTTAAAAATTAAATAAAAAATATGTTTTGATTAAAATCAAAAATATTTTTTTAATTTTAACTTAACTTAATATTCTGAGGAATTATTCATCTCAATTAAATCAAAGAAGAAAGAAAGATCAAAGAAATTTCCATTTTAAAAACTTCATCGGGGTTAAAAAAAAAACAAGCGACAAAATGGCAACTATAGAAGTACTTGATCAATGGATCAATGGTATTAATATAACAAAGATATGAAATAGATAGATATGGAAATTAGCATTAAAAATTAGAATTTTATTAAAAAAATTTATAGAAAACATAGAAGTGATTAAAATATGAATATGTTATTTCATTTAGACAGGATCTACTTTTTTCTCAGTTTTCGAGATACTTACTTAATTTTTTAGAATCATTAAAAGCACGCCTTTAATAGAACAAAATTTGAATCTTTTGTCTTAAGACTGGGTTACCTCTTTCTTTTTGCATTTGAATCTCATGTGATTTAAAGGAAGCCTTTTTATTTACTTCAAAGATTTAATTAAATGTTTTCAGGCACTTAAATGCAAATGCCATTATAAAACCGTTTTAATTACTTCTTATTTTCTTTGTTGGTGCTAACGGTTATTATTTATTCATAACATGCATATATTTAAACTAAAAATAATATCTTGACATGAAAAATATTCAAAATTCTATCCAGATAACTTTTTGAGAAATCCATTCAAAGTTACGTATACTATAAGCATAAGTTTATATTTTATGTTTTTCGCAGATTTGTATTCTAATTAATGTGTGAATTATAATTCACACTTGATGGAAATTTCAGAATACTTCTATTTTCAAAATTCAAATTAATCTTTTTTTTATATTTTCGGAAATGAAATAATCAAAATTTTAGCATTCTCAAAAGATCGCCTTTTTATTCTAGTGTTAATTAAATTCTAATATTCATTCCATAAGATATGAATTATTTATTACCAACAAATAAAACTAACTAGACAACCATTAACTGTAAATTTGAAACACTCTACATAAAGCAATGAATGAATATTGAGGCTTCGGACAGATATGGCAAATCTGGAGAAATTTTATACGTTGTCTATAGAAGTGGAAGTTAATGAGGGAAAAATCACATCTGTACGAAAGAAAATATAGATTTTGTTGAGCTTTTGTTAAGGAACAATATATACACCTTATATGTATCTCAGAAAAACAAATAAAAAAGCGAGTTTTTTTTTTTTTAAAGAAAATATATTTACAATTTAGTACGGCTTTTCGAGAACGGCAGCAACGTGAACCTTTATGACTCACAAAGTCTATCAAGATATTAACTAGAGAATGTCCTGTTCCTATCCTATGGAAGAATTCTTTTCAATTCTTGGATCATTTGTAGGCACATTAGGCAAGCAGTAAGTCCATGAACCAAACATTTTCGATGGTTCATTCATGCTTGTAGAACATACTGATAAACCATCCAGATGGTTACATCGTCATTAAGAAATCTTCCACTAATCGAGCTGATATTAACTTCCATTAAAATGAATTCAGTTTTCCTCTATGCAGCTTAAGGTACTACACAACATCTGAGAATATTGTTGCGAATTGAAAATATTGCTTCATTTCATTTTGTTCATGCCAATGAACAAAAAAAAAATAATTAAATATAAAAATATTGAATTGAACCATGATATTTTATATCTTTCATTTTTTTAAGCATTTCTTTCAAATATTTTTGCAGTTAAAAGTCTGTAATCGTTCAGACTCAGTGGAATAGCGTATAGTATATGCATAGTAAAAAATTAAGTATGAAAAATTTGCAGATTGTTCTATAGCTTTGATTTCAGAGATGTCACCGTATCTTTACTATGAGCAAGGGCAAAGTAGTTGAACCACGGCATCTATACCACCAGTATTGATTACCCTGAAAAAAACTCAAAAGAATTCATCTTGTCCAACCCATTGGATAGAAATATAGAGTGTTCCTATACTAAGATGACAACCAAAATGTATATTACATCATCATGTAGCCCTCTTGTAGAGTAAAAAATCTGCAAAATACCAGTGGGAACAAAAATTCTATATTACCTCCATTAACGGTGTTCTAGAACGAGAAGAAAAAATCTTTTGTTTCTCAAAAATATATAGGAAAAGGAGGTTAATGGTTAAAATATGTTGCTTTGTCGGTATTTTTGATGCTTTCTTTTTGAAGCGAGGTATTCGCTCTTTTGGCATATTAAGTCCACTCTCGAAGTGATACTTTTTTTCCAGGGTTAACTTCCGACCACACCCCCTCTATTAGCCACATTCATCGTGATTAGAAAATGCTTTCAGTCCGAGGTTTTGGCTCTGCTCACTGCCTCCCAAGAGACGCTTGTTGAAAAGGACAGAGAAGGTGATGGGGAGACGCTGAAAAATTTATGACCGTCGCACACACGCCATCGATTAACGCCTTCGCCTATCAAAATTCTAAGCAATTTTTTTTTATTTAAAAAAACCATGGATTTTTTAATTTTTATTTATTAGAACATTTCGTAGCAATAATTTGGAGTTGATTTTTATATTTGAGGATATTTTTGGTATATGGCTATATTATACCAACCACTCAATCCATCTCTTCATAGTGCAATCATTAGGCAGACAAAAATCATCGCATTTTTTCAATTACTGTTGGTTTTCGTCGATAGTTGTCCTAAAATTTAAACTATTAATCGTTACGACGTGAGTGCTGTCGTAGAATCTTTGTTACTAATAATTCAAAGTTTACTTACCTGTAATTGCAAAATATATCTCAATTTTAAGTCCGAGAACAACGTATGAAAACTTTACCAATATCACCTGTCTTAACAATATCAGCTGGTAGATTTCATGGCCAACCATGAAATCAATACCTATTCAATTTGATCTCTGCCAAATGAGTGGAAATAAAGAAAGAAAGATAACTAATCGAGTAACTTAATTGTCAACTGCTGCTTTTTTACAGTTATCGATTCGGATTAGTTAATAAAGTTCAAATGACTGACCACTTTCAATATATTAAAATGGCTTGATTAAACATTTAGTATCGCAATCATGCAGAACAAAAATATGCATGGTTTTATGCATGCAATAAAAAAGAAATTAATTAAGGAAAGACTAAGGGCCCTAAGTAAGCAGGCAAATCCCACATGCAGTCTTTTATCATGTATATAATATTCCATTTTTCTTATTTTTACTATATATGAAATTCTTCATCTTATAGATTCCTTTCTTCTTATTTTTCGTTCTTGTATGCGAAAGAAAGGGATTCTTTTCTTCTTTTTTAATCTGGATAGGTTATTCCTTATCTCTCTGAATTAACAGATAATCATATACTATGAACCTTAGAGTATTTTCGGTACTTTATATTTTCTTGCGTCCCGACTTATTGACGAGAGATGATGGCAGAATCTGTTTATTCATCGAACTGACTCAGGTTCTAGCATGAAACTCACTAATATGTAAGCCTGGGGAGCCTTAATCCCATCAAATGTCTGCCCACTAGAGTAGTGAAAACATTTGGAGGAAATGCTAATCTTAAAACCTGGGCTTCAAATTATATAACAATTTTGAAACGATTTGGTTGGATTTTTGATGCTAATCTAAATCACCCATAATACTTGTAATAATAATTATAATATTTGTTAAATATGCGGTTTAGTTTAGTTTAATGGTATTATTCCCATTCCAAATTAACGCAAGATCTATTTGAGGATGAACTCTGAAATTTTCCACCTAGTCAGACGAAGAAAATGATCCTTCATTTGGCACTTCCACTTTACATCATAGGAGGAAGAGAATATTTTACCTCTGAAGTAAATATTAACATGCACCTGATCCCCATACACGGTTAGTTCAGTTATATTAACGTCCCGTTATAAAGCAACACTAAGGCTATTTTGGGACGGACCTCGTAATTTTGAAACGCCGTCAGATGAAGAGGACGATACCTGAGCTGGCACACCCTCCTCCACACCAGTGGGGGGACGTTTGGCCCTAACGGATTTAACGTGCAACAGACCTCCTTACACGACGTTTCTTCGGTGAATTCGGGTCCCGAGCCTGAAACCCTACAGCTTACGAGTCGAGACCTTACCACCAGGCCACCGCGGCCCCCTGATCCACATACACGGTAGATTTCTGGAAAAATCAATTTTCAGACCAGGGACCCTTCGACTCTGAAGCCTTATACCATACAACCAGTCCATCTTACAATCATTCAGTTGTACCGAAAGTACACATCAGGAAGAATTCAATTGCTTTTTTATGCTAAATTAGAAACTCATATACTCATTTGATATAAAACAGGGTGGTTATAATTCAAGTTCCACTTTGAAATGATCATAAAAGGAAAACTACTGGACCAAAAGTTATCAAACTTGGTAATAGTTTAAAGGAGGTCATGGGAATTTCTTTTATGCCAATTTTTTTTTCAAACTCGCCACCAGGAGAAAAACGGCACTGTATACTAAGATATGCGATACCCCTACATGTGCGTAACATTCCTCCTGATATTCTAAAAGCTATTATTAAGAATGCAGTATTGAGATTTAACGTGTTTTCAGAAAATGGTGGACACTATTCATGCTTTGTAATACGTTTCAGAAGCGATTTATTTTAAACCAATGTCTTCATGTCTTATTTTGTTTAACAATATTGAATACATCACCATTCCCTCTGGTGGTGAGTTTGTGAACTTTTTTTCTTTTTGGTGGAAAAGAAATTCTCACGACCTCCCTTAATCTATTACCAAGTTTGATAACATTTGATCCAGTAGTTTTCCTTTTATGACCATTTCAAAGTGGAACTTGAATTATAACCACCCTATACATGCTATTAAAAAGCTGAATCAACAGTCCATCTATTAGCCATTCAAACGAAACAGAAATAGAATTTATTTGGAATTTAAATATGATTCAACCACCGATCCACCTGAGATACCTAAATTTTATATTTAAACCCCATGATATTAATTATATGCAATCCCATTATTTCAATTAAGTGAACTGTACAAAAAAAAGAATACTTAGAAGTTTTAAACATTTAATTGATCAGCTTCGATTAAATTTTATTGAGTTAACATTATGTTTGATTCAAATTATTCTTAACCATGCAAATGCTATAAATAAAATATAAGTGCAATAATTTATTAATTTTGACTTCTAAAAAGTGAAAACATTGGGAGATTCGAAAAAATCATATCACTTTGGAAATACTATGAAAGCCTTTATCATTCTTACATTAGGAAAGGATTGGTTCTGAAAGCTAAAATGATTGCTTTAAACTAGAAATTTACTGTAGAATGTTCAATTAAAATTTCATATGGCTAAGAGCGTTCCATTTGCGAGTTTCTTCAGCGAAATAAATAAACCAAATGACAAACTTCGGGAGATAGTACAAGCTGAAACAAGATCCAGTAAAGAAAATCCGTTAAAATAAAAAATTAAAAAAACGCAGGAAGCAGCAAGAAAAAAAAAATCTTAAAAGCTGTTTTTGCTTTTACTCTCAATACCTGAGTTTTCTGAATTAGAATTTTTTTGTTTTGTTTTTTGAAAAATCCAGATAGGACTAGTTTTATTCATTTATGCCGTAGAATGGCAAAGATTAACGTGAACTTTTTTAGGAAATTTGCAATGCTTTTTGTTCTTTTTCTCCTTCTTAATTTTAAAGCCTTCTTTATCACGCGCTAATTTACAATCAACTGTTAAGAAAATACATTTTTCTTTTATATTTGGCTTGCATTTCCCTTGAAAAGCGACGGAAAGAGTTTTCCAATCTTCAATAAAGAGTTAACATCGCTTACATTCAATAGATAAATAAATCCCTTTCATTTTCTCTCTTCTTGTTGTTGTTTGTCCATAGTTTCTAGCTCATGAGCAAAGACATGCAAATGTTGTTGTTTTTTGAAGTACTGCATTAATAAAAAAATCACAAGCTTCAAAATTTAGTTCTGCCTTCGAGAGATTTGTTGAAATTTTCAAAAATAAGTTTTCAAGAATAATTTCTGAGCTATTTCTCACGCACTTTGTTAAAGGCATGTGTCTAAAAATTTAATAAAGTCCACAACAATATCATTATTATTGAAATTAAAGTAGAAAGTTTTTTTATTTTCAGTTGCTTGAAAAAGTAATAAAATCAAGTAATGCACATCAAAATTACCTCGTCGATTTTTTCTTCAATCTATTGTATTTCTTAAAAAGGACAAAGTCGCAACTCAGTGTAAGAGGTCAGATGCTGTTAAACTTGTCATGCGAAAGCAAAGTCACGTGATTTGAATCTTTTATAAAATAAATGACGACAAATAGATACTATTATATTATAGAGTACTTGATCCAGAATATTAAAAATGATAAAAGCTTCTAGAAGCAACAATAAGTCCGCACGTTATAGTTTGAACGGAGAAATACGGAGAGGAGACGGAGAAATATGGATGTCAGTGTCATAACTGAAAGGAATGGGCAGAGTATTTTTCCTCGGCACTTGGAAAAAGCACAGTAAAATTAAATATGCAGAAAAGTAATTCTACACCAAGGAAATTCCATTTAGCGCGTATGCCATACATCTATATAAATCTACCACTAAGCCATGAAAAAGAGAATAATTTTTATTGATTTCTTATTTTTTTATTATTACAAATTCTTTTCAGAAGAGGTAAGCAAGATGAATGACTTATCCTAGAAATAACATTCACCAGAAAATATAATTCTTGAAATCTTTTTGTGTGGACAGTGCAAAAAAAAATGTGTTTTAAGCAATCTTAATTTTTCTTTTAACGTTAATATTCCATATTCCCGTAATTGCATTCATCTTCAATTTACACATTCTCATGCAAACTAAAATTTGTAAAGAGAACGTCCAGATCCACATTGGTTCTCGAAATTTTTTACTTTCTCTTTACGGGTGGAGCAGATAGATACTCTACCAATATAAAGGATTAATCTATATATGCATATATGTATATAAATGTTTCATGAGGTCAAATGTTGGACTATTAGGATTTTAGTAAACAATGATTTGAAAATGTCTATTCATCTGATGGAATTTCATTCACATATCTGATGTGCAATGGCTATATTTTTCTATAAGAGAAAAAGAGTATTTGTAGAGCAAACTAAGGAAAGGTTACTAAAGCCCCTACTTCCTTTAAAATAGAAATAAGAACTTCTTTATTTTGCGTCAAAATCCCCGTTTTAAAGGTTTGTTTGAAATTTTTTCTTGTATATCTCGTACGTTTTATTTTAATACTTAAAATCTAAAGATTAGTTTTTTAGTATTAATGAAACTTGTGAAACTTTAACGAAAAAAAATTATTAGGAAGTTTTAAAAAGTTTGGAAACAACTTTCGCTGACATCAACAAGTTTCCATGGGATCAACAAATGAACGAAATTAGGACAAATACACTAATTATTGAATATTTTTTTCTAGATTTAATTAGTTATTTTTGAAACATTCTAACAGCACTTTTGTTTTCTTGCAATGAACTTGAAACCAATTTCGTTCTTCAAAAAATCATTCAACTTCATATTTTCTCTTGATAAAGTTGCTTTCTTCGGACATCAAATCAAAATTTCACTTTTATTATTTAGAGTTTTCATATAGAATATACTTTTAAATATACTTGTATTTCTTTTGTTTGAAATGTTTTAACATTGTTTCATATAGCATCATTTCCAGCTTTTCTGCAAATCCATTTAACATTTCATAGCTTTTATCTGAATAGTACATCTTTAAACTCGAGCTCATTGAATTTTTAGGTTTTTTATTCCTTGAATAATTCATTCTAATTTTTATTATATTGCTAAAATACTTCTCATTACTGATTAAAATGCAGGGTTTGAATTCATATGACAATCTGAAGTTCTAAATACTTTTCTGGACAGCTTAGAAACCAAGAACAATTCAAGAGGTATAATTCATAGGAAGTATAACCGATACATTATAGGATAAAGTTAGACGATTAATGATTGAATAATAACTATAATATTTTTGAAAAACTTATCCAAAAATTATGAGCAAAATGAAAATGAAATTTCTTTTCCACCACACAATAGAAAAGATGATTAAGTTTTGTGCCTTAATTCGTGTCCACCATTGTACTAAAAATAATAACACGAATTCTCCTACACAATGAAATTATGGAAAAAGCCTCTACATTTGCACTTTGGGACATACAGCTGAGTGTGATGACATGAATTTAATAGCGTGAACCCATTATCGAAACAGGTGACGTTGACCTCATTCCATGTTTACGTCATCTTTTTCTTCGGTCAAACTCACTGCTATTAGATCTCTCTGTCGACTGGGGAATAGACTTCCTATCCTGATTGTCTACTTAATGAATTAATTTCCCTCGAGTAAATTGCAGGATCTGTCAAAATTCACTCATTAAGGCAGGGCTCTCGATTATTCGCTGTTAAGTCGAGAATCCTTCACTTTCTGAAAGTCAAGTGATATGGGGAAATGAACACTACTGCCCTTCTCTAAACAAGGGCATTCAGAAATAATTTTTGTTTTGGCGATATTTAAAATGCTACGATTAAAAAACATCGTTTGTTAAAATATCTAGGTCCCCTCAAGGAAAAAAAATGAGAAAACCATCACTTTTGCAGGTTTCTATATGTCAGCACATGTATAAAAATTTACTTTGCGCCTTAGCAGAAAGTTATGATTAACAAATGATACAATATCTTAGTAGAACTACAAATGATCTGAGACAATGAATATTTCTCGATCTTATAATGCGAACATTAGAAATAACTTTTGTGCTGCAAATTTTTAGAATACTGTAATTCAAAAACTTTTTTAGTTCCGAAGCCTAGATTCTATCACGTAGAATGGCATATGAAGAAATTAGTACTTCTGGGTTTCTCTAAACGAAAATATTTAGAAAAAAAACCTTTTCTGTTAGATTATTATCATTAAAGAATAGAATTCGCTGTTTATTATGTTGATCCAAAGCCGAAGGGCACTTCAGTGTTTTTTAAAGACAAAATTCAAAAATAAGTTCCGCTCTGAGAATTTTTGTATGTTATGTATCAAGAACATAAAAATGAACAAGACTATAAAAATGCAAATTCATAATTATTTTCGCTTAAAACTTTGAACTATTTATTTAGTTAAAAAATATTTTTTAATAATTTCTGGTAAAGGTGGGAAATATAAAATTGAATCGTAACAAGAAAAAACTTTATGTTTTCCTATCCCTCTTATGAATTGTAGAATTAATCGCAATTCAACTATTTTCAAAGTCAAAATCAACGAAGGCTCATAATTTTTTAACGTTTTCAATTTACTGAGAATCTATCAATAAGAATTGCATGCATTAGAAGAAAATTAGAATTTCCATATTTCTCTAAACAACGGCTTTTAGAAATAATTTCTGTTCTGATGTATTTTAGAATGTTTTGATTCAAGAATACACGAACGAAATGGATTGTAAAAGCTGAGAATATATCATGTAATTTCAGCTACGTGCCTTTTTATACTTTAAGTCGTATATTTTCCGCGAATTAATTGGAAGAGTTGTCAAAATACGATCATGAAGTCAGGTCATTTGTTTCTAATTTGAGACT
>JAPMOR010035703.1:5991-37016 GCA_026543865.1 Argiope aurantia
ATTATTCTTAATAATTCTTAATTATTGATTATTCTTAATAATTCTTAATTATTGATTATTCTTAATAATTTATAATATATATTCTCATTTCTTACTCTTAATTGATACGTATACTTTAAATTCTTAATAATCAATAGTAAGCGAGAATTTATAGTATGCATTGAATATAAAGTAGGAAATTTATACAATTGAAACTCCAAATCATCTCGAGTTAAGCTTTACTCTAAAATTTGTATCCTGTATTTGTTGATTCTTGGAGAAAATCTATAAAAACACTCTTAGTATGTGATATTTTTTTAGTTTGTATCGTTTATTTTTTAAGATTTTTTATTAGGATTTCTTGAAATAATCACAGTAAATATACTTTAAAAATTTTATTTTATTTTAAGTATGATTTAGTTCTAATAAACAATTTACTGTCAATCGACAACATTGAGGTTTAGATAAATAAAAAAATGTGCACGGTGATAAGTATGGACTCCAACATCTTGTGTTTCAAGTAACAACTTTTATTTCAACATTGCAGTATCAAATACAGCATTCTTAATCGTACAAGCAAAATGTAAAAGAAATGCGTTCAAACATGTTGTCGCCCCCCCCATCAGCGCTGATTTAACAGCATCTTCGGTATATATATCGAAATATAATTTACAAGCGCCATTCTTATTCTAATAATATTCAGAAGACAAAATTGGAAATGTTGCTTTAAGATAATACTTGTGTATTTAAGGATTAAAAGAAATCAAATAAAAACTTGTGATTATAATTTCATTCGTGGCGTTTACTTTTTTTCTGTCTTAACATTTATGGATAGGTTTAGCTTTTACGAACTTTAAAAAGAATTCGCACTAATTCTATTTTCTTTTAATAATGTATAAAGTAAAACTAAGATGAAAGTTTATGTTCAAAATGCATTAAAAAAGCTTCAATCAAAATTCTTTTTTTTTCTTATACTCATAGAAGATAATCAATCATTCATGACTTTAAAAAAATATATTTTAAACGAAAGGGTTCCATATCGAAATATTTTTAAATAAATATTCACGAACAAAAAATAGCAGCAGAAAATGTGACATCTATATGGTTGCAGTTGCAAACTCTTAAGGAATTTTCAAACGATTCATCAACGTCTTCACACCACAGCAGGAACTCTGATGAAAGGACATTAATAATACATAGAAGCAGCTTTATCACCCTGTGAGCACTTTTTATAAGAAAAGAAGGTTGCAACTTCTCAGAAAAAAATTTTAATAATTCTCTGAAATTTTAATAACCTTCAGAGACAAAACTAATGGCTTCCTTATACATATTGCAGCAAAAGATGGAAATGTTATTTTCGAATTCCGATAATTGTCGTAAAATAAGTGATGCTTCAATTTATAAATAATATATATCTTCTTTAAAAAAAATTTTTAACTGGTTAGAATAACATTACACTAAGCAGTTCTTTTTTTTTTCTCACTTATAATAAATCATTTTCACATAGTAGTTTCACTTATAGTTTTTGCACTAGTAGCGTAAATCTTTAATAATCAATATGAGACATGTAAGAAGAACGTTTAAAAAGTTAATTTCAAATTTGCTTTTAAAATTTAGAAAATGGTTAGTTATTTAGAAAAAAAAATAGTTTAATTATGTACAATTATTTAGAAAATTGTTTAGTTACATATTTTATTTAAAAAAATTATATTTCAAATCAAAGAAATAATAAATGTATTATTTAAATAATTAATTATAAATTTTTTTAAAAATTCAATTTAACATTTAAATAAAGGGCTAGCGAAAAACTTAAAGAACATTAAAAGAAAACCTCTTGCAACTACAAACTGTCTACTATGACCCGCCAGAAGGCACAATGAAAAATCTGAATCAGCGGACCGCCGCAACAGCAACACTGGTAGGAATTTTGTTGAATCCTAAGGGCCATCACCAGCCGCGGTACAACCCTTCCCTGAGCAGATATGTCCCATGATCGATGGGAGCCAGACTGCTACCTTTTCGTGCACCCACAAGGCTGGCAAGAACCAACCAATATACCGGACGCTTCTCATTCTAAATTACGAGATCCCTCCCCCCGCAGTGAGACAACTTCTTACATTTTGAAAAAAAAAATAAGTAAAGTGCTTTCTATATTTTCTAGTTTCTAGAAGATTCAATCTGTTACCTTTTTTGGTGGCAACATCTACTTTTACTTCTACCATCGTCAATATATTACACCAAACAAGCAACCGCGATAATTCATCTAGCAGTCCTTTGCTCGCTATTTTTTACCTAATCAATTAAGGTTTTTTTTTTTTTTTTTGACATTGGCAACTTGGCATTGTCGGCATTCTTGGCGTGAACGGGGGCATTAAACTAGATTTAAACCAAATGCTCAGTTACCGAAGTAACAAATAGTAAAAAAAAAAAAATTTGATTTATTGATTGACTTTTTCAGACATGTACTCATTATAGAGTTATGCCGGGCCTGCACTCGGCCAGTTATAAGAGGTCTAGTAAGCACTTCATAAGATCGATTTATGCTTGCCATAATTTCATTAGATAGTTTCAAGCATTCCTTGCTTAGCTATAAATTGCCGTTTTGGCTTCCCCGAATTTTTCTCTTTCACTGCGTCTCGTATTAAAATGATGGATATTTACACACAAAAAATATTTCAAAATAAAAAAAGATCAACATATTAGAATTTGGAAAATTATAGAAAAAAAGGGAAAATAAAATGAAAAAAATATATACAAGCTCGCATCAGGAAGAACAAAGAGCAAAAAAAAATGTATTAATTAATTTTTGATAAGTGATCAATTTTTTCACGCCAAAGAAAAACCCGCCAAATTCTAAAACGCATGCGCAGTAAGGAAAAAGTATAATACAGCGGCGTGTTGTCCCGTAGAGACAATTACTTGCCATCGACCGAATAAAATTTTTCAACCTTTCTACGCATGCGCTCCTACTGGCCTTCTTATAACTGGCCGAGTGTAAGCCCAGCATTAAGACAGAAAATGTATTTTAAAAGAAAGACAAAAACAAACACAGAATTTGCCAAAATTAACAAAAGAAGTATGACAGGAATAAATATTTAAAACTATAACGTTTCTTGAATAGTAAATTTTAAATATAGTAGCAAATACGTGAATTCTCCTTCTATAGCAACGTATATCAGCCCTTGGCATCAGATCGCCACTCAATTACAAAGTGTGCAAGCAAAAAAATTCGCCATTACTTATCCTTATAGGATAAGATAATTTTTTCTTTATGGGTGTCATATGTGTTGTATCCCAAGGTAGTTAATTGTTTCAAGTACAACTTTTGAACTAGAGACGAATTAAAATTTATTTCCCTGCATATTTAATCCGTGAGATATTCTATTTACTCTGTATATCCTTTCTCACCTTTTCTGATTGCATAACCACATATGTTTAGACTATATAAATAGCAAAATAAATTTCTAAAATAATTTGAATGCAGGATTGTTTCCAGGATTGATGTATTGTTTCTGCAGGATTGATGTATTGTTTCCATGCGATATTTATTGACATTACAAACAAATTCAAACATTTTCCACTAGTTGCTTCATATATTTAGAATAATTGCTAAATCGGCATATAATTACAGATTTTAATACTGAAGTATATAAAGCAATGCATTTTTATATTAATTCAACCTTCTGATAACACTATAAATTGGTGTCAGGTTTTATCGAAACTTACTTATCAGAATTTAGGAGCATAAAAAATCAAATTGTCTAAGAGAATCTCGATGCCCTAGTCTGCCATTCATAGAAACATGAATGCAAGAATCAAATGATCAGGTGCTCTGTCATCCTGAAACAAATTCTAACTCATCTAATACAGTTAACTCAGTTCCCTTTGATATGACCCTTCAACAACTGGATCAAAGGGAACTGTGGCCTTTCAGTTCATAAAGTTCCATTAACCCCTTAACTAACCATCCGTGAACCTTGAATTAAACCAGATATATCTTAGGAATAGTAAATCATGTCAGATATATGATATCTGCTTGAATTTAATTTGCCCTACTTGTCTACTTATGAGATATAAAAGCAATTACATACTTAAAATTATTGCACTTAAGTATAATTGACATACTTAAGTGCAATAAAAGTAATGATTCTTTGCTTTCGTCCTATTTTTCATTGAACATGGGGGAGAGAGGGTACATTTACATATCCTTACCCTCTCTTCTCCAACTTTCAGTACCATTGTAAATCATTGAAATCTTATCTTTGTATAATTTCTGTTCAGGAATTTCCAATGAAAAAATGTATTATTCTTATCATGACATTTATTATCTTATACTGGCTTTGATCCAAACTATCCAAAGTCTGAAATCTTCAATTTTGTATCAAGCGAAATAATTTATTCCTTTGATTCATATGTTTTTGGTGCGGGGTGTTTTAAATCCAACCGTCAACTGGAAAACTACTTTTATTTCTTCGCTACAAATTTTCTAAAAATTGCTTTTATAAAACGCATGACATACCATCGAAATAAAACTTAGATTTAGCTTTCCTGAAAAGAATAATTTTTCGAACTTAGAAAAGATGAAAGCTCCATAAGGGTAGCGCTTAATTACATCACTTTGAATCAGTAATAACAATTTATGCAATACTAAGAAATCAATACAGATCCCTTCTAAAATACGTTACGACAAAGTCGAAGTTGTGGATTCACTGAAGCATTTTCCCCCCCAAGAGTTATTTTAATTAACTTTTTGACTAAATGCGACTATACAAACATATTTTATTTCCGTCAAGCAAAAAAGTGTTTAGATTTCATGCACATCTTTAGGAGTTATCCTTTTCTGGACATCAAAAGATTACTTTTGATATTTTCATAATATCCAGAAGTCGATTTTTCCAATAAAGATCAGTTTGATTGCATTTAGGTTAAATACAGAATAGAACGTCATCTCATACCCCCGTATCCGTGACCTTTCTGGTAACTGAACGGTTTGGTGGGCATGTTACGGGAATTTTATTTAATTAACAAAATATTTACAGTAGAAAAACGAAACAAAGATAACTATTTACAGTATTTACAATTATATAAAAATTA
Source organism: Argiope aurantia (assembly GCA_026543865.1). Taxonomy (NCBI): domain Eukaryota; kingdom Metazoa; phylum Arthropoda; class Arachnida; order Araneae; family Araneidae; genus Argiope; species Argiope aurantia. The sequence continues at coordinate 11,065 of JAPMOR010035703.1, forward strand.
TATAAAATAGATGAGACCGCTTACATACTTTTTCAACTTAGAAATACAATTTGTAATAATAAACTTTGAAGTATAAAAAATAAACTTAGAATTTTAGCTTTCGCCCTGAGTGTATATACAAAAGCGATTTGTCAACAGTGCAACATTCACCAAAATTGTAGATAATAAGAGATTAATTTTCAACAAATTTCACCAAAATTGTAGATAATAAGAGATTAATTTCCAGTTTTGAGAAGTACAATCGGAAAAGGCAGTGAAAGAAATTTTTAAACTTCTCTGTGAATATTTATAGTAGTGAAAATAATGATAAAAAATTAAGTAAATACGCCAACGAACAGAAATCATAATTTTCAAGATCTTATTTCCCTCCGAAGATGAAATCTTTTAAGAAAAGTTACAATTCTGATGTAAGATGTTTCTTAATTTATAGAAAGAGACTTTCAACCGCAAGGGTGGACTTTATGAGCCCTGGGGTCTTTTGAAACAATGAAGTAAGTCACTCCGATTTCATTCTCTTCTTATCAGGATAAGGCATTTATCACTTTGCGCTCGATTTGTTTTATGTGATTGACAATACTTTGGCGACACAGTTATAGAGAAAGCTATCAATAGTGTCGTTTCAATAACAGCCTCTCTGTTTCTATTCATTGCACTTCCGTGTTTCAAAACCACAAATTGATAGAGAGATTGATAATCTGATACAGTTTAATACTTATTACATTTTTTTTATGTATTTTTATCTATAAAACATATTGATGAAAGAATTAATTGATAATACTTATTTTAAGTGAGTTATTTATGTTTTATGGCAATCCTTTAAAAGTATGTTTAAGTCACTTGTAGGTTACTATTAATATATTTTTGTTAATTTAAAATGGCATATCATAATAATTTCATTTGTTTTCAGTATATTTTCAGTATTTTTTTAACATTATGATGCAGAATATATTTTTTTATTCATTTTTATAATACTATTTTATGGACGAAATTTCAAACATGCAACTTACTTACAAGTCAAAGGATCTCATTTAACTTTATTTTAGTTACTTCAAAATAACACTCTCGTTACTCAAACAAGCTTACTTAAATGTCTTCACGTAATTTTAGATTAATTACTTAAGAAACGACTCCTTCGGTTATTCGAACAATTGACTTATTTAAAGTTCAATTTAGTTTAGGTTTAGTTATATTAACGTCCCGTTTGAAGCAACACTAGGGCTACTTTGGGACGGACCTCGTAATTTTGAACCGCGGTCAGATGACGAGGACGACACCTGAGCTGGCACCCCCCTCTCCACACCACACCACACCAGCGGGAGGACGTTTGGTCAGGACGGATTTAACGTGCAACTGACCCCCTTACACGACGGTTCTTCGGTGGAATCGTTTCTCGAACCTGAAACCCTCCGGTTCCGAAGCCGAGACCTTACCACCAGGCCACCGCGGCCCCTATTTGAAGTTCAAAGAATGTCAATTAACTTTTCTTTACTTACTTAAAAACTACTGCAACGAATACTTTGTATACTTCTGAAAAGTTAATACGTCCATAAGTAACTTTCCATATTTGAAAACACGATTAAAACTATCTATTAAGAACATGTATTCATTACAGTCAAGTGGGGGAAAACTTTATAATGTAACTAGTATGCAATAATAATGCATTATCCATTCAAGTTAAGACTTAATAACCTATTTCTAAATCATTAGAGATAGACCTATACTCCTAAATAAATAAAATTCGCGAAATAAAAATAAGAATTTGATTTAGAATTTCAATATAAATCATTATACAGTTTTCTGAATAATATATATTTAGTAAAATAGTTTTATCAACCATATTTAGTGAAATATTTTACGAGCTATAATATACTAACCATATTTAGTAAAATATTTTGTATAGTATTGTCGGTAAATAAAATATATATCAACATTTTAAACAAAATTTTCCACCCCTTTCTACTAAACCTGACCCAGTTATGCAACTTCCGATTTCATTTCATTACACGTCGGAATTTAAAAACATGCCGTAAGCTAATAGATGAATCTTCTTCGAGGTGACCATTAAATTAGTTTAAAAAATAGTAATGTTTAAAGATTCATAAATTTGTCAGCTTTAATTACAAAAGTGTGAAATAATTTTTGTTTAAAATGTAGGAGTGCAAAATAATTTACTAAATATAAAGAATATGCCTGAAAAAATATATAAAAATTTAGACTTCGTCTTTTTTTTCAATATTTGATGAAACAATTCAAAATATAATTGCTTATATGATTTTAGTTTTTGTTTTTTTTATCATTCAGAAATTTATGGATATTTCTAAGAATTTGGATATTCTCAATATGTTGTTCCTATTGAAGCATAAAGTTCGAATTAGTTATTTTCGAAAAATTTTTAAATCCTAAGAGCTAAAAAATAAATTCTAAAAATTAAAAAATATCGAAAACTTAAACTGATACATAGATCATCTTGAACGTAATGTCGCGTGCAGACAGTTCTTTAGCAAACACGGGGTTGTCGAATCTCATTGATATTCATCGCTAAATACATAACTAAGTCGTTTGTCACGTTAAACGATCGAGACGCGATTTACTACATTTGTTATACCGAGGATTTAACTTCCATATAGTTTTTTGTAACCCAGAATATGACTGAAAGTTTCTTTCAAAGGTTTTCAAGGTTTGATCTATTACTTGTCATCAACCAAGTAATTGACTGGAGAGTTTCAATGACTGGAGAGTTGAGTCAATCAATGCTAACACAATCTTTGATTTTAGATTTATACTAGAAAATGTTTTTTAAGCCCAACAGAATTTATTCAGAAATTCATCTTTCTTTCTGACTGAGATAAATTCAAAATATTGGGAACAATAAAAAAAATAAATGGCAAATTTTGACTAGATAAAAGAATAGGGCAGCATGCAAATCAATTAGCCTAGTTGCCAAATAAATTTGTAAAAAATACTAATTATATGATTTATAAAATATTAGGGTAATATTAACCGTTTGTGAACTGTAATTAGTCAGGTTCCTATCTGTTTCATTATATGCTTGCTCAGTTATTATAGTATTTATAAACATTAAATGTCTGCTTAAATGATAATAAGTGCGAATATATAAGCTTCGAAGTCATGAGTCACAGTAAATAAATAAAACTGTATGCCTTTTCTTAAATAATTAGAATAAAGAATTAACCTAAACGGAAACACTATCATGATGCGAAGTTAAAAATGTAGTGAAATATAGTGGTGTAAGCAATCGGGAATAAAGTAATATAGAGACGCCACTCTTAGCAGACGTTGTGTATTTACTTAATGTGCTTGTTTACACCCTTTTTAAAAAGAAATATGACGAAGAGCGAAAAATTAATGCATACCCTTACAACACTGTTGAAATATAAAACTAAATGAATGTGGTTCTTAAAATAAAAGCTGCGTTGTGTTCACTGTTTAGGGCAGGAAATGCCTAAATATCTTATTTGAAATTTCTCGATTAATTGTTCACTGGTCAAAATTCCACCTCGTGAAAACCCTTCGCCACCAGTTTTTTTTTTTAAATTCTGTTCAATTTATTAATATCTTTTGAAATTTTTGAAAACTTTTGTTTGGAGCTATATTGTATATTAATAAAATACTAAGGATGGGCAAATAAAATAGAAACAAGAAAACATGTTATAAGCAAAATTGCATTCTGAAAAGCCACTCTGGCTTGTTGTATCGTACAATTCAGAATATAGACAGACATTTTAATCTCTTCCATTTTCAAATAATTTTACTTTGTAACTGTTTCTGAATACCCTTATTGTTTTTAAGAATTTGCCACAAATTGCCGATCAATTTAGCTCTTATTTCATATTTGTTTCTCTTTGTTACGAATAAAATTACATTTCTTGCGATATCTTTAAATTCGCCAAATTCACTGTTTAACCAAATAACTTCAAGTGGCATCTTGTAACTTACTGTACTAATATGAAATTGATCTTATTTTTCTTTCATTTTAATTCCTCGTTTGTTTATTACTATTTTAACAGAACTATCTTTTCAATCAATATGCCTTTGAGACTTCATTTGCTTTGCAAAATAAGAGTATTAGTTAGCTTTTAATCTTGCTCTGCAACGACAACTTCTAAGAATTTTTTCTTTTCTCTCTCTCTCTCTCTCTTTTTTTTTTTTTTTTTTTTTTTTTTTTTTCCTGTTAGGATATAAAAGAACTCTGAATGCGTGAATTTTCTAAGAATTTGTATTCACATTTCTAAGAATCATGAAATTTAACTATCTCATTTTTAATTATTTAATTAATTATATTCCCTATATGTATAACATTTTTTCAAACTAGCTGTACAATTTTTATTAATGTTCACATTCGAATATTACGAAAGAAAAAAAATCATCAATGTTTAATGAGATGCCACACTTTTTTCATTTTGAAATAATCCTAAATTTCTCTCTTTTCAAAAAACATTTTGCTCAGCAGTTACCTCTGACAGAAGAGAAGTAATAATTCCCATTTTTTAAATATAATATTGTTAAAATGTTGTGTATTCTCACATCACAAAAACTTCGCTATATGCTGCATATAGCTATATTTTTATACATTTATACACATTTTAAATATAAATAACATTTTGAATACACAAAATGTATTTAAAATTCTTAAACATTGTTTATTGATATGTTGATTAATTAATATAAAGGATTTAGTAAATTCTTCTAAAATAATTTGTCATTTTTTTCTAATGGCACTTGTCATAAACAGGCCTACTGACTTTAGAAGTCAGTGATTTTAAGCCACGGGCGCATCTCTTGTTTTTGTTGTTGTTGTTTTCAGTAGCGCCATCTAGGGCAAAGAATGCGACTTAGCGACACACACGTCACAACCCTTTTTACGGGGCGGACTTCATTCATGCATTTCCTTCACTCATCCACAGATCGTAATTTAGACCTGAACCAGAGAACGATCACCCCTAATCCAGTACCCCAATGGCATTACTCTCGAGATGGAAAGTTTTGTGACCACGAAAGGTTTATACGCGCGCCAGCCACCAAACACACGGAGAGTTTTCGGTCTGCAGGTTTTGAACTGGCAACCCAAGAGACGCGAATCCACCTCCCTACCAACTAAGCTACCCCGGCCCTAAAACATTTTAAGTAAGCGCAAAACTTTGATGTATGTTTTAACTTCCTATTAATTTCCTTATAACATTTTTAACTTTTGTGATTTTTCCAAAGCAAATATAACTTGCTATCAATACTTTTTCTAATGCATTTAATTTTTATCTGTATTTTTTCTAACTTATTTTCAAGTGAATAACAAAACGACTGTAAACTATCAGATAAAAACATTCGATAAAGTTTTGCTTTGGAATATATAATGTTCCCATCTAGCTTCCCTTATGATAGAGTATTTAAATAACACGTATTTATTCATTCACTGAAATTAAATTTTACATCAGCATCAGTTATCTCTGGAAACGTATGCTTATTTACTAGTAAAAATAAATGAATTGATACCATTTCATTTAATTACATTGTCCCATTTTAATTGATATGTTTTAGATATTATCTTCTTTGTAAGAGATCCAAAATTTTGCTATCTGTCCCTTTTAATATCGGTCCTAAAAATAAAAAAAATAAAAAAAGATTATTCATCTATTGTTCTGTAACGACTAATGGACTAGTAATGTTTATAGAAAAAATGCAAATATGTAATAAACAGTTTCTAAAGTGGTAAGTTCAACTCTTATTTTTAACAGTACCAGCATTTTTTTTTGCGGCATTCTTGCATGTATTATAATGAATTCGGTGTGTGTGTGTTTTTTAAATATGATCGAGCAATGATTTGTTTCCTTCCCTTTCGATCAAGCAATAATTACGTTCTTCTCCCAAAGTTTGTAGATCTCTGAACAAATTTATCGCTTCAAACTATGTGTTAAAAAATTTTGTGACTTATCAATAAATTTTCAATTTCAGAATTGCGGGTTAAGACGAGATACAGACTTACTGTCTTTCACCAGTGATGAGTCACATTTGTTTTGTGTGGAAGATTTTATAACAGTATAATGTGTTTTTTTTCTAAGTTGATGGAGTTCCTAGCTCAATACGAGGCTTATCTCTGATCATGATGTTTTCCTGAAGGCTTGATCTTCCGTTCTCTTATCGTGAAACGTTAGAAAAAAGTTTAATATGTTTAGTAGCTTGGTTCTTGAAAGGGAGTATACGGATTGAGAGATATTCCGTCTTTCCTGTTGGTTGGTTAAAGACATGAGGTGTGAAGGTAGGCTACGATGGACGAGGTTAGAAATTATCTTGTTTAGATAATTTTATAATTTAGACTGGAATTATTGGAGAGGAATTTTGGTACTAAATGGCTCTCTATTAATTTGAAACAGTTTTTTTTCGGGGGGGGGGGAATGGCACTAGATGGAGTTAATATTAGATTAAAAAAAGAGAACATATTAGAATTTTAGAAAAATAATACGAGTTATTTATTTTAATTTTAGTATCTGGATCATATTTGAGGATTGCTATCTTATTTTATAAAAGACTTACTTCTTGCTCTTTTAATAATATTGGATCATTCACATTCATTCCATGTCATGCCATTAGAATGGTGGTACTCAACGTCAATTCTCATTTTTATCCATCCATTACACTCAGTGTATATCCATTTGCTTCCAGTAGTACCAATCACTTTCCTCTATCTTACCGATTTTCTTGGTAAATGTCTCATTAAAGTATATCGTCGAATTCACTTCTTTTCACATTCTCGAGATAGCCGGTAACACCCCTCTATAAATCTACCGCCCCCCCCGCGACATATCCGCTCTCATTTCTGCAATGTGGTCACATAATCCATTGTAAATGTACTACAGAGATAGAAATCCGAATGAATTGGATACCCAGCCTTCCCGCTTCACACAACAGCAATACTGGCGGGATTCCACATTGCCGATTCGATTTGAAATGGAATGCATGAATTTGCGTAGAATAGAGCGTTTATGAATAATTGGATTTAAGACTTCTATCGCATGAAGAACTCACAATATATATCTATTTTATGAAAAGAAATTGCAGGGAACGGAAAACTTATGCGATATTGGAAAATTTTTGTGAATTGAAAAACTTTTTCTTGCGTTCATTTTCAAAGTATCATTGTCATTACTTTTTGTGGCTAATTAATCTCTTACGAAAAAAATCATGATGAAATACATTTTACCTTGATTCTTATGGATCTTTTGAAAATATTATGCAGGGTGTTTACAAATGAATATCCCAGCTTTGCAGGGCTATTAAAAGAAATCAAAACAAAGTATAATTTTGTTGTTCGTTGGAAATTACAAATAGCAATTGAAATTTCAGAAATTCAACACAGGTATAAGTATTTATTATGAAGCCCTAAAAAATGCAAAAGATATCAAGGTGAAACGATAATTCATCCCATATTTTTTCAGCATCTCTGATGTGGAGCGTTGAAAGCTTGCAGATATACATGTTTTAAGTTCGTCAACATCAATTCGTAGCGCTAAAACAAACACATGCTGCTTGATGTAATCCAATAAAAATTAATTATTACTATATAAGCGTATTTGTATTGTTTTAAAGTCAATGTAAAGGCATGCAGAAAAATTGTGAGATGAGTTATCATATCGCTTCTATATCCTTCATATTTCTAAAGTGATTCATATAGAACACTTATAACTGTGTTGAATTTAAATTTTCAGCTGTTATTTTTTTATTTCTGATGGACAACAGGATTGTACGTTGTTTTGTTTTCTCTTAATAGACTTGTAAAGTTGAGGTATTCATTTATAAATACCCTATAGATATTTCCTGGAATGAGAACTAACTCTATTAATAGAAGATATTATCCAATATCTCCACAACTTCTTTCTACATTCTGAATACCGATGTTTCCGATATAACATATTATTGCTCGTTTCATGTTAATATGAAAATCACTAATCAACTAAAACATTAATACGAAGTTCAAAATATTTAAGTTTCATTATATGATCTTTAGTGAAAGAAGAAGGAGTAACTGTAGTTTTTATTATTATTATTTTATTTGATCACTCAAAGCATAAGCTTTCGTTAAGTCGCTGAAAAAATGAGATTGTATTCTTTTACTAAAGCTTTCCTGAGACAAATAAAAATAAAGAAATCGTGCAAATAAAACATTCGAAATACGGATTGATTCTGAAAGTCTTGGACAGTCTGCACTACAAATGATAGAGCAAATAGCACAGCATACATATGTAATAGAGAAAAGTATTTCTTTACTTTTCTTGTCTTTTTGAGTTATTTTTGAATTTCTTTTTTCCATAAGACGATAGTTTAGTAAAAATATAGATATACATTTTGCAACGCATCTGTCAGTCATTTGAATGACTTGTATATCATACCCAGAAGTAAATAGATTAGTCATGCAAAGAATTAATTTTAAAATTTTTGAGCAGATCATTCGATGAAAATGATTTAGAAATGATTATTTCAATTTTTAAAAAATTGATTATTTCTTAAACACGAAAAGAATGTTTAAACAAATTTATTCTTTCAAATTTATTCTATCTTACAGTAGTACCTTATGCAATCTGTTCTTTTCATCTTTTTTTTTTAAATTGTTCGTTTTATTTTTCGTGGTTTTTTTTTATGCTTTGTTTATTATTATCTTTCAATAATTCTTAAAGGCCGCTTACTAACTTCAAGGTATAGTCATGCATACAAACATCATGTATAAGGAATAGGTTAAAGGATAAGTCATACATTTACAAGGATAAGTCATGCATTTAAGAACATCAGGTCGCAGTTCAAAGTATGCTCCTATAGAGGATTCTTTTTATCAATAAATTGACTAAAGAAAATAGATCCAGCAAATAAGATGTATAAACCAGATTTAAGGGATTACAAATTTATGAAAGCACAAGAATTCGCGTAAATAACAGTATGCGAAGTGTGCATCGCTTCGAGTAGCAAATTATTTGAATATTTACTTTAAGTATTACAAAGGTTTATTGTTCATATTACATCTTCTTACTCTTTATGATGCTCCTTGTGACATGTTCCTTATTATTATTTGTGTATGGAAATCCAATATATAAATTTCCGCAGTAAAAATATATCCTATTGAATTTTGGAACATCTTTAGAACAAAAAGGCAAGAAACAAGCTCTTTAAATGAAAAGCTTATTCTTCTCATAATGTTTAAGCTAAAAATTTTAATTATTAGATGTGTTTTTTTTTCTTAAATTTCTTTGATGAGTCCATGACCAGAAAAACGACATATTTAAAAAAAATGGTTTTGAAACGCTGCAACACTTTAAAATTTCTTTTCTCGCAACAAATGAGGTAAAAATTCAACAGTGAAAATTTCTTTGTGCTTTTTTCCATCAAAACCATGTTATCTCAGTTCTATTTTCAAGAACAATCTGACCATGTAATTTGGATCGAAACTTATTTCGTTTGTCCAAAATAACGCCGATAATCGCGCAATCATCGAATTCCAAATTTGTAATGTATATCGTAATCGCTCAGATGAACAAAGCGCTTTGTTTACTTTATGTCTCTTCACGGAGGAAAATACAAAGGATTCGTCCTTATGCAACGCAATCGAGTTCTTTCTTTTTTTTTATTGCATTTATAGTAGAATCAATTCACGTGATTTATCGGTCACATGGTTTACGTCATCGCGAATGTCATTTAATATTTAATTGTACATCAATTTACGTTCTATTTGTAATGTGATACTTATGAAACGGCAAATACAAGGCGTGCAGTAGATATTGATGTTGAATTTATATTGATTGCATTGCTGTATTGCATTTTATCAGTAGAACGGAGTTGTCCGTATGGGATATAATCAAAATTCTTTTAACCGCAATAGAATCAATTCACGTGACGTCACAGTCACGTAGTATACATCATAATGTATGCCATCTAACTGCACATTATCCCTGCGTTGCAACATGATGCCATAGAAAAAAAATTCAACATGCGCATTTGATTCAAAATTTAATATGTGTTGATTTCACTGTTGTATTCGTGTCGACTTTTGTACTTATATCTATTGTATTGTACTAATTGTATGTAATTGTTCTGATATGTACTAATAAAAATACATTTATATATTGCATATCAGTAATGTATTTCATATGATAGCTTTCCATATAATAATATATTAATTTTGAAAACTTCAAGCACCCTCAGAACTAATATGCAGATTTTTTAATATCCAAACTATAATATCAGTTTGATACTATTAATTTCCCACTTTAAAATAATGTGATGGTTATTTTGAGATGAAACTCGCGATTTTGAGTCATAATCAGATGATTATTATGACACTTAATTAAATCAATAACCTTCAAACTTCCATTCCTTCTATCCATTAGCGAGATGATAACAGCAGTATCAAACCACGAATTAGAAATTTTACTCTTTTATGTAATATTTAGATTAATGTGTCTTTCAAAATTATACAGATAACTATATTTCATTTTAAATACACTGGTGGAAAAAATCCCAGCACCAAGAAAGACTTGTGTTAGATAAACAAAATTTGGTCGGCTTGTTTATATACCTGAAAGATGACATCGATTCAAATTTCGAACTTCGCACATAAGTGTAGCACTAGTAGCGCCCCTCAGAACTTGCAAATCAGGTCTGCTTTAAATACGTGATGCCAAATTCATGAGCGTTATTTATCTTTGAAATTTGATGTATTGAATTGATGTTAAGTAAGAATGCCTTTAAGAAGACGAAGAAGCCATTATCAACAGCTCACTGAGTTTGAACGAGGTCGTGTAATAGGACTACGAGAAGATGGATTTTCTTTTCGCGACATTGCAGAAAGACTTGGCTGGAATGTGTCCACTGTGCATGTTGTTAGCAGTGGTCAAGGGATGGTACTGCCTCAAGAGGATCGGGTTCCAGGCGGCCACGTGACTCTACTGAGAGGGAAGACCACCGTATTCGGTATACGGCTGTGGCGCATCATACTGCGTCTGTAGCAGAAATTCGAGCTGCAGTTGGTACCATAGTGACACAATGAACTGTTAGAAATCGGTTACTTCAAGGAAATCTCCGAGCCAGGCGCCCTATACGTGCATTCCACTGACTCCAAACCATTGTCCTTTGTGACGGCACTGGTGTCAAGTCAGAGCTCATCTTAGAAACGGAGTGGAGATCTGTTGTGTTTTCTGATGAAAGCAGGTTTTGCCTTGGTGCCAGTGATGGCGGTGTGTGGTTAGAAGGAGACCGGGGAATGCCTGCAATCAAACTGTCTGCGGCCTAGACACACTGGACCTACACCTGGAGTCATAGTCTACGGTACAATTTCCTATCACAACAGGAGCACTCTCCTGGTTATCCCAGGTTATACTGATAGCAAATTTGTTCATCAGTCTGATAATTCAACCTTAGTGCTGTCATTCATGAACAACATTCAAGGGGAGTTTTCCAACAGGATAACGCTCTCCCTCATACTGCTGTTGTAACGCAACGTGCTGTACAGAGTGTCAACATATTACCTTAGCCTTTCGAAATCACCAGATCTGTCTGCAATTGAACACGTATGGGATGTCATTGGGCGACAACTCCAGCATCATCCACAGCCAACACCGACCGTCCCAGTATTGACAGAAGAACTACAATAAGCATGGAACTCCATATCACAAAGTGACATTCGGCGCCTGTATGACACAATGCATGCACGTTTGCAGGCTTGCATTCAAAATTCTAGAGGTTTCACCAGCTATTTATGTAACATCATTTCACATTTGAAATGCATTTTCTTGAGCTTAAATTAACCTGTGATCTTGAAAATTTAATCAATTAAACATGTTAATTAGACAAATGCATTGTCCGAATTTCATTACTCTACTATAATTTCTTTTTGGTGTTGGGATTTTTTTTTTTCGCCTGTGAAACTTTAGATATTTGAATGGTCATAAATATTTTTAAAATTTCGATTCTAAATTGAAAACTATGCAAAAAAATTATACGTCGCCTTGTAATTCCCAATTGTCTTTTTTATATCATGATGTACGAGATATATGGAAAATTGTAATTGCCAAGAAAGATGGTTTCGAAATATTGATAAATCACCAAGATTTGAATCTCGGGACACAAAAACTCATTGAATAGACATAAATGTTGAATAGAATAGAATTGAATAGAATAGAATAAATGACAACTTGTATATAATTTTGGACTTCATCCGTACTTGCGTGCGTGTATTATACCTATACCCGCATTTTGCAAGATTATTGACTTTTTAGACTGTTAAATTATTTATGAAAAACTTAAGAGTTAACATGTATTTTAACATATTATGAATATAAAATTGAATAATTTCCTCAAACTTTCTTGTATATTCTATAAAAAAAAGTCGCCATCCCTTCACCACCACATGCAAAATTTATGGACCTTTGACTAGGCCTTGAATGCTACGAAATGTATATTTCTCATTATAACAAAGAGAATCGGTACATAGACGAAAGTATAGATCTTTGACATAAATCTAGTATTTTTATCAAAATAACTCGGGATCTTTGGCGATTAATCTATGGGACACGATTCATACACAAACACAAGCAAAATCAATTATGTATTTCGGTCACTTTTTTCCTGGCCGATTGAAACCAAAATTTGACATAGAATAGCAACTGTAATCTCGAGAACACACACAAAATTTTATTTATTCGAAGTCATTGCGTTTTTAAGTTACTTTAAATACATACGAAAGTACAGACCGACAGATGATCAAATCTCTGACAGATTTGATGCTAGATTTTATAAGAACCTACTCTTTAGATACTAAAACTCTGAACTAAATTTAATTTATTTATGTTCTTTAATTACAGTGTTTACACGCATGCAACAGTACAAATCAACAGACTGTCAAAGACTTGATAGATATAGTCCTAAATTACGTATGGAACTACATTATGCATGATAAGCCTGTGTACCAAATTTTATCTATCTAGTATTAAAGTTTTGTAGTTATGGGATTAGCTTATACTTGGGCTGCCGGACTATTTTCTTGCTTTTATCGTATTTTAATAGAAATTTCAAAATTTAGGTTAAGTCTATATACTAAATTTTAACCATCCAGCTCAAAAAAATTTTTTATCATGATATTCACATATAGAACGACAGACAGATATAATTTTAAAAACGTATTTCTCGAATGCAGGAATAATATCTTGATTTCTTTATTAAAGAGTATGCCTGAAACTTTAGGAAGATTACTCTCAAAACACACTCGTGAGTGATAGATACTTAAATTGTATCTCATTACTGACAAATTAAGTGAGATGTTATTTTTAACCTTATGCGGATAGCTACTTATTCGAAAAAAAACGCTGTGATGAATTTGCACATAATCCTTATCATGTTTCTGTGAATTGATTGAGATAAAATTTAATCACAATACCCTTAAATATCTTAAAAGCCAAGCATAGTGATCGACAGGTCCATTTTTATTATGTATCTAGATCTCATAAACTTTAATATGAAATAAAAATTGACGAAATCGGTACAGTTGCTGTGTTGGGGGAAATCAGTCTTAGCTTATTTTTCCATTGGATAAAAAGAGGATTTCTATAGGGTGTCAAAAATTATAGTGAATGTACTGCTTCGAATCATCAAATTCTCTACAGTCTGTGATTATTTACTTTTGATTTTCTTTTCAAACATCAGGAGTGATTACGGACAAAGCAATTTTTGATGACTTTCTAGAAGTAATGAGCTCTCATATGAAATAAAAATTTGTAAAGTCTGTACAGTATTGACTATCATGGTCTATCGTGGTTTTTTCCGCCCAGATTGTATGAATTTTGAGATTTATCTCAAAAATGGAAGTTGGAAAGGAACAGACGACAATTGATGACATATCTTGTGTTGAGTTTTTTTGAAGAAAAATTGGCGATATCGCACTAGCGATCGGAACTGGGGAAATGTTCTTTGGCATTTTTTTTTCCTAATTATTTTAAATATGTCAATTAATGCAATACATTTACTTCTCACAATTAATCTGTGCAGACTTTTTCATTTGAAAAATATGAAGTAATAAGAAATAATGTTTACGCGTAGACTTATCAAGAACAAACCTAGTGTGCTAAGTTTCGTGCAAGGGGATTTTTAACTTGATAATGTTTATAGTCTAACATACTATCTTCAAATATGCCTTACAACATGCATGACTCAACCATTTACATGACAGATCATTGACCTTACAGCTATCACATTTGATATAATGATTACTTCTTGGGTAATACGTGCTTTCTAAGACAAGAAGTTCTAATTTCAGTATTATGTTAGATTTGTAATTAAAATTCAATCGGAAACTGTTGCATTTTTGCTCAATAATTTTGGTTGTCATATTATCATAAAAAAAATTGCATATCTCTAAAAATCAAAAAATAAGCGTTTCATGACACCAATTTTAATTCTTTATTATTTTTCCTCTCATGTTAGTAAATTCATTAAAAAATATAACTATAATTATAACAACTATATTTATTTTATCCGATATGTTTATAAAATAAATATTATTTATTTTATCTTTTTTTACAAACTGCTTTCATATACTCGCACAGCGCAACAATATTAAAAACAATTTCTTATGCACATCGTATCGTTACTATACAATGTTTGTTTTATGCTTATTGTTTACTTAATGAAGTATGCTATCTTGTTTTGCATGTTTATTTGAAAAATAAAATAGACGAATCTATCCAAAAACATTATCATTCTACAGTAATTTGGATTACAAGTTCGAATTCCCTTTAAACCTTTTTTAAACATTATTACTAGCAGATCTAATTTTTTAATTATTTGATAATTTTACCTTAAATATTTACCTCGGGATATCTCATTAAAAAATGTCATTATATTGATAAACTAAACAAACAAATACTTAAAACAGGGCATTTATTTATTCTTCTTTTAATTTGGATATATGTCCCTTTAGAATATGGTCAATAATCGGTTATGGGCGAATTGACATTGCAATAAAGTCTAGACTTTGAAGCAGTAGATTGCAAGATAAACTCCATTCGCTGGACATTCGGATTATATAGAACCGGTACAGATCAAATCAGTTTGGTCAGTCTTCCTGCGGTGGAAGTATTACGAAGCATGACAGTTCAAATTCTGTGCTCTTTGTTTGATGCTGGTTCAAAATTATACATCATCATCATTATTATGGAATAAAATGTAAATAAAAATAATTTAATTATAATGAAATAAATACAGTATGAGCTGGCATTTACTTTACCGTCTTATGCGCTTAACCTCGTTCACAATTCTTTTAATTAGTACCCTTAAATTCGCAAAGCATTATAACATATGTAATATGTAAGTTGTTACCTGCTATTTACACGTTTATCTGATTTCCTGTGAAATTCTTCATAAAAAGTATAAAAAAATAATTTAATACTGAAAATCGTACAAGAGAAAAATCTTTTGTAACTTCAGTTCCAGGAGGATAAACTAAACTGACAGCACAAATGCATTAAATCTCCCTTAAATCTAATTTTTGTCGTATGCGTAATATGACGCCAAATGATGTATGCGTATTATTTATGTCACGTGGGATCGTGTTAGGCAGGATAAATGGGGAAATTTCAGTATTCCGTTGGTTTATCCTATCAATATCATTGAAACAAAGCTGTGTTTGTTTGTTTGTTTTTAAAACAAACCCAGTGACGGCTCGTCAGCTGAAATAGCAGTAAAGCAAAAAATATTTATAAAAACATTGCTATTTTTATTTTTTCTAATACGAAATATACAAATAGAAAGTACTGTAATCGTCAAAAAATTCGAAATCAAGATTTCGACGAACTCTCCATGTTTCAGACCTCAATGAGAACGCAAAACAAGATTTTGGAATTATGTCTGTCTGTCTCTACTTACGTAAATACAAAAATTCTTTGCATTAGGCCACCGTAAATTTGACATAGGGTCCTAACATCAAATCCGTAGATTTATATACAATTTAGAACGAAATCCATTCAGAGAAAGTCTGTCTGTCTGTCCACTTGTTCGAATGTAAGTTAATATAATAAATACAAAATAAGAACTAAATGGATAACATTTGGTAAAAGATGTAACTTCTGTAGTGTATAGACTTATATGAGATTTTGAACCAAATCTATTCAAAGAGTGGATCGTTTAATGGTCTGTATTTTCATTTACTACACGTAAACGCACAGACAGATAAACACATTGAATCAAATCAATGAAATTCAGCATGTGATCTTAGTAGCAATTCTAAGTAGTCTGCAGTAGCAATTCTAAGTTAAATTTTAGTTTCAAGTGGTTGGAAAGAAATGACATCCAAAATTTACATTTCATTTTTTATTGCTTGTGTATTAATTGCATAATCCCAGTAATTAATCACCAAACGCATACGCTAAAGGTCTTTTTCATAACTATTATTCATATGTCGCATGCGGTTAGTAATACGCCAGTGTATTTATTAGAAAGTAAACTTTTTGAATTTTTTAAAAGAAGATTTTGGGTAAACCACTCTTGTGTTTTTAACTACTTTTTTACTACTGAATCCATAAGTAGTCAATTTTTTTTAATTTAAAATTTTGATATAATATTTTTTGTATTTCAAACATATTAAATAATCAGTATATGCATATGTTCCTTGCAGTTCTATCATAAAATTATATATGTTGAAGTGATGATTCAGCAGATAAAAGTGTCATAATTTCTATCCGCAAACACATACGCACTTCCATATTCATTAAAACAAAGGAGGAAAAATAAACATCAAATAAGATGTGCTATATAAGACCTGTAGTATTCATCGTTTTTTCATATGCAATAATTAATAATATTTGATACCTCATAAAAAAATTCATCTGAAAAACATTTCAGAAAATTATTTGCTTACATATTTGTTGTTGTTGTTTTAAAGAATTGACTCTAACAAAAAAAATGGATATTGTATAAACTGGATATGTTTCTGTGAAGCAAATAAAAAAAATCGAAACCGAAACTAATAAACAGCCAATGAGAAAAAAAATATTTGGCAAACGAATGTAAGTTTTGAAAGCGGAGGAGGGAGGGAGGATTGGTTAGTCGCTCTCCAAACTGCATCTGATCAAACTGCGATTCTTGAGTCTCTAAATTCAAGGGAAGAAAGAGTTGCTTTTGGTTTGGCTTTGGACAATAGGGATGTCTTCACGGGTTGCTTGCCGAACAGCCTCGATCATCGTTTCTCTTTATTGTTAATTCATTTCTTGTTTTATTCTTACGTTTCTATTGCTGTTTTTTGTTCCTTTTTTTTCCATTTAAGTAATTGATTGAACTCTCAGAATGAAAAACTTAGCAAAAAGTATCAAACTCTCAGCATAAAAAAGTAAGCAAATTAGATTTAAAAAAAAAAATTGATGTAACTTCTGCAGTTGAAACGCGACAATTGCAGTTCTTCACCCCTAATGGACAGGCCACCACAGACCAACGTTTGGCTCCACAGCGTATTTTCACTTACCTCTTTTTTAGTAGAATTATAAATAAAGATGTTATCACTTTTAAGCTAAAGAAAAAAATATGTAAAAGGTAATATAAGTAATGTATTCAAAGGAACATTGTTTCATTCATTATCACATATAAAATATAATATTAAAGTTATAATAAATTATTTAATTCCCTATCATATGCAACTATGCATTTTGCTGCATATATAATTAGAGTTAAAATTCAGTTAAAATAATGTTCACTTGCTTGAAAAATTTAAAAAGAATCGGAAGAGTTTGTGTGTTTATTCTTTATTTATTTGTGTATAAAAATATCCAGCATATTTAACCCCTGAACAGAAGGTTATTTATTTATTGTTGAGAATAGCCACTGTGTGTATAACCAACGTAATAACTTTGCAATTCTTGCCAAAATAAACAGGTAATGTTGTAGTTGAAATTCGGAACTTCAGCATTTTTGAACTTAAAACTTAATTTTAAATATAACAAAATATTAGAAAAGAATTATTAAAACATGCCTTATACTATAATCTATTCATTATAGAAAAATAAGCTGAATCTTCATATGTTGATTATAACAATAAGAAAAAGGGTAGGATGAAATATTAATAGCAATAACACAAACGGTTAGTTTTGAGATGAATTTCACTTCAACTATGTAATATATTGTTATAAAATTCGCTTTAATTTTTTTAATTAATTAAAATTAGATAGAAAAATTATAAGGCAAAAAATTCGATATCACTGAAAGGGAATTTTTAGAATTCTAAGATTCAGTAAAAACAATTTTTCTGCTGTACTGTAATATTTTCGGAAGTTATCACGAAAAGCGCCAAAATTTCATTTAATTTTTAATTAATTAAAAAAATTTAATATCGCTCCGAAGTGCACATTCTTACCCTGCAATATATACAGTGAGAGTCAAAAGAAAGTAAACACCCACGATTGTTATAGAAAATGTTTTATTTCAAACATATTATTGATTTATAATGTAAAGTAGATATATGCAATTGTTACCTTATTCATGTGGGATGTAACTACTTGTATATGTTTAATTAAATCAAAATTCAAAAAGAATTAATTCAACTAAAACAGAAAAACATCACATTTCTTGATCCAATAAAAACTAAACAGAGAACACCAACAAAAACAACGAAAGCTGGGGTTTTTTTTGCCATTTTTCTATGACAATTTGTTTCCTTATTAGAAATAGTTCTTTGTCATAAATTTTTCTTAAGATATGTCCCTAAATTTTCAATGGGAAAAAGATCAGCTGACTGTGGTAAATAGACCAGAGTCTTTGCAACACAATAGAGTTACTATTCTTTGAAACTCTTTGATGTGTGTTTGGGATAGTTATCATCTTTGAAGATCTAGCTTTGTAACAATCCCAAATTCACAACACTAGGGGCAACATTATCTTTTAAAATATTTATATTGTCCATTTTGTTCATTGTAGATTTGACAAATACTGAATTATTGCCTTATTACCCTTATTGCCACCATACACCACTAGATCTTAAAGGACACCCCCCCCCATGTATGTCTTAACTGAATATTTATAACTGGATTTTTCATTTTTTGGTCTCCATATTTTTGCGAGCTTCTGTTTGCCAAACAATTCCGTTTTTTTTTTCTCATCACTAAATAAAATATTATTATAAAAATATAAATCCTTATTAAGGTCTTTTTAGCAAACAGTAACGTTTTTTCTGGCTCAATTTCGTGATGAATAATTTCTTACGTGGAATCCTGCCATGTGACCCATGTTTATGAAGAGTCCTCCTTACAGTGCTTGCTCTTACTGTCTTCTCTGATCTTTATGAGATGCTTTGTGATATTTTAACAGCACTTGCAGCTGGATTAGATTTGATCTCTCGTACTACTGCTTTCATTTCAGTATCAGTAAGTGGTTTTAGTCTCCCTATTCTCTGAAAATCTTTAATCTGTTTATATTTAGAATATTTGTCAAGAATTTTCTTGACTGTGCAATGGCTACTAAACATTTTTTTCTATTTCATGTAAGGATTTATGATTTTCCTTTAAGTTTACTATCAGTTTTATAATGTCTAGTGCTATTTGTTTCCCCATTGCAAAATCTCCCAGATTTTACTAGAAATTTGCATAAATTGAAGCAGAATGTATGACTTTAACTTAAATGAAGACCCTATAAGAAAAAAGTGTTAATATCTATAATAAAATTAAAGCATTTGAAGGAGAAAGAGTTATGAGTGTTTATTTTTTGACCCATAAAATTGGTTGTTTTTAGGTTCAATTTGAGTTATTTCTTTAAGAATTTTATTTTAATTAAATATTTATAAGTTATTCGATTCTTCTTAAACAAATCA
The DNA here is from genome assembly GCA_026543865.1 of Argiope aurantia. Classification (NCBI taxonomy): domain Eukaryota; kingdom Metazoa; phylum Arthropoda; class Arachnida; order Araneae; family Araneidae; genus Argiope; species Argiope aurantia. The sequence continues at coordinate 30,902 of JAPMOR010035703.1, forward strand.
ATAACTATATATATCTACTTTATATTATAAATCAATAATATATTCGTAATAAAACATTTTCCAAATCAATCATGAGTGTTTACTTTCTTTTGTCTCCCACTTTATATAGTACCATTTTTTATTTGCTTTAGAGCATCAACACAAACACTATCAGATTATGATAGCATAAATGAGATCTCCCTCTTTAAACATTTTGCTACATTTTTATTAGCATTTAATGATTTTGCTAGTCGAACTGCTTCCACCTTTTAATTCCTATATTTCCTCCTTCTATTTAATTCCTATCCTTTCTCCTTGCGTTTAATTCTTATGTGAATTAACTTAAATCATTGTAATTGATGGCAAATAATTACGAATTAAATTAAACATTTTATGTGGTTCAAGGATGATGATTGGAGATTTATGAGTAGCTACTTTTAAGGATTCTGAGACATTTTTTTTCTGTCACTAAGAACTGTATTTAAAATGCATATAAAACAATTATTTATTTAAAATGTAATTAATAATCATGCTAATTGCTAAGAATTCCACGGATGTGTTTCCTACAATTGGAATGATTCTGTTTGACATTTTTCATATTAAGATTATTTGTAACCACAGAAATAAGGCAGTTTGATTTAAGCAACAGATTTAGTCCTTTGACCGTCGTGTCTGTGCATTATGCGGGTATAGAATTATTGTTTCTCAGACTTATGAGTTGAAATTCAATCACTCAAAGACACGATACAAAATTTATGTAGAGTCACAAATGCATCAAATATTCTATGGATCTTAATTGAATCAGTAAGCGATACATTTCCGAAACGGAAGCTATCATCTAAGATTATGAAAAAGATATGTTAAGTCAATAGAATAGAATATCTTGAATAGAATATTATCTTAAAATCAAGATTCTCTAATCTTGAAGTTGATTCTTTAGAACTAGATCACCGTGACATATAACGTAAATAAAAGTAGTTCGCTGTGACTGTAAATTCATTTTTATTAAATATTTTAATACTGAATATTTTCAGAGGTTTATTTGCAATTATTTAATATAAACATAATATAGACTATTCTGTCATCTGTAAAACTACAATACAGCGTGTTCTTTGCTGTGAAAAGATCCGCTTTTGAACCGCTTTGGCTCCCAGGTTATTTATTCTAGAACAGACTCAAAACATCATAATTTCTGATCTTGATCTAATCGTATATTTTTCGAGAATTCGCTAGGTTTCTGTATTTGATTTAACATATTTAAATAAATGCATTTCTTTTCATTGAACTATGGACATAGCTTGCCTCTAAACCATCTAATAATGATATAAACTTCATTTATTGAGTTCTCGAATCAAATTTTGGATCGTAATTGAGTCCGTAAAGAGTATCATCCTGTTCTACAAACCTTCATTAAAGTCAAGACATTTAAACTAGTAATATCCAATTTTATGTACTTCATGACTGTCTTACGTGGAATGGTTACTCAAATGATAATCTGTTGTTGTTGTTGTTTCTAATGGCTCTTGTCATCTAGACAAGCCAACGGACTTTAAGAAGTCATTTGTAGTTTCAAGCCAAAGGTACGTCTCTTGTTTTTACAGTAGCGCTCTCTAGGGCCAAGAGAACGACTTAGCTACACACACGTCACAACCCTTTTTACGGAGCGGACTTCATTCGTGTATTTCATTCATAGATCGTAATTTAGATCTGAATCAGAGAACAATCACCCCTGATTCAGTACCCCCAGTGGTATTACTCTCAACATGGAGGACTTTGTGAGCACGACAGATTTATATGCAAGTCAGCCACCACACACGCGGGGAGTCTTCGGCCGGCGGGGTTCGAACTCGCAACGCAAGGGACACGAATCCAACGCCCTACCAACCAGGCTATCCCGGCCGAAATGATGATCTGAATTAGGTAATTAATCCGAATTAGAAAGTATTAATCGCATTAATGATTTGCTCTGAAGCAACACTAGACCAATTTTTAGACTGTTCTTACCTGTTAGTACCTTTGAGCTATGAATGGTGTTCTGAAACTGAACAAAAACATAACTGAAAAACGGAATTTTAGCTTAATTCAACTCTAACAATGAGTACGCCTGCTATGGTATCTGACCGTATTGGGAATATAACACAGTGAATAATTAAATCCAGTCTATAAAGGGTGAGAATATGTCGAAGCAAGAAATATGTCATTGGTGTTAGCAATGATTTCTATTATTTCAAGTTTAGTTTCCGTGTATTTTACTTTCAAATTGTTACTATATTAATGACCACATTTATCTCAATGTGATATGTGCTTATCTGAGAATGCCTTAAATGTATTCTGTGAGATACGGTATGAAAGTATAAGTGATGTAATTCTATTTCACCATTTTTAGTTGAACTTCATCACAAAAGATTATTCCTAAAAAGCTACTGAACAGCTGTAATGCAAAGAATATACTACAAAGTTCAACAGGGAAGCAGCTGCAGTGAGACGGGTGAATAACAAATTTCATGAACAAAACCATCCAAGAAATATATTTGTCACAAGAAGTGAAGTGTAAAGTCAGCGACATATTGATGATCCCGCATTCAAATAATTATTCACCAATCAATAATTCTAATCTCTATTTCTTCTAAATTCCACATCTGACTGTCATAAATCTCAAATCAAAATTAACTATACTTTTAAAAAACAAACTAACCACTTGTTTCCTAACCACAGATCAGTCATCTGATTTCTTCTTTCATGGCAGCCATGACGTCACAGTCAAATTTTAACACTTTATCGAAAACTTAGGTTACCCTCTGTTTCTTTCGCGGATTTGACGCGTGTGAGTGTGTGGAGTACAAACAACAACTCATTTCCCTTTACGCTAGTTTGAGTGAGTCAGATCAGAGGAAACGATCGCTTTTGTTTGACATCGCGAATCACGTGGCCACAACTGAACTTGGAGGAACGGGAAATATATTATCTCTGCCCAGCTAATAGCGCCGGTGGAAAAAGAAATCGGAAACGCTGGGTTTCCGTCGACTATAGCTGTCCACTCCACGATAGCCCCGACAAATTACTTAATCTCAAGCCTGACTTCTAGTTGACCGGACGCCACTGCTCCTGCGCAGTAGATCACAGACGTGTAAGTAGGTCTGCTTGGTTTTGATTAACCTCGATTTCTTGAGTGAAATTAGCCGGCTTAATTTTTTTTTTTTTTTTTTTTTGGCTATTGCAAGTAGGGCATTCGATAATTCCTATGATATAACTTCTATATATATTTAAGTATACTATTATTTTACCATTATAAATCTTGTTATTTTATCTATAATTTATCTTCTGTCAATTTCATATCATTGGTATTTTAAATAGTTAGTATTGACTAGACAGATGCATCCAAGTAGATCGATTTAAAAAATGTCATTTTCCTGATTTCCAAATAAATAAGTAAATATTCTATGAATTTTAAAATATTAGAAAATATAAATTATATAGTATTAGAATATTATATAAATTATATAATATTCTAATGTATATAAATTATATAGTATTAGAAATTATTATATTAAATTACATAATTTCAAGTATCTCATTCCCTTGGGTTTCATTATGTTCACTTGGTTATAATAATATTTTTATGAACCAAACATCTGTTTAAATATAATTCCGTACAAATCTGGATGCGAGTCTTGGCAAATTAATAAATAAGTGTATGCATCCTTACAAACATTACCACCAAATAATCATTAACGTGGTGATTAACTTAAAAGTATGCAGAAATGTGTCATTAAATTGACCAATTTATTAGGGAAAAAAGGGGGGGAGGCCTTAATGTGTTCTACCTAGACCGTAAAATTATCAACTCCAACACTGGTAATTGGGGTCGAATCTAGCACCAACTGCAGTACGTTCAGGACCTTAAAAGTAGTGTTTAACGTTTCAAACAAGTGTGAATATCCTTAGTTTTATAGTTGCAGAATAATTAAAATGCACCTACTCTTCTTAGTTCTTGCCAAGTAAAGAAAAATTATTATTAACTGAAAAATATCATCCCTAATGTGGTTCAGCAATGAGTTGAAATAGAAGACAATCATTCTTGCAAATTATCTCTGATATGCATATCTAAACTAAACCACTTTCTATAATATTTCAAATATTTCTGTGGCTACAAATCTTGTGTAACGTTTGGCGTGATAATCCTAGATGCAGTAGAATGTCGAAATTTCTTATGAACCGGCTCTTATCAGAATTTATTATTTCTGCTTTTTTTTAACATTATAGTAACGCATTCATAGTAAAAAGTGCCAGGCAGCAATTGCTTAGAAAAAATATCTAGTATTATGCTTGCTTCTCATTGAAGTAACCACTACGTTTCAAGCAAGTGTTGACTTGTTTTTGCTTTATTTATACATAGAATTTGCTCAGAAAAACAATTATTTTTGTTATTGGTGTGAGTTATACAAGGTAAACATAATATCTTGCTTTATTATGAAAATTTACTGTGCAAAACTTGGATACGTGTTTTTTTTTTTTTTTTTTTTTTTTTTTTTGTAAACTATAAATTCCTTAATCAGAGTTGTAATTAGAGGAATTAGCAAATTCGGCGGTGTGTGTTGTCTTTGTAGCTCGAAAAATGTCTGGGTGTTATTTTAGTTCTCACCATAGCATTTATGTAACGCTAGCATCTATTGTCCTAACCTTCAGTGATTGGTTTATCATGAAGTGATGTACTAATATCATAATGTCTACACTTTCTTTAAAAAGAAAATGCTAATTTTATTTCACAGAATTGCAAAATTCTTTGCGCTTTTCATTCATCAGCTTTGATAAAAATTAATTTTATTTGCTCTTACATGTATATCTTAACTGCGCGCCACTTGAATATTTAAAAACAATTAAGAAAAGAGCTATAGTAAGACAAATATTTTATATCTACCGTCCTCAACGGTTATTTCATACTAACATTTTATAATCAGCAAGACTTTAAGCTCAACCTGTGTTTAAATTCTGGGTGAAATAAAACTATTATAAGGCAGTTATACTATTAATTTTAATGATAAATTAAGATTCAAATAAATTTTTGTCAATGGATCATATTGAAATTCATGATTATCATAAACTATGATCATAAATCTTCAGCAAATTATGTTTACTGAACAGCTGGACCATTAACTGATGTGGCATCTAAACGAAGAGTTTGATCGCTGCTGCCATCGTTATTCAGGCAAAGTGTAATGAAAGTGAAACTGAATTTATTCGATTCATTATAATGTTGATGACTATCTTTCAAGATAATTTACTGTAACACATTATGGCAAATGGAAGGTTTATCCGAAGTGATCATTTGCATCAAGTCTGAGGAAAACGGAGATTTTTCACTTCCATTCAGAACTTCATTGACCTTTTAGATGAATATTCAGTACTGCAATCTTTCGGTTAATTTACGTATTAAAAATTTCTTGGGCATATTTAAGTTTTTTAATTTCGAAATACAGACAGTTTTAGTTATTTTGTTAAGTTAGACCTATTTTAAATGCGTGTGCAGATTTAGAATTTTTTTTAATTGTATATAGAATATTCTTTATGAAAAGATTTTTCAAGGATTAAATCTAGGTGTAATTTTAAGAATAATTAAGAAAACTATTAATATAATTTCACATTTAAACGTAATTAAAAACTCGAAAATATAATTCTATTAATTGCAGATTTCATTAGAATAACAACATTTTCAGACTTGTGCTCAAAATTAAAAAAAAATGGCATGCTTAGCGGGATCTTAATTGGCTTGACGCTCGAAATTTAATGTAATGCGATGGAAATTTCTATTTTCCAACTGAATTTAAAATTTCAAAGATAATTAAAACTATCTTAAAAATACTCCCCAATTCAATTCTGGCATTAATTCAGATGCGAAAATGGTAGTGCAACAAAACCAGATAAATTGCTGTAATCGTATATTCGAGAATGCTTGGGAAATACTCTAATCTGCTCTAGTAATATATTACATTTAGAACTGATTTCATACTACTTGGAATAGAAGAATGTGTTTTGCGGATGTTTCTGTGAATTCCTTACGCACAACAGTTTATAAATGTTGCATACTCGTGTTTTTCCTTTATGATCTCATTTAGAAAATGTGGTACTTGAATATTAT
>JAPMOR010035706.1:0-10256 GCA_026543865.1 Argiope aurantia
ATTTTGAAGCAATTGTAAAATAAATTACTTATTTTCTGACACATTCTTTTATAATTGAAGCATAAATAGCATAATGCTGCTGATTTACAATTTGAAGTTTCCACCAACAATAGTAATTACAATTAGTTTCAATTTCGCTTATCAGTTTCATCATTTGAGATCTGTATTGGAAGTTAAGATTTAAGGGATAAATTTCTTTTCAGGATTAAAGATTGTAAAAAATTGTTGTTTTAAAAGATTGTATAAAACTTGACAAAATTATGAAGTTAATGTTATAAATGAAATGTTACAATATAAAAATTTACGCAATCCGAATTCATTGCTGACATATTATGTTGCATATTCTTTAAAAGAGTTTTCTTGCATGGTCATTAGATTAAATTAAAATATTATACATAAATGAGAAACGGAAATATAGACTTTTGGAAGATGTTCTTGAAGAAACATGCACATGAATTCATCTGTTTAGATATAATAGCTGGCAAAATTCTGACTTCTATAAGTTTTTTTTTTAATTCAACTACTTGAAATAATTTCAAATCGGTGAAAGAGCGGGATGGTAATTTACTAACACCTCGTGACATCACTTATACATTTTTAGATTACGAATTACTACGAATATTTACTAAAATTGTAAGAAATTGCACATTTTAAGATTGCGAATGAGATTCAAATTCTTTCCTAATTTTAGGATAAAGAATTCATAAAATAATTGATAAAAGAATAGAAAATAGAAGAAGAAAATTTCTTCAGAATTCAGAAGCTGTAATGGAAAATAAATTCAGTCAACGATCCTTTTTTTTTTTTTTTCTGTTCTTTGAGACATTTTTGGCAGTTAAGCAGACAAACTAACTGAATAAAATCGTCATAGAAATGGTTGAAAAATAAAATATGCTTATTTCCAGAAACATTCCTTTATAACTAAAGCATAAATGGTATAATGATGTTGATATATATATTTTACAATATCCTCAAAACTGTACTTTAAGATATGTTTTGGAAATATTTTCTTTATAACAGAAAATGTTTTAAATTATAACCTCTTTTTCTGAAAGTGGTAATAATTTTCAGGTTAAGATAGTTATAAAACCTGAAAATTGGCTTCATGTTTTCAGATTAAATAGCATAATGCTGCTCATTCTCGTTTATATTGCACTTCCATTTTTTTTCTGAGTATTCATGATATTTTAATTTTCTTCATCTCTCTTTTTACAGCAGACGACATTATTGTTTCGTTAAATCAAGAAGATAAAAACATTGGAGGTAAATAGTTTTTAAATAAAAAAAATTGCTTTATTTTTCAATATAATATGAAATTACTATTTTAGTTTTAGATTTCATTAATTTGTAATGCGGTAACGTTTCTACAACACCGATTAAATTTGCATTTTTCTGCACAAGTTCATCAATTTAAATGACTAAGCATGACTAAATTGGAACTTGAAATGTATGAGTTTATTTGTATATTTACTGAAAATAGGTAACATTTAATTATTATTCTTTAGACATATAACTTCAAATCATTAAAATGATGAATGGAATAATTTTTTTTATTTCCTTCTTTTTTAAATATTCCTCTTCACATTTCCTTTCTTCCAGATATGACAGAAATGAAAATTTATCTGCTTTAAATTATTCAGAATAACGACAAATTGAAGATAGTAAAAATAAATCAGTTCATCCTAATCGTATATTTAGAAAAAAATTTTAGTAAATATCTCAATATATGCAAACTTAGTATTTCTGATTTCTGTCAATAAATTGAAGCAGTCAAGTTTTTGTTTCAGTTGTAATAGAATAACGTTGACGTTGGTCTACGACTTGTTAATTTGACCTTTGTCTCTATAAGTTCATCATCATGAACGATTAGGTAGGACTAAACTAAAATTCGAAATATAAGCTTTTATTTACAGATTGAAAAAAAAATTATATAATTATTTTTAAATTTTATTCAGAATACATATATTGGAAGTATTTAAAATATCTATGAGCTATTAAATCTAGTAAAACATGCGAAAATAAAAACATTTTGGAAAGAGATGATAAATGAAACAATGCTGTTTTTATTTTAAAAACATTCCTTTATACCTGAAGCATAATGCTGATGCATTTATTTTCAAGTCTTCTTGAAACTACGCTTTCAATCATGCCCTAGAATTATTTGAAACTTCTTTTTTTTTTTTTTTTTTGCCAGAAAGGGTGTTAAATCAATACAACTGAAAAAATGAAACATGAGCATGCACTTATTTAAATATTCCTTAGTATTCAATATATAAATTGTATTATGCTGCAGATGTATAGTTGTATTTTACTTCGATTTTGTTTTTGTTTTTTCATTTACAGAACATTTTCATTTTTTTTTATCTCTCTTTTTGAAACAGAGGATTTTCATTCCCGTCCTGGTCCCAAAAGGGTCTCGACAAGGAGGGCCAAGAAAAGTAAATATTTTTGAAATAAGAAATCGCTTCTTCAGACAAGCTAACTGAATAAAATCTTCATAGAAACAGTTGAAAAAAGAAATATGCTTATTTCCAGAAACATTCCTTTAAAACTAAAGCATAATGATGTTGATATATATATTTTCAAATATCCTCAAAACTATACTTTAAGATATGTTTTGGAAATATTTTAAAATGAATATCTTTATAACACAAAATGTATTAAATGATAACCTCTTTTTCTGAAAGTGGTCATAATTTTCAGGTTAAGATAGTTATAAAACCTGAAAACTTCCTTTATGTTTCAGAATAAATGGCATAATGTTGCTCATTATAGTTTATATTGCACTTCCATTTTATTTATTTATTTTATTTTATTTTATTGAATATTCTTGGTATTTTAATTTTCTTCATCTCTCTTTTTGCAGCAGACGACATTATTGTTTCCATAAACAAAGGAAATAAAAAAATTGGAGGTAAATAGTTTTTAAATAAAAAAATTGCTTTACTTTTCAGTATAATATTAAATTACTATTTTAGTTTTAGATTTTATTAATTTGTAATGCGGTAACGTTTCTACAACACCGATTAAATTTCCATTTTTCTGCACAAGTTCATCAATTGAAGTGACTAAGCATGACTAAATTGGAACTTGAAATGTATGAGTTTATTTGTATATTTAATGAAACTAGGTTACATTTAAATATTATTCTTTAGACATATCGCTTCAAATCCTTAAAATGGTGAATGGAATAATTTTTTTATTTGCTTCTTTTCTAAATAATCCTGTACATATTTCCTTGCTTCCAAATATGACAGAAATAAAAATTTATCTGCTTTTAATTATTCTGAATAACGAAAAATTCAAGATATAAAAAATAAATCAGTTCATCTTAATCGTATATTTTGAAAAAAAAAAGTTTAGTAAATGTCTCAATATATGCAAACTTAGTATTTTTGATTTCTGTCAATACGTTCCTTCTGTCAAGTTTTTGTTTCAGTTGTAATAGAGTAACGATGCTCTACGACTTATTATTTAGGCTTTTGTCTCTATAAGTTCATCATCAGGAACAACAAGTTAGGACTTAACTAAAATTCGCACTTTACGCTTTTATTTGTGGATTGAATAAAATAAAATTAAATATAAATATCTTTTAATTTTATTCTGAATGCATATATTTGAAATATTTAAAATATCTTTAAATGATGATCTATTAAAGCTAGAGAAACAAGCTAAACTATATTTTCAAGTCTTCTTGAAACTATTCTTTAAATCACGCCTTAGAATTATTTTAAATTTATTTTGTTTTTGCCAGAAAGAGTGTTATATATGCGCATTTGCATGTACTTATTTTAACATTCCTTAGCGTTCAATGTATAAATTGCATAATGCTGCCGATTTATAGTTTTATTTTACTTTGATTTTGTTTTTGTTTCTTAATTTACGTATGATTTTCATTTTTTTTTTATCTCTCTTTTTCAAACAGAGGATGTTCAATCAACTGCTGGTCCCAAAAGGGTCTCGACAAAGTGTTCCAAGAAAAGTAAATATTTTTGAAATAAGAAATCGCTTTTTCTAAAAGGCATATACAAAATATTTATTTATTTTCTTGATTTTCCATATCCTTGAGTTCTGAAATGATGAAAAATTAAATTCTTCGGCTTCAAATTGTCCTGAATAATGACTGATTCTAGATATAATTCTAGATATGCCTTCGTCTTTTTAAATACAGAACTAAAGGCAGTAAGATATAGCTCAATAAAAATTCGTAATTCTAGCACTGTTTTTCTTTCTCTTCCGCGCACTGAAGACATATACTTCATTTCTTTCTACACTGCACCTACAATTATAGGCATAAAAAAAATTATTAGTTCATTTGAGGATTCAAATGAAATATGTACTCTCTAAAATTATACAATCTATATTCACATATGGTACTTTCTGCTTAGTTATTTTTTGATAATTTTCCAAATTTCCAATTTTTAATCCTTCAAAGTATCTGAATAATGAAAATTTCCTATTTATAAATTTGAGAAAGTGTCATTTGAAAGTAATCAGAGATGTACAAGAATTATTCAATATATTCAAACATAATAAATAGGCCCTAATAAAAGCCTTTTTCAAATAATAAAAATACCATTAAGTGTTGAGCAATTAAAATTAATAATATAGGCTTAAACGAAATAAATTTTGAAGCAATTGTAAAATAAATTACTTATTTTCTGACACATTCTTTTATAATTGACGCATAAATCGCATAATGCTGCTGATTTACAGTTTGAAGTTTCCACCAAATATTCTTCAAATCATGTTTTTGAATTATTTATTTGTTTATTTATTTACCAGAAAGAGTGCAAAATAATAATCATTAAATAATTTAAAGATTTTCAAGATTTTTCTTCAATTTCAGAAAATTATATAACTCTTTTTCTTTTCTTTTCTTTTCTTTTTTTTTTTTTTAAATTTCGCCATCGAATCCTTTATTAAAGATGTCGCTAAAGATAGCAAAAACCATACTGATCCGAGAACTTTTGCTCTCTTCCTGGTTTTTGTTACATGCATTAAATCTGTTTGACAGAATCGGATAAAATTTTGAAGAAAGATTTTAAATTCTTCAACTGGTACATAAATTCTTTGGATTTTTTATTAAATTTATTTAATCTAATGATACGTGATTATTAATAATTATTAATTTAATGATATATATATATGATTTCTCGTTAAGGATTCATTAGATTATATCTTGAAATACATCGATAAAAACGGAACTCGCAATTAATATTTGGTATTTGAATTATATTAATTGATAAAGAAAAATAAACGTTTACACAAAATTTCCAAACGTCATATGAATTCAAATTATTTAAATACCGAAAATTTCTCCAAATATTAGAATATAGTTTTGCTATCGGAAAAAAAAATTGTTTATATAAATCTAAATATGCAGATTGTCATTTCGCTTAAAAATTATTCCATGCAATTATAGACAAAAACTTTCTACAGCGACCGGCATTTAAGTTTTATTGAGCGCTAACTAGTTTTGGAATACGGATCAGTGTTAGCACACGTTACTGACGGACGGCGTCAAAACATTATATGTTGATGCATTTGTGTCAGCGTTACCACGGAGGGAAGTCACAATAGCTTCGGAGGGTAAAGACCCCTGAGCACTATAGGGCAAAAGTCTGACTTCTAGATCACACGAAGATGGCACTCACTTGTATGACTCCTTTTAACCGAGAGGGGGGGGGATTCTTTCACCCTCCTCACGGATAGAACACAGAGTGAAGAATAACCACGTTTGAGCCAGTACTCGAAGCTGGAAAGGCCAGATCACGGAGAAGGCGCGCTACTTCTAGGCCATTACACCGACAAAACGTTACATAATACGAATGATTTCCTAAACACTTGAACCATATTAACGTTAATCCATATTGTAGAAGTGATAATAGGATTAATTTTTAATAATATTTCCAAACAAATTTCTTATGATTAATACATTTTCATATGTATATTGCATAATATATTTTTCAATATTGATTGGAGTTTCATGCTACTAAAGACATATTTGGCTAAGAGGCTGCGCTAAACAATTATTTCCATTAATGCAACTCTCTAATAAACAAAATAAAAATAAAGATCCTTAAGACTTTTTCAAATATCTCCATTTGGTCGTGTATGTACTATTTCCTAATTAATTCTCATAAAAAGAGAAAATTGTACATATTTAAACCGTTTTTACCCTTAATGTTTGTGGCATTACTGGAATCATCGGCTTTCATATGTATTTCTGAGTTTAATTTGGTTTAAAACTGTTTGAAGAGGCCTAGATGAAATATTGTTTGGAAGAGAATGTATAATTTAAATTAATTGCTCTGGCATTTAATAATTGAATACTTAAGCTAACTGTTATTAGTTAATTAAACTGGAAAAATAAATTATTTTAAAACTGAAGTATTTGTTAATGTGTTTTACTCATTTTTCCTTCCTTAGATTCATTGACATAATAAGTTGAGCAGGAATTTGTTAATAACTTAAACAATGCTATATTTTGTTCGACACCTTATATTTCTCTAAAACATTTGAATAATTGGTTATAACTAGTATTAACGAAAATTATCTTTCAATAATTCAACAACTTCAGGAGCATCTTATTAATCAGAGAAAAAAGCTAAAATTTGTTTATTAAAAAATCTAATAAAAACAGCATATAGGTTTAAAAGATGAATAAAATTATTTTATTAAATACTTGCCTGAATATATTTTAATTAACGAGCTTCACACTTTCCGAGAGAAGGATAAAACTGGTCTCGCATTTCATAGAACTCCTTAATAAATGCAATTAATTTCAGTGTCGATTACCAGTTTTACTACCTGAATTCCGTGTTTAAAATTAAGATTTAAGGAATTTTCTTTTCCTTTTTTCAAAAAGATCTGTACAATTTAATAAAATTTTGCAATTATTGCAAAAATTCAAAATTTATAATATAAAGAATTGCGCAATCCAAAATTATTATTGATTCATTCTACTGCATACTTTCAACAACATACTTTCAAAAAAATTTCTTGTGCGGTCATTGAAGTAACTTTAATCATTATTAATAAAGAAGAAAATGAAATATAAACTTTCGGAAGATTTTCAAAAACAACCATTCATCTGAATTCTTCTCACAAGATATAAAAGCTGAATTCTTCTCACAAGATATAAAGTCTATAGTGTTTATTTTAGGTTTTTTTTTTTTCAATACAAAAGTTTTTTTTTTTTTTTTTTTTTTTTATATGGAATAATTTAGCGAAATCGAAAAAAGGAGACGGTGTGTTAGTAACACCTCGTATAAAGTGATATCATTTACACATTTAAAAATTTCGAATTACCGACAATAATTAAAACAGGAATCGAAAACTGAAGAAGAGAATTGCTCAGAGTTCAGAAAGTGTAATAGAATGCCTTTTATATCGATTGTCTATTCTCTATTTCAATAATTTTTTTTGTTTCTTCTTTAGCAACTCGTTATACAGCTGTATTTATAAAAAAGTGGAAGTGGAGCTTCAGAAGAGGTAAATATTTTTGAAATAAAAAATCGCTTCATATATCAAATTATACTGTATTTTTATTCATTTTTTACATTTTTGTGTTTTGCTTTTCTTTGCTTTCTGAAAGCATTAAAAAATAAGACTCGCAGAAGATATATATATTCGGGGGGGGGGGGGAATTTTTTTTTTTTCCCGACACTTTTTTTTTTTTTTTTTTTTTTTTTTCATTTCCATTTTTTCTGAAATAGAGAAAATCGAAATTTTATTTTTGAGAAAATGATCACCTATTTTCCTTCTCTTCTGTGATCTGAAAAGAGATACTTCAGTTTTCATTATACTGAACTTACATTTATAGAAATAAAAGAAATTTTAATCTATACTTATAATAAAGCTCAATGTGTGTGTGTGTGTGTGTGTGTGTGTGTGTGTGTGTTGGCGCTCTACAGGCCAGACCATTCAACCTACAGCTACCAAATTTGGCACGTGTATACCTTGGAGGCCGGGAATGTGCATCTGGGGGTTATTTTTTCGAATTTTTAACTAGAATTTTATTTATTTAAAAATTAAGCGAAATTTTGACGTGTTTCTGCTATAACTGCCGAAAATATTACCGCACAAAAAAGATTTTTACATGGAGTTAAAGATAAAAAATTTATCTTTTAAATGATACTACTGTTTTAATATTAAAATTAAATTTCTATTTTTAATGAATTTTAAATAAATATTTTAACTATGTTTTTCAATAATTTTTTTCGTCAAAAATAAAAATTAAGATTAAGCACGTTTCGCATTCATGGGAAGAAATAGCTTTTTCAAAGCGTTGCCATCATATTCATTAAAGCTCCAATTAAAAATAAACTCAATCTTTTTGGAAATGAAATCTGCAAAAATATAATTTTCGGCACGTGTCTGTAGGAAATGAAACAAATATGAAATATTGTTTTTTCTAAAAAATAAATTCAAGAAAATTATTTTATGATCTTTTACACTCTCTATACAGGGTGTTTATTCAGTCCCGGACCAATTTTGATGTTTAATGACTCATAAAATAATGAAGATATAAACAAACTTATGGCATTTATGATGGAATAACTCATATATTTTCCTTTTCAGGTTTGAATATTTTTACTTTTGTAAATATCGTCTGCGTGTGTGGTTAATTTCAGATAATTCCATTTTCCAGTCTAAATATCTGTACTTTTCTAATTATCGTCTGCTTATTAATTGCATTTTTCTCTCTTTTGTTTTTGGCAACTATTGAAATGTTATGTTTACATTTGATGTGTTTGTTCTATGTAGTACTTTTGTATGTGATGTTTTATTAGAGCGGACATTAAGGAGAATGCATACACCACAAGAGAAAGCACGGATTTTATGGTGGTCATATAATTAATTTCCAATCAACTAAATCACTGACTTTTAAGAGTTAATTTCTAATCACTTAAACTGACTGATTTATGAAGATTTGAATATCACTATTCAATAAAAAAAGGATAATTTTAGATTTTCCATCGATCGCTTCAAAGAAAATACGCCAATCAGCGCGCAGGTTTCTCAAGATTAATTGGCCTAAGATTATGAAAATGGTGAGTTTTTCTAAATTTTTAACATTTAAAACTTCATAAATAAGTCTTAGTTGATCGTGGAAAATAGAAACATTCATTCATTTATTAAAAATTTGGTGTGTCCAGAATATTTATCAGAATATGATACCTTACTGCATTAAATTTAGACTTCATAATTTTTGAAATATATTTATAAGCAGGAACAAAATATTATTATTGATTTCATTTCAATCCTTTTGAAAACAAAACTAAAAACTGAATTTTATACTGAATCTCAGAAATTTTTGTTGAATTATTGTTTGAGATATTACACAAACTATGAAAAATATTTTGTAGTTAACATAAGACTTAAATACCGAGCGATTCTGTTTGCAATACTCATATTTAATAATAATAATAATTAATAAATAACAATAAAGATGATAAATAAAAGAAAACGCTTGGTTTTATTAAAATAATATCTTAATATTAATTGCAATTTCATCATTTACATTTTAAATTAAAGTTGAAGTTTTGCCGGAAATGACAACAAATTAGCAAAATATATATACTAAATTGAACGAAACGATCTAAACAGTATAAGTTTGGTATGACTATCAAAATTTGAAGATTAAAAATGTTTTGTTTGAGAATCCTTTAAGAGACCAGTTACTTAAAATATTTAATTGAAAATTGTAGCGAGCGGTAATACTGGCGAACCGGCTGGTCGCCAAAGGCGGCTAGTTACTAATAAATCTGAAGAAACAACTATCAGATATGATATGGCATACACCGCCCAATGGAAAACACTGAATACGACATTTCCAACTGTTCAAACCTTTATTACGTAAAGAGTAGTTTACATTTAATTTTTAAAGATTTCGAATCACTAGCAATAATTGAAACAGGATTTGAAAACTGAAGAAGAGAATTTCTCAGAGTTCAGAAAATGTAATAAAATGCATTTTACATCGATTGTCTATTCTCTATTTAAATAAAAAAAATTTATTTCTATTTTAGCATTTCGTTATACAGCTGTATTTATAAAACACTGGAAGTGGACCTTTAGAAGAGGTAAATATTTTTGAAATAAAAAATCGCTTCATATATTAAACTATACTGTATTTTTATTCTTTTTTCACATTTTTGCGTTTTGCTATTCCAAATGTAGAAAACAGCCCATTCTATCAGTATTTTGAATCATTAATTTCTTTAAAATAATTTAATATTGCTCTTAAA
>JAPMOR010035709.1:0-12284 GCA_026543865.1 Argiope aurantia
CCTTCTGTATCCAATAACAATTGAAATTTAACCAATAATTATTACTACATTAACAATGGAATAAATCTAATAATCAAGCATAGAATACTAGAGGGGGGCAAAGAGTAAGAGACGGGGGCTAATATTTAATTACATTATGTGGGTTTTAATTTATATATTTTTTCGAATATTAACTAGATTTTTCATGAGGGATTTAAAACGAATATTATCGATCGAGATTGAAATTAATTAAAAGTTGTTAAAAATGTGTTGAGTAAAATTTGAGAACAAATTTCCTTTTTACTTAATAGGTTAAGACATAAATTTCTGCCTTGTGCTGTATTTGAGGTAGATTGCCATCTCATATTAGTGTAGTAATTAGTTAAACAAAGGATGTGGAAGGTAAAAGAAAAAGAGAAGAAATATGCTGGAAGATAAAATTCACGCGAAACTAATGCAGAATAAAACATCAATTCAAGAAGCAGCAATTTTCAAAATCCCTTACATAAGCGCTTAGTGCTTCGTAGAATAATAAAGAAAATCGAATATGCATTTTGGACGCTCATTTGTCAACCAAATGAAACTCAAAATTCAATACCAAACTATTTTAATGATAAGATCAATTATCAGATTGTCTCTGTTACTACGTTTACACGCTTGTGAACGAGCAGATCGACAGACGGTCAATCCAAATTTGAAATACTTAGATGTTAAATCACCGGTATGTTGGCCTAGGGATAGCACGTCTTCCCCGTGAATCTGGTTGTCCCGGGCTCGAGTCCTAGTTCGGGCATTGTTCTTCTTCCCCTTGTGTTCTATCTGTGAGGTGTGTGAAAGAGACCCCCTGTAAAAAGGGGTTGCGCAAGTGAGTGTGTGAGTTTCATCTTCATATGAGCTGGAAGTCGAACATCTGCCCTCGGGTGCTCAGGCGTCTTTAACATGAGAATCTTCTGGACCCCTTTTTCCATTGTAACGCGGACACGACATCAGCAGATGTTAAGTCTGTACATCAAATATTACTCATTTAGCATTCTTCGTTTTGTTGTTATCGTGTTAAATTACTTTCGGAGCAACGAATTGACAAATTTCCACTGAATGCGCTTCGTTTCAAAATTTGATAGAAATTAAAAAATCTGAAGTAGAGACCATATACAAAATTTCATCCACCAAGCTGAAAACGCTTTTGAATAATTGTGTTCACTCATAGGCCTGATTTTATTTAAAAAAATAAGTTTCTGATATTCTGGGACATCTAAAACGTGCTGATTCGTCAACATATGGAGTTCGAATTTTTTAAAAACTTTTATAAGTACAAACTATAAAACTATACGTAACATATTATGTATAAACTATATATTTTAACTATTATAAGTCCTGGCTAGGCACACCGTCAACCCATTCTTATTTGATTGGGTTGACGGTGGGGCCAAAATGGGCCGATTTTGTCATGCTTTGCAAGTAACTGGACATTAATCTTAAGTCTTACCGAACCTTTAATTACTGTGTCTTACTATAAAACGTATCCAGAAACTGAATTGAAGCTTCAAATGGTACAAATAATGCACAAAACCTGGAAAGTGAAATGCAATCATTCATTTTGTTAAAGTTTAAGAATGTGGTGCCGTCATGACAGCGCGCCAAAACCAGCGCCTCTAGCGGCAAAAGTACTGTAGCTGCCAGTTCAGAATAGGCCGCGGTGAAAGACGTTGGCAACGGAAGACGTTCGTTGCATAACTAGAAAGAAGACGTGTTTTGACCATGCCACTGTAGACGATAGCCGTAACGTTCTATAACTTGAAAGAAGACGAGGTGTCTTAATTAACTTTGTTTACTTCAGTGTTTGTATTGTTCCTGTTCCGTCCATCATCCATTAATCTTGTAACTAAATTCAGAATATAGTCATTTTATCATCAGTTGGTCGTCTCATCCTTTATGTATTAAAACGCCCACAAACAACCTACAATAATATGGAATGAATTAAATATAATTAGTATTTTGTAGCTTTTTTTCATTTTGTGTTAAACTCAATAATTAGGAATCTGTTTTATACACAAAAAAACTTAATATTTTGAAAAATGATGAAGTAAATAATTCATATACCTTCTTCCTACATTTTCCCTTTAAGCTTTATACATGATCCCAGTCTTAAACCCTTAGAAACCACAAAGACGCCAGAAAAATTGAAATTCATTCTAAGTGAGAGATTAAGAGCTGTTGAAGGTGTTTGCGTAGCTGCTGTCAGGCTTTGTCACAAATATGAAAACGCAAAATATGAATTGGAGAAATGTTCCAAAACCTTTGTAAAGTTTTATAACACAGCTGTAGATGAAAACCTAATTCAAGAAATTTGTTTATTACGGGATTTGATTTTGAATGAAAGAGATGTAAATAACGCCCAAGACATACTAAATAATAATTATAATGAGGTATTTCTGAATGTATTAACTGTGTTAAAATTTTTCTTTACGTTGTCAGTTACAACAGCAAATGCTGAGCGCTCTTTCAGCAAATTAAAATTAATAAAGAATTATCTTCGGTCAAGCATGTGTTCTGAACGCTTAAATGCACTTGCTGTATTAAGCATCGAAAAAGAAATTACAAAAAATTGTAATTTTTCTGAAGTAATTGGTGTATCAGAAAAAAAAACACCGCATTAAATAAATATGCATTAATAATAGACGTTTATATTTGCATTATTTATTTATTTATTTATTTGCTTTACAAAAAATTAGGGCCCCAAAGGACTTCTTGCACCCAGGCCCCTTTGAAGAGAATGCCGGCTCTGGAACAATGTATATGTAAATAAACACAGTAAGTAAAAATACGTTGAATAAACATTCGCTTATCCGCGAGGCAATTATCCGCGATTGCTAATTGCAAAAGAAATTACAAATAAAAAAAACCTGCTTTAGAACTTAAACTATCATAACAAATTAGTAAAGCAGAGCTGAAGAAATTACCGATCGTCAAAATATTTTAGTGGATTAAGGAATATCAAGAAAAATTTGCTTTCCATTATTGTATACTAGCCACCTCAGGGGATTAACTGGTTCGCTCAGAATATTGGTTATATTTGATTTCAGATAAATCGTTTTTCTTTATAATTAAATATTGAAGATTCCGCTATATTATTTGACGTTAAAGTCGTGTTATTTTAAAATTTATTAGTAAAGATCTAATCTTTCTAATGGAGATGATCCCATGATATCATATCGCTATTAAAAACGTAAATATCCGGTTCAATTATCTTCTGAATTTCGCGATATTGCAACTCCACTTTTTTTTAATTATCTTGTAAATTACGTAGATATTAAACAGAATCCTTCTTATTTAATTTAAACAATGGAAGAAAATCATGCGATTAAGCGTATGATAAAACAATGAAAAACGGTTTGAATTTCAGGGCAATAATGTAAACTATTGTTGGAAATCGGATAAAAATTTTTTAATTGCCAACATTCAGCAAAAATTCGCAGGAATATGAAATCGGTATCATAATAAAGACAATTATTTTTAAAACAGAGTAAAATTGGCTTTTTTTTTTACTGTAATATTTTTGAAGCTGCGGTGGGCAAACGTCAAAATTTCACTTAATTTTGAATTAAAATTTAAATAAATTGTTTTTATGCACATACTCTTACCTTCCAAGACATGTATGTGCCAAGTTTGGTAGCTCTAGGTCAAACATTGTGGCCTGTAGAGCACCAACACAAACACACATTCATTTTTATTAGTAGTATAGATTATTGCGTGTGGTACTAAAAAGGAGATGAGATCTGAAGTTGATTGCCAAGGCACTGTGCGACGGCGCTCTACTTACTAGGTGACTAAATAAAGGAATAATTTTAAGTGTTCTAAATCTAAATATTTTGAAGAATTTTTGAAATATTTCATTAATAGAATGAGTAATGAAAGAAAGTCCCATAAAGAGGAACACATGAGAAGATTTTTCGAGATTGAAAAAATTAAAATGAAAAGAATAAAGGTTAATTTAGAATTAATAAAATACAATTCCAATTCAAAAAATATCAAAAGTTTAGAGAAAACTAAGATCATCTTACTGAATGAGCTAATTAAAGGCGCCATTAAGCCACAGGGCGACTAAAAATTTACCGCATTATTTTATTTTTGAATTAAAAAGATTTGGTATTCTAATTTTAAATATATTGAAAATCAAAAAATGTGATTAGGGTTTTTAATTAGACAACAATTGATTTTGCAATATTGCTTCATTTTCTATATCATTTCAAAAAATATTCATATAGAAACATCAGTAAGAAAATCCTAAATTACGCACACATTTGTAGTTAAAACATACCCCTGTACTTCCCGTACAAATTGTAACAAGAGTAATTTTAGAGGATAAGAAATTACCTAAGATTGTTATTAAGATAATCTCAATTAAATGATTTCAATATTTTAGCCATAGAATATTATATATCAAAAACGTAAAATGAAATCAAAATTCAGATAAACATGCTTATAAGAATTAAATTAATGAATCAAAAATTTAGTTCTTTATATATATATATATATATAATATATATATACGTGTGTGTGTGTGTGCAATGATATTTTAAAATCTAATTTAAAGTTAATTAACTTCCTAATTTTTAGACTAATTTAGTCCATATTAATTCCATTCTAAAATATTCTCTTATTTCCTGAACCTATTCCACTATTTCTATTTAATTATTTCAAGAAAAGCTTTGTAAAAATGCTTTCGTCAACGGTTCCCACGCTCTGAGTGAAGGGATGGAAAATTGATAGCCAAGCAGATTCTTCTAAAAGATCCCAGTGCTTCTCTTGTCTAAATCGGTGATTGTAGAGAAATCCCTATCAAAATCTCATCGAATATAAGCACAGTGAAAAATATTTTCCTTATCAAAATATGGTACTATATAAGACTAGGGATAGTTAATTTCTCTCTTCTCTTTTACCTTCTTTTGTTTTTGTGCCGCCCTGTAAGCGGACGTGCCTTGTCCGCGCCTCTTGTAAATAAGTTATTCCTTCTCGGGATGGATTAAAGCGAACTTTAAAAAATGCAAAGTATCTTCATTGTCTTCGAAAAATTAGCTGCCTTTGGTGACTAGTTGCTAAATACTTCAGTTGTTTTTTCAGTAAAATATATCTAAACTTCAACTTTTGATAAACCTGTAACACACCATTTCAATAGCCTCACAAAATTCTGTTAGGGCCGCGGTGGCCTGGTGGTAAGTTCTCGGCTTCGGAACCGGAGGGTTTCAGGTTCGTGACCCGATTCCACCAAAGAACCGTCGTGTAAGGGGGTCAGTTGCACGTTAAATCCGTCATGACCAAACGTCCTCCCGCTGGTGTGGTGTGGTGTGGAGAGGGGGGTGCCAGCTCAGGTGTCGTCCTCGTCATCTGACCGTGGTTCAAAATTACGAGGTCCGTCCCAAAATAGCCCTAGTGTTGCTTCAAAACGGGACGTTAATAAAACCAAACCAAACCAAACCACACAATTCTGTTTATTGTACTTTGCATATCCAAAATTTCGTCTTACAGCTTACATTTCACACAAGTGTAGCAATGCTTAAAAATAGGCATAAAAACATTTTCACAATTGCTTGATTCAAATCTTAAATCTAATTTTAAATAGAATAAATTATGAAAAAAATTATTAAAACATGCAATATACTGAAACTTATTCAACATGGAAAAACAAGCCAAATTTTGATCACAATAATAGAAAAAAAAATGCCAGGATGAATTATTAGTAGCAATCGTACAAACAATTGGAATTTTACATTAACAATGAAATACACTGTTGAAAAAATATATTTAAAATACATTCTCCAAATTATTAAAAAAAATATAAAAAAAGAATATATGTCAAAAAAATTAGCTATTACTTAAAAAAATAATTATTTAAATTTTTGGTTGTTGTAAAAATTGTTTTTTTTTTTAAATTTTAATATTTTCAGAAGTTATCGTAGAAAAAAACATCAGAATTTTGCTTCTTTTTTGATAATTTAAAATTCTATTTAAAATTTGAAAAAAAAAATTTAAAGGTTCACATCATTACTCTCAAAAGTGTAAAGATATCAAGTTTGGTAGCTCTAAATCTCTGTTCTAGGCTGCAAAGGGCCAACATACACACATATTTATCTTTATTATAATTAGAGATAGAGATGAAAATCTCTGTTTTTGTTCAAATAGATAAATAACTTAAAAAAGCGCTAAATATAAAGTGCATTATTAATTTAAATATTAAATACACGATTGTATTTAGAAAATGAATAAATACATAAATTAGTAAAAAAAATTAAAATTCATTTATAATATGAGCCAGAGTAAGCCAAAATCACAATTTTCTTTCAACCATATTTTTGCGTTTGTTGTTGTTGTTTGTTTGTTTTTACGGTTCTGATGGGGGGGGGGGCAAAGAACTACAACTCAGCGGGCTTCCATCTTTATGGTGACTCTTCGAAGCTTGTAGCAAGAAAATTCTACATACGTGGAGGCCGCGCAGTTATGAATGATAATAAAAAAATAAAAATAAGTATTCTTCATGCAATAATAATTCTCTTATTAATATATTTAATATATATAATATTAATAAAAAATATTAATATTAATAAAAATATTAATAAACGAAAAAAACTTTCGTAAAATAAATTATTAACATGAAGCAAAAAATGTAAAATGAAATCGAGCGATTAATTGAATGTATGCCTTATAAAATCCACTGGTTAGGACCGCCAAGTGCCTAAATCCGTCTCTGCACAAACTATTGGTAGTAAAAACACTCTGGGTGCATTTCTCTCTGCTCCGAAACCCTTTAAAATATTATACTTAATTATTATACATAATTAAGATATTTCTCTCTTCTAACGCCAAAAAACTAGCGGAAGTGGTCTCGCCAAAAATACAAATAAAAGTGTTATTCCCTATATCCTACAAAAAATAGTAAGAGAGAACGCCTTACATGACATTGCTTTACAATAGTTAAGAAATATTAACCTTTGACGTGAATATATCATTTTTACTGAATCCACGGTGTGGTCTTTGGCGAATTTTTGGCGATTAATATCTCGCATGCTGTTAATGGTATCTGAAAGTCGAATTTGTGTTTTAGACGCGTTTTTCTTAACTGATTGAAATTAAAATTTGATACAAAACTACAATAGCAGTCATAAACTCACATACCAAATTTGATATATTTAAGTCATTGCGTTTCTGAGTTGTCGCGTTTACATGTTTCTGAAAGTCGGACAGACGTTCAATCTCTTGTTGGGTTTGGCTCACTATTTGACAAGTACCTATAATATAGTTGTTAAATCTGTATACCGAATTTTATCCATATAGCTATCTTCTACTTACAGTTATCGTGTTAACTTTGTACAGTCAGGTAAACATATTTCTTCTGAACATGTTTTGCTGGAAATTTTATAGAAATTTACAAATTTTATTTAAAAATGACATTTAAATTATCGTTGTCACAGATAGATAGATACAATGCCAAGAATGTGCTTTCGAATTTAGGGAGGTTTAAAACATGGAGATTAGTCAAAAAATCAAGTTCGAATCTTCTGACGATTATAATACTGTTACAAACCTGCAATTCGGCTTCCCAGCATAGTTTGTTCTATCAATAGAAAGAAAGTTTTACAGTCATCTGAATGGGACTAGCGCGTCGGAGATCCCAGAGCTTGGCGACCATTTGGCGACTTGGCGACCAATTTGGCGACTTTGGCGCCAAAATAGATAATACCCGAAACTTCCCGATACGTCCAGTAGGAACCGAGATACGCCTCGAACGTTCCTGATTGGTTGAGAGGCTTCTTGCCCCGCCTCCTGAGACCTATAAAAGGGGGCTGCAGCTGCCAGAGGAGTAAAGTCAGTAATCCGAGTCATAGCCGGAGAAGTAGAAGACGGAGTAGTCGGAAGCGACTGAGTCAAGCTCGTGCTGAACTGAGCTGTGCGCTACTGTCTGCAGTAGATTCTGGTTGTATGCTGTTGTATGCTACGCGTCTCGGGTGAAGATAATCGTCTTCTGTGCTGTATATAGCTGTCGCTTTGTGCTGTCCTGTGTGTCTTCGTGTAAATAAACGTCGTTGATTTATTTTCTACTACCGTCTGCTGATTGAGCGTTCTACACACCATATCACTTCCACTATCCAAACGAACCCCGGTAAAGAAAATTTCGTAACAATATTTTCTCCATATTTTGTATATGAGAAAGTAAAAATAAATTAAGAGATTGAATGAGTCGAATTTGTTAAAACGAACACCATATCTTTTGCCTTTCCGACTTGCATAAGCAAAACAATATGCACGACAAAGTTCTACTGTAATTAGCGCGGTAAGAGATATGTAGTTTGTACTTCATTTTCCAAGGGAAAAAAACTATAGTCGTTCATTCAGAACGGAGTCGGGAAGTGTTTATGAATTCGCAGATGGTCATCGTGAAGAATTTGTAGACACAACATGCTAAAAAAATAAAAATGAATCTGTTCATTAAGTACCGTAAAGGCTTGATAAGGGAAAGATAAAAACATTGCCGGTTCAGGTGAATGTTATTAGATTGTAGTTCCACGCCACATTTCATTATCTCAAATAGGTTTATAACTAAAGAAAAACAAAATATTATTTCTTGTATGATAGTTTACACTCCGCAATATAACGAGAAAGGAAGTAAAACTAATGAAATGAAAAGAAAATGAGTTGTATAATGAGAAAGTAATGAAATACTTTATTATACATATGTGAATCTAAGGATTCCTTTTAGCGTTTAGAAATCTCAGAAACAGGTTTGTAATAATTCCTGAAAATTATTTCGAAACTTTTTGACATTATATGATTTTTATAATAATCATTATTAAAATAAAGAATGTTGAAACGATGCATCTTTGCGGAATGTCAGTCAAACTGGACAAAGGAGTGTGAAGACTGGACAAATGATTCACAAAGGTTAATATGTGTAATAGCTTCTTTAGCAAATAACGAAAACAACAATATGAATAGAAAATGATTAAAATTTTTAGCTCTAAAAAGAAAAACTGACTACTCCATCTAAATTCATTTAACGTACCAATGAAACTGGCGTATGTTGAGATATTTTATATGCAATATTATGATTTAAATATATGCAAATAATTCTAATTTATTGGGGCAGAATATCGCTTTCAGATTTCCAACAAGTAGAAATGTCAAAGTATCGGTCTCAATAATTCTGTGCATTGTTAATTAACACTAGGTTTACAATGAGTTGGCATATACCTATTTCTACCAACGGGCTCAAAATGACCCCTTTCGGTATTTAATTAGAAAAAATATAAATTGATCTATCTATTGTGAAGTGAAAGTAGAAAAAACTTTTATATTTTCGATATATTTGTTGAGATGTGGTGTGATGAGAAGGCAGTTCCTCTGTTTATTTTTTAATCTAGATCTTCAAGACCAACTATTCTTCTACCATCGTTTTCAACCAAAACACTGACTCACACGTCTTCTTACTAACAATCTATGATAGCTTCTATCTGACCGACTTTTGGTTTCATCTTCTTGCTTCTTATATACACACCTTTGTGTTACACTTATGTATTAACAAAAAACTTATTTCTATATTTATACCTATAAGTGCGCCCTTATCAAGACGTTACATATTTAAATAGAAATGTATGTGTTCTCAACAATATTTATTCAAAGGGCTCAAAATGAACCCTTTCGGTAAGAGTGGTATACTGTATACATTCCTCCGAAACTAAAAAAAAGTAAAAGATAAGATTTGCGATTATATACCTGATAAATGTAAGTAAAAATTAATGAAATATTCTTATAAAATACGGCAATAATTTTCTTGAAGAAAATTAACGAAATTTTTTCCCAGAGGAATCAAAATGGCATCTTGGTAAAACTAGTACTAAACAATGTGATTTAAATGACAATTTTAAGAAATTCTCGGCATCAGAGAGTATTGAGATAAATACAAAAAACAAATAATAAATAATAAGAAGAAATATAAAAAAGAAGATAAATAAGAATATAAAAAAGAAGATAAATCAGAATATAAAAAATAAGAATAAATAATCAGTAAGAATAGTGAGATAAAATATTTTACCTTCCATGCTTATTATGATTCTTTATATTCTTAGGTATTTATGATAATTAACCCATTAACTGCCACGATCTCCACTTGGAAATTTTGGAATTTAATGTATACCGCTTGGCGTCAAAAATATATTTGGTACTCCTGACAGTTTAGCTTCATTTTATATATGTCAATCAATATTAAATGTAGCAGAAAGTGTGTATTTTGTTCTTCGTTTCTTTACAACAAGCGCCTCTAAACTTGTAGTTTAGAGGTTAAATTATATATTTAAAAAAATACAGACGCACTAATTTATCCTTATTATTAGTATATATTATCTATTTTCATAAATACAAATTCAATAAATAAATTAAAGCTGGATGACATTACGAAATTAATAGAATTAATTTGATGAGTGAAGGATAGGTCACAATTAGTTCAAAAATATTTCATAAATTATTTTTAAGTTTAATTTAGTTTAAATTTTAGCATTCTTTGGCCCAAAACATCGGTGGATGGAAAGAAATTTATGGATTTTAGAGGAAGGAGTGGACGATGTTTTGATATTTACACTGGGTACCATTTTATATAGATATGCCTCTATATGTGAAATATAGACGTTCTAGCATCGTATGCATACATGCGTCTTTAAAATATTGATAGTTTTAATGTTCCTTGCTGGGAAATTCAGATTTACGATACCCAAGTTTCATGGGAATATTAATTGCATATTTCCAACTAGGTAGCTATTTTGGATCGCTAGACTGAAGGAGAATTCGCAAGCAGATAGATAAAAAAATACCAGTTAGCGTAGTTGATAAATTAATAAATTTGTAAGAAATACAAATTTTTATAATTATAAAATATGTGAACTACACCATATATATGCATTAAATTATTATAATAATTAATTAAAATGCAATTAAATAACATATTTATAATATTTTGGAATATTTGTTTTTCATTAATTGGTTATGTTTTGTCCTACTTGTAGGCCTAGTAAAATGATTATTTTTAAAGTTGCATTTATTTGGAGTTTATTATTTCCCTAAAATCATTAATGGCAATTAATACAAATATTTCTAAATAAGGGAATCATTGGCTAATAATTATGCTTGATTTTTATAAGAATTTTATTACTTTAGCTGCTTTTCCTTTATACATATTAAAAAATAAAGTAAACACATACACACATACACACACACGCACACACATACTCACACATACACACACACACACACACACACACACTCACACATACACACACACTCACACATACACACACACACACACACACACACTCACACACACATGCATACACACACGCACATATTCAGGAAGTTAATAAATAAAAAAAATCTTAATGTGTTGATTGATTAAGTTAAAAATGCATTGAAATGTGAAACGAAATCGGTGGTTACTTAAATAGGAGTTTCATAATTAGTTTATGAGAAAAGATGACTCGTGCATGTTTGAAAGGGAAGGGATGGAGATAATCTGGAAGTGCTTAGATTGTACTTTTTTTTAATCGCTTGGACTAAATGTCCCTCCAGCTGTTGGATCATGGGATGGGAGTTCTTTAATTTCAGTTAAGAATTCGCTAGTTCAGCTCTATAACTTCAGCTTTTTTTTAGTTATATTGAAGCCTCGTTTAAAGTAACACTAGGGCTATTTTGCTACTGCCCTCGTAATTCTGAGCCGTGGTCAGATGATGAGGGAGACCCTGAGGTGACGCCCCCTCTCGAAACATCCTCTCCATATCAGCGGGAGAGCATATAGTTTGATGGATTTCGCGCATACCAGACCCATTTATTTCTCTCGGTTCTTCGATGGAATTGAATCTCGAATCTAGGACCCTCTGGTCCCGAAGTTGTGTCCTTACCACCAACTTCTGCATCTCCATGAGATGTAGGGATGAAGTATTAAATAGGCAAAGTAGTTAACTGCCGAGTCAATTAACCTCGATTGTTTTTAGTTACATTTTTAGAATAATTAAATTTTACACTGCCATTTGATTTACAAGCGTGGTGTACTCGGATTTATTCAAACTAAAAACACTAAAATCGTTTTAATATTTAAACAATATTTTAGAAATTTTTCTTCGTGGTTTATTTTTAAATTTACTTGCAATTCCTGTAAATTTTAAAGTTGGTTTAAAAAAAATTTATATCGATTTCAAATTTTACTAAAATTAAGTTATTTCAGCATAAAATCCCAAGATGTGTAAGAACAGTAGGGATCTAAAGACCAG
>JAPMOR010035711.1:0-123211 GCA_026543865.1 Argiope aurantia
ACCTTCTTATTTTAATTTTTTATTTTTTCCTTCTTTCTTAGTCTTTGTGATTTTTTATTAATTTCACGGGTCAAAAAATTTTGTAATTCAAAAATACATATTTATTTTAAAATATACATTCGTATTCCCGTATTCACATTCACATATAAAAACTAGAAGACGTGGTCTCCCCAAATTTTCTCGCATACTCTCTAATGTGAGAGAACGCCTTACATAGTATTAGCGTACAATAACTGCAAAATAACTTTTAGCGTGAATTTGGGATTTTTACTGGATCTGTTGTGTCATCCTTGGTGAGTTATTTGGCGATTAATCTCTGACTCTCTTAATAGTATCCAAAAATCGAATATGTGTTTTAAACGCGTTTTTCTCAATCGATTAAAACAAAAATTTGCACAAAACTGCACTGCTTTTTGAATTATCGTGTTTGCATGTTTCTGAAAATATAGGCAGGCAGACTGCTAACCCGTGGTTGAATTTGGTTCAAAATTTGACAGGTGTCTACAATATAGATGTTAAATCTGTGTACTAAATTTTATCTCTAGTTTCATTTTTTAATTATCGTGTTCGAATAGCCAGACTGACTGATTTCTTCTGAACAGATTTTACACAAAACTTGATAGAAATCTGCAAATTTGATGTAAAAACCTTATACCAAATTTTAATCGTGTAGCTCTAACCGTTTTTGAGTTATCTTTGTCACAGACAGACAGGCGAATATTTTCCAAAAACGTATTTTTCGAACTCAAGGAGGTCTAGACCATGGAGATTCGTCAAAATCTTGAGTTCGAATTTTTTGACGATTATTATACTTTGTCTATACTACGTATAAGAGAAAATAAAACGTATGCATTATAAATAATAAATTACATTATTATACTTTCCCCCCAGAATGGAAAGCATTGTCCAATTCGAAAAGTCGTGAACGAATTATGATTGTTAAGCGAGGTTCCGCTGTATCTTCATTATGGAGAGTACCATTCTAATCGCGTGTTGATAACTTCTAAATTTCTGAAATAGGTCTGTATATCCACTTGAAAAAAAAGCTTTAAGTATGTAAGGATTATATTTTATATATATGAATCAATGAATGAATTGCTGAAATATTTACTGAGTTTAGATTTGTATACAATCCTATGTTCCTATTAACCATCTTTAATAAAATATCCTTGTCACGTTAATATTCTGAACAAAAAAGTTTCACTGCTCTACTACCAAAACTTCCAGAGCTGTGAAGCCTTGAATCTCATTATTCGATGCGACTCCATGGCTGCCTCGAACGAAGTGGCATATTTAAAGCCTTATAACTCTGTCGGCTTTATTCATAAAAGAGTGGATTTTTTATTTTTTGTTTAAAATATTAAAGTGTAAGAAATATTTTATTGAATAATACTAATTGGTTACTAATTTTATTGGTTAAAGTTTAAAGTGACTTCATCGAAATCTTTTTCTTTAGTTGCCTTGCGAATTAGTACGGTAAACCAGAGCAAAAATAAAAATAATATTTATTGAGTGCGAATAATAAATTTATAGGCTTTCCAGAAGATGCTATTATTTAAAACCTTGATTTCAAGAAATGCACGAATCTATGCTGACAAAAAAAAAATTATGCTGTAAATTAAGATTGTATCAAGATTATATATTCTATTAAATTAGCGAGAAAAAAAATTTCATGCATATAACAGCTAAAAAAAATCAGTTATTTAAAAATGTTGTTTTACAAAAAGTTTTGCAACGTCTTCTGCTGTGCATACTTTTTACCTGCTCTTCCTCTCTTTCATATAGTGTTTTTTTTAAATGTTATTTACTCTTATTTGGATTGCATGAGTAATTGGAATTCTATTTTTCTTTTCATACTAACATAACATCCTAATTAGATAACTTATCCTCTTTGGGACATCTACTGTATTGCAATCATAATAACGACATAAAGTGCACTTGAGGTATTGAAGCGTTTCCAAGCGGCTTTTGCATTTTAAATTGCTTATTATTGTTGACTTAAATGCAAAATCCGATATTTCAATGCATTTTGTATCTGAAGAGGTTAAAACAAACTTAGCATTCAAGACTATTTTTGCAAAAATAATCACTTCAATTTATGTGCGTTGTGCGTCTATGACTGGGTGCATTTTTTGCTCGGTAACTGCTTCACCAGTTAAATAAAATCGTTTGTATTCTAGAACAAAACACTTCCGTTTCCTTTGATATACATTTCAATTTCTAAGGTCTGTTCGGTTTGTCTTACCTATCTTTCAGCTGATTTTCTAATAACTAAAGGAATTTTATCTAGACGTGGAGTTAAGCAATGCATTAATTTCCTCAGAAGAGCACGAGATGATTATAGGTGGTAAATATTTCGCTAATTGGAGCTTGTTATAAAATTAATGTTTACGAGATTCTTATGAAAGTGGTAATTCTCATTCTTGTTATCTTTTGGATAAAGGGACATTTACAAGGAAGTGACTGAGGATGAGAAATTGCCATCTCAACATTATCAATTAACACATTCCCATTATTGAACCACTGTTTAATAAAGTTATTTGCTCTCTTTGCACTTACTTATTTGTTCTTCTTTAATTGCAGTAGAGAAAAAAAATATCTGATTAGATAGTATGTATGAATCACAGGCGATTCACACGCTGTGCAGCGTGTTAAAACAAGGAGATATATATACTAAACATAGATTTGTTCTACTCGCATCAAATTCTACATTGGCTGAGAACTTTTGCTGTCACGCGAATGTGAGTGACACGGCAGTCAAATGCTGATAATGCGTCACTGTAATATCCAATAATAATTCAATTTCATGAGGATAAAACCAACAGCAGTGACTCGCGAAACATTTTCGTATATTCTCTAATAAAAGTGTTATCCTCTTACCCTTTTGTATCGATTTCGTATTGCCCTTGGACAAAGCCGTGAACGCCACGAGTGCTCTCATCATTATTTTCAGAACCCCGCACATGAGCGTTTTATACTTGGAAGTGTAATGAAAACCGATTATGCATTCTGGATGACTTTTTTCTTTTTTTGACCGATCGACATCAAACTTTGACGCTGAAATACAATTTTAGTCAGAAGATCACATGCCAGATTTCATTAATCTAGGTCATTTTTCGTATTTAAAGCATGCGAATGTATAAGCCAGCAATTGCTCGTTGAACAGATTTGGTTCAAAATTTGATATGTATCGTTACATTAAATGCTAAAACTTTGTACCAAATTTTATTTGTTCATATTGCTGCGTTCGAAAAATATTCAAACTCGAGATTTTGGCGAATACCCGCGTTTGAAACCTCCCTGAGTTCGAAAAACACATTTTTTTAAAATTTCCGTTGTCTGCGACAAAAATAACAGTAAATTTTGCCTGTCTATGTGAAATTTGGTATATAGGTTTTGCACCAAAACATTCTCGTTACACATTTATAGATTTCTATCAAATTTTGAACAAAATCCGTTCAGAGGAAATCTGTCTGTCCGACTACTCGAATATAAGTTAACACGATAACTACAAGACGAAGATAGTTATGCAGATAAAATTTGGTACACAGATTTAACATCTATATTGTTGACACCTCTCTGTCCTGTCTTAAATCCAACTAAGGGTTGACTGTTTCTCGATATGTACTTTTAGAAACTTGTAATCACGATTATTCAAAACTTCTAAGACTTAAATATATCAAATATATAGTTTTATGATTCAGTTTTGGTTCTGTGCCAAATTTTTATTTCAATCAGCTGTGAAAACGCGTATAAAGTACAAATTCGATTTTAGGATACAATAACCTCATACAAGGAATTAATCGACGAACAACTCGCCAAGCATCATAATAGATTCAGAAAAGTGCTAATTTCGCACTAATTAATATATTGTAACTATTGTATGCCAATTTCATGCAAGGCGTTCTTTAGGATAAAATATTTATTAGAGAGTATGCGAGTAAGTTGTGGAGAGAATACCCCCTCCCCTGGTTGAATTTTAGCATTTACATGAATACAAAAGCACAGACTGACAAACGGTCAATTCTTTAAATTGTGTTATGGATTTATACTTAAGGTGCTTAGACAGTCTATCAAATTTCATTTGCCTAAGTGGTTGCGTTTTTGACTTATTACATTTATGTACATGTGATTTCTGATGATGATGATGTCGTGTCACCACGGAAAGGGAGGGGGGTGCAGTAGCTTCTGAGGGTAAAGACCCCTGAGAGCAGAAGTCTGACTTTCATCTCATATGAAGATGATACACGCTTGCACAACTCCCTTTTACAGGGCGGGGGGGGGGGGCTCTTTTACACACCTCACAGACAGAATACTGTGCGAAGAACAACCATGCCCGAACCCGGGACGTCCAAGAAATGCTACCCCTAGGCCAAGACGCCGGCATTTGTATACTTGTGAAAGTGTAAACTGACAGACATTAAGCCCCTTGGTGAATTTGGTTCAAAATTTGATATAGATCTACGTTTAGATGTTAAACATGTGTACCAAATTTTATCATAATGGTATTTTAAATTTTGAAGTTATTGTTTACGAACAACCGGACTGACAGACATCTTATGAATAGATTTAATAAAAATCTACAAAGCAAATTTTTCACTCATTAAGCTAAATCGTCTTTGAGTTTCTTGTTCACAGACAGATAGGCGTAAATTCAAAGAGTTTTTCAGACCTAGGGAGATTAAAAATGTAGAAATAGGTCAAAATCTCTCGTTCAAATTTTTTTACATTTGTATATGAGAAAATAATAATACGAAGAAATTTGGAAATATGAGCTTTCTCTTCCCGCAGTCCATTTGTATATCTAAATAGAAATGAAAATAAATAATTAATTTTAAAAAGATTAAGTTATGACCCTATGCTTTAAATTAAATAAATTTAATTGAAGCTTTATCATTTGCTCCTTCTTTCATAAGTTAAAGGCAATATGTAGTACTATAATCGGTGTCAGAAGTAAGATTGGATTTTCAGTAAAATGCTTGCGATCAGAACTATGGTGGATAAATTCGTAAAACAATTGCCTATGATATATGTAGAGATAAAAGTCGCTCAAAATGAATGGGGGGGGGGGGGCATATGAAAATACTTGCAAAAAATGAAAGCCAGAGAAGAATGTTTGAGAAGAAAATGGAAACCAGACAGTTGACGAATGCGATGTTGTGCATTTTCTGTGGTATCTTAGTCCCCATGGGCATGAACAGATTTCTCATAAATGGATTTCTTGTGAAATTTAATGAAAATCTGCTAAGATGAAAGGATCACATGACAAAATTTATGCCCGTTGCTCCTTTTTATTTATTTAGCTTATTCCCGAAAAGACTGACATAAATCTAGGATTCATTTTTTGGATTCAAATGGATCTGAAATGTGGGGATTCGTCGATCTTATACTGAAATTTTTCGACAATTGCAATCCTTTTTTTGTGTGTGCATTTCATGCATGAAACAATAATTTTAAAAAAATACACTCAGCGAGACGGAGGAACATATTAGTTTCCGTCATCATTTTCTCCTCCAGTTTCATAAGAATTGGAATTGTAATGATCAAAAAAGAAATAAACGATTGCAACTGAAACCGTTCCAGAGAGTTATCGCATGCATAGATAGGAAAAATTAAAAGAGATTCGGATTATAATCTTTACCTACCTTCAGCTTATTTGTAAAGATTTTCTCTAGCTTATTACAATAATAATGTAAACATAAAAATTAATATAATATCGTCACCACGCTCTTTGCATTAAAGCTATAAACTACAGTGCCCGAAAAAATTATAAGGACACGCGAAAAATCGCCAAATCTAGAAGTCTTGTTTACAGAATCGTATGCAAATTTTTGCAGCAAAAATAGAAGTAAAACTAAAATATTTTATGCGTAAAGTAATTAAAATTTTCAATTTTAAATCTGCTAAAATTTAAATTTTGATTTTTAAACCTAAATGAAAACGGAAAAAAGTATAAGGACATTGCTTTTTCTCCAGTAATTATTTAAAAATTTGCATATTTGAAAGCATAAAATGACAATTCTGAGTTAAAAGATTCATTTGCGAAAAGAATTTCCCACTCGGCGACTTTCAGTGTGAATTTTTAAACGATGCCCAAAGGAACTCAACTTTCTGTCTCTGAAAAAGGAAAAATTGTTGCTTTTCGAGAATGTGGATTAAGTGGATGGGAAATTTCAAAAAGAATCAAGAGATCTAAAACGGTGGTTTATAATTTTCTAAAAAAATCCTGGGATGTATGGTATGAAAAAGCGAACTGGGAGACCAGAAATTCTCACTCGTGGACAAAAAAAAAAATGATTGTAAGGAGAGCTTGCGAGAAAAGAGAAACCGCAAATGAAGTTAGACAAAATTTGAGTTTACCATGCTCAACAAGGACTGTTCAAAATATTTTGAGTAAACATCCTCAAGTTTCTTATGGGAAATTAGTGTCACGCCCCCCTCTTACAAATCATCATAAGAAAAGAAGAGTTTACTTTGCCAAAAAATACATTTCTCTTGGTCAAAAGTGGGCTGATGTAATTTTTTTGGACGAAAAAAAGTTCAATCTTGATGGACCTGATGGTTTTCGTTATTTTTGGTATGATCTGCGAAAGAGCAAGGAAGTGCTTTCCAGGCGTCAATATGGTGGTGGCTCGGTTATGGTATGGGGCACTTTTGCGGCAAATGGAACCACTCCAATTGTATTTATCAACCGTAAAATGAATTCGGACAGGTATGTTGATATGTTAGGAGAAAGTTTGTTACCTGAAGCGCCACTAATTACTTCAGGGAACTATGTTTTTCAGCAGGATAATGCTTCGATACACGTTTCTACGAGTGCAAAACTCTGGTTTGGAGCTAATTCTGTAAATTTACTTGATTGGCCGGCGAGAAGTCCCGATCTTAATGCAATCGAAAACTTATCGGGACTTCTAGCCCGAGAAGTTTATAAAAACGGCACACAGTATCAATGTACACAAGATTTTGTCGTCGCTATCAAAGACGCTTGGGAAAAAATATCTGTGGACATTTTAAAAGATCTTTCAGGATCTATGACCTCTCGGCTTATTCAAGTGATTGAAAAAAAAGGTAGTGTTCTTGATTATTAAAACATTTTTTAAGTATTTTACAACATGTCCTTATAATTTTTTCCGTATTTCCTTTAGTGTTAAATTTTGTAAAATCAATATTTTGAAGCTAAATTATGTTTTTTTATGTGGTATAAGTGTTATCACAAAAGTATGCAGCAGAAGTAAGAAATATAAAAAGTTCATTTAGGTGAAATGGAAATAAAGCATATTTTCATGCAATTACATGTTGTCCTTATACTTTTTTCGCGCACTGTAGGAAAAAGAAATTATTGTTATGAAAAATGTGTTTAAAATTTGAGAAAAATATACTCTATAGAAATAAAATTGCTGTTACTAAAACGATAAGTTTTTGAATTTTAAAGTGATACAAAAATGATTTATATGTAAAAATTTGCTCGGAAGTTCTTGAAAAATAAACGTTAACATTTGGTTAATTTTTTAATTAAAATTCTAATTATAATTTTTAAAAGGCGCTACCTGCCAAATTTGGGTGATGTGAATCTACCTTTCGATCCTGTAGAGTATTTTGAATAATTTTTGTGTCTTACATTTCGCATGATGGCACAATATTATTTAAGCTAGAGATGAAAGGTTCTTGAATTCAAACTCTTCCAAAGACATCCCTTCTTCCTTATTGGAAAGAAGGAAAGTGCGAAATGTAAAGGAAGAGGTTGCTGAGAAAATAATACTTAGAGGTTTGTTCCTACTTTTGTATCTCTATCTCTCTCTCTCTAGGTAAATTCTTTCGTCTGCTTGAAGTCGAAGGTCAGCTTTAGCGCGGGGGAATAATACTGAGTAAGTTAGTTACTTACTTAGTTAATTAATATTACTTACTAAGTTAGAAAGTAGTAACATAGACTGCAGGTGATTAAATGTTTATTCAATCATCATTCATTCATTTTTTACATTTTATTATTTTCCTTACTTCTTTATGAGGCCAAAAATGGAAAGTTAAGGCGTTAGAGGTCATTTGTGTATTAGTAATTGGCTATTTCATCAATACGAAAATGTATTGATGGTTCTTATTTGTTTATTGGTCTGGATGTTTCTAAATTTTTAAGCATTGCCACCCATTTTGTAGAAACCGAATCTATTGTGATTCACTTCATCTTCAGTGCTCTGAATTTTTATAGAAATAAACAGTTTCTTCTGGGAAGATGTCTTATGAGCTCAAAAGGAAATTTTGCAAAGAATATATATATATATATATATATATATATATATATATATATATACACACACACACAATATAATAATACACACAAAATATAATAAATATTTACAAAGATGTTAACGAACTATTTCTAAATAAAGGTGGTCGGTTTGCTAGGCGAGGTCTGAAATTATTGCATGGAAACCTAAGCGAAAACGTTCTAAGAAGTATGTTAAGAATTTAACGTCTAAGATGTTAAGAATGTGCCATACGATACAAGTCGCTTGTTTCCGAATTGCGGGTTTGTTTTTTTTTTTTTTCTCATGTTGACTTTGCGGCTAGACGAAGATTTAAGCCACAGTTTGAGAATGTCGATATTTAGCTAATTCCATAAGTAAAGAAATCAGGATGAAGGAAATATATCATTTAATGCTGTACAAAGCGATCCTGAAATAACTAAAATACATATGTTAGATGGCTGACTTAGGCTCTAATATACAGAAATAGGTTGCCGTCTGGTGAACTTTCAGGGGAAATGACAACAAATCATGTTAACTGATTTTGCAATAGTTAATATGAAGAACTTTTTAAAAAGCATTTAAAAGTTAACCTACCTAGAATTCATTTCAACATCGATTAAAATTTGTTATGCATAAAAAAATTAATTCTTGGAAAAAAATTCAGTTGCAAATTTACTTTCCAATTTTTCTAGTAGTTTATAAAATAATAATGATAATCTTTTTGCTCATTCAACTTGAAGGTCTGGAGAAGATGAAAAGATTTTCTCTTTACTGAATTGTGTGATTGAATCGGTTTTTTTATTGTATTTATGCACTGCATATTTTTTTATATTTGCATACTCATTTTTTGTATCACGCAGATAATATATTAAACCTTTTGCAAATAATGCAAGCCAAAAATACCGAAGCAGACTATATAGCCTGAACCCCTCGCCTTGTTATTAAAGGAAGCATTTCTATTATCTCCTGTTCCCGCCCCCACTTCTAGACCTCAAGATCTGGGACCGTGGAGTGTTGGTAAGCCTCTTCCGGGAAAATTTTCACACACCCATCTCGGGGAGATTCATTTCATATTTGGCGAAGAAACTGCGTTGCCAACGAAGTGATGAGCTGTCCGGGATGGCAACCCTCCTATCTTTTTCCCCATCTCGAAGTGCGCTGGACGAACTGTATGGTTGTTTTCCCTGTCATGTCGCATTCAAAACACCGGTTGCGCTGCTTTCACCCCAAAGCACATCCATATGTATCCACGATACCTGAGGAGTTTCGTTCGGAATTTTCGGTGCGTATTCGTGATTACTTTTTATTATTATTTTCTGCTTCCTTTCTGTGTTTGACAGATGAATTTTTCTAAAAATCTAAACATCTGCTAGTACTTTTAGTTATTCTTTGGTTCTTTTTTTCTTCTTTCTTTTTTTGCGTTTTGGAACAGATGGGCAATCGAATTATTTTTAGAAATTCCTGCATTATATTAGACCTGACAGTTATGTAACTCAAGTGCATTCATATTTTTGAATGCGGTATTTTATGATGGAATTAATTTTGTTTTTGCATTCATATGTTTTTGTTTCACGTGTTCGATTTGCAGCTGTGCATGAACTGTTTGAAGTTATTACAAGCTGTTTCGTTTTGTGTAAGCATGGATTTTGCATTGTCTCAAGTCTAAAAAAACATTTATAATAATGTTATGTAAAATCGAAAATATATATCGCAGAAATATTTTCCATCAGTTAAGATGTTTGTTATGAATTATATAAAAAATGTTATTTCTCAAAGTAGTGTTTTTAATAAAAGTCATATATATTTAAATGCATGTAATTGCTTTTTTAGTTATATTTTCGTATATTTTTTTGTAATTGTTTTATTAGAAACAACTTCTTTTTCTTCAATTCGAACTCTCTCTTCTTGAATTTTCATATGCACATTGTATGTATTATCATTTTTATCAAATTTATTTTCTTTATATTATTTTTTTAATCTTAGAAACATTTGCAAAGTATTGCAAAATAAATTCTATCTATTAATTATATTAAACTCTGTCTGTCTGTATTTA
Source organism: Argiope aurantia (assembly GCA_026543865.1). Taxonomy (NCBI): domain Eukaryota; kingdom Metazoa; phylum Arthropoda; class Arachnida; order Araneae; family Araneidae; genus Argiope; species Argiope aurantia. The sequence goes on from JAPMOR010035711.1 coordinate 10,297, forward strand.
TATATCATAAAATTTATTTTTCGATGGGAATTTGCTTAAATCTAACTGTTACTTTTAATAAAATGCATGCTATAGTAAAAATTCGTTTTAAATTAAGAAGATTCAATCATGGGATTTGAAAATATTTTACGTTGAAATGAAATAATAGTTGTATGCCATTGTTTCTTTACCAAAAAATTACAAAATGAAATTGATCAAAATTTCAACTTCGTATTTGTGCGTAGTTTGTAATTTCTTTTTTGATTTGGACCAAATCTATAGTTAAACCATGCTGCATCGTTTTATTTTTATTTTTTTCATGTAGCATTCTTTTTCTAATTAAATTTTTTTGATGAATAATTATTCAAAAAATAAATAGACTTTTCGTATATTAAAATGCATGCAATAATGAAATCCATTTTGAGAAAGAATAATTTTATTATGTGATTTGAAAATAAATTACGAATGCTGAAATACTGAATAAGTTTGAGAATAACAAAACAATTGTCTTTATTTCATATTATTTCTTATTTATGAATATCTGTCGAAACTAAACGTAATCAAAATTAATTAGAATTCTCTCTTTTTATCTGTAAGTAATTTTTGTAACTCAGTTTTTAATGAAATGTTTTCTGAAATTATTAAAATGTGACTAATTCCTGAAAAAAGAATATATAAATAAGCAGAAATTTGTCCTTTTTATAATGTGTTAATTTTGCTTAGTCGATCGCAAAATCAGTATCATGTAAAACCGTCCTGTATAAGAAAAATTGATCATATACTTATAAAAAAAGCAAATTTTTTAATGTTTTTTATCCCCTATAATTCTATAATGCCATAATTCCTTGTGTCATATTCTGGAACACATTGTTTATTTTGTATATCTTTTTAAATTGAATTTCTGCTAGAGAATACTGCATGAATTGTTTTCATGAATATATTTTGATAATATGACTAATAACTGTTTAATATTATATTATTTTAATGATTTGATATAAATATTTATTACTGTCAGATTATGGCGAAATCTATGCTCAAGATTCCACAAAATTTAAATTTTTTCTAAGCATAAAGAGAATAGCATAATTTTAACTTGCTGCTTTTTATTATTATTATTATATTTGTTAGACATAAAAATTTTGAAATTGATGTTTTGGAAACTTTCTGTGTGCAACTAAGGTATATTTTGGATTTATATAATATTTTAATTTGTGTAAGAAAGTAGGTTAATAATGCAGAATTAACTCTGGATAAACTGCTATAATAAAAATGGAATGAAATCTGCATAAAACATAATCTGATCTTTTAAATAAATCAATAAAAATTATACTTATTATTTTTGCAAAAGTCTTTTTTTTTCTTTTAAAATATTGACATTTTCCATTACTACTTCGGGTAAAAAAATTTTTACACTCTTTCTAAACTGTTTCGTTTTTTATTATTTTATTTTTGTCGTGATTAGTATATGAGAGCGTTTTCATAATTATATACAGCTTGTTTATAATTGTAAATACCTACTTTGAATGCACTTTATAAAGCATTTATTTTTTCTGATCGGAATATCCTTGGAAACTCTGAGCTCCCTAAAGCTCAAATTTTGATGCAGTTTAGATAGGAAGGTCGTTTTCAGAATTTTCCTTAAGACATAAATCTTTCTAATTTTCCTGACATAGAATTTGCTTTAACAGCATGGAAGTTCCTTCAATTTTTTCATTAACTTCCTCAATATGCGATATTTTATGTTTAGTTTCGTACTTTAGTTTAGAGAATCAAATATTTATTTTTGAGCCTCTTCACATTGAACGATTAGACCCTAAATTCTTGAATAATTCACAATTTTGATATTAAAACCATATACCAATTTCTTTTATTTTGCTCATCGTGTTTTTGAGTTATCTTGTTCATTTAAACACAAATAGACCATTAGATACAATTTTGATGTGAAAGTCCTATAATAAATTTCACCAATGTAGCATTTTGTAATTTTAAACTATCATTTTCTCATACCATGCCCATCGGTCAACCATTGAAGAATTTTGCACAAGCTTGACATATATCTACAATATTAGCATGAAAACTGTATGCCAAATTTCAACTATCTACCTAGTTGCATTTTTGAGTTATGTTTGTTTCTACAAGAAGATATAGTCAGTGTCGTCTTGACAAATTTGAGGTAAAATAATTTGTCAAATTTGTCGCCTTGATAAATTTATAATAATAATAAGTCATAAGGTAAAAGTAAGCCATTGACTAAAATAATTTGGCTCCACAGTAGAAATACCTAACTAATAATGAAATAACTAAGGAGCATGAGGCAGGGAGGGGGGTATTCTCTGAATAAGCCTTAGGGCATTTGGCTTGGGGAATAAGCAAATTGTCGTCCATCCAAATTTCTTTTTTAAATAAGTTTTTCTTTGCTCCTGATCATATATATGATAAATTTTAATCGTTACATTGTAAAAAGTGATTTTTTTCTCTTCTATTCAATGCATTTATTTAATAGAAAGATACAGTTACTGAATATTTAAATTAATATAATTTTTATATGCATTTTACATCTTAACACTTACATATTTAATAAAAACTCAGAATGCGTTTTAATTTATAGTATAAAAAATATTATTCAAGTGAATAAATTTTATGTATTTAGATAATATGAAATATAAATTAATTTAATATCTTTTACTAATATATATTTGATTGATATTACACATTTGTTTTAAATTTTAATTATTTTTTGGCATTTATTTGTGGTAAATTCATCAATAATTTGAATTTTATCAATATTTTCTAAAATGGCATGTTTAATGCATAAAATATTAAAATTGCCCCTTGGGTGTGCATGTGAAGATAACTGAAAAACGGATTTAGGGATGGATTGAAATATATGGTTCTTTCATTAGAATTATAGATCTTTATCGAAGATTGGATCAGAGCGGGATTTAATCTTTTGGAACTAAATTAAATCGTCTGTTTGGCAGCATATTCGTGCATATGCGAACCAGATAATTCAGAAACGATGAAGTTAGATATAGAAAATTTAATAAAAACTTTTGATTTCGAAAGTACGATTTGTATCAAATTTTGCTCCCAGTCATTCAAAGGCAAAAAGCCAAAATACTTGCTGGTTTCTTTTCATTATAAGTATTTGGGTAATTTTAAAATTGTTTTTCACTCCCGGCTATTGAATACAATGTAAATATTTGGATCAATTATATAAAATTATCAATCAATTTATATAAAATTACAGATATATTATTTATATAGTATGGAAAAATGGGAAAATATAAAATCTCGATTTGATTGACTGATGAGTATTTCTCGATTGACTGACTCGCTGGTCATACTTCCAATCGAAATCTCTACCGAATTTATCTGAAGTCATCAGGTCCAGTCATAGATATTATCACAAATGGCAAAATTTGTAGAATTTTTAAAATTCCCACGCACATTTCCAATATTTGACTAACCATTTGACCGCTATTGTTCAATTGCACATCTGGGCATCAATTGGAGCACACCTACGAAAACGATAAGCATACCTTTCCCATTCATACAGTTCTTTATATGAATATGATGCAATTGTATGAGAAAACTAAGCACAAAACGAGTTTCATTAGAAAAATATATGAAAAAATTGAGGGGAAAAATGTTATAATCTATGTGTTACGATCAATATGAATAATCGGTTATTATTAATCCTAACTGGTCATTATTAATACTAACCGATTATTCACATTGACCGTAACATATATATAAAACGCTAACGTACGTGGCACAGAAATCGCTCATATTACTTATTAGGGAATGGCAGCAATCAAATGTAAGCATATCGATGTACGAAAATTTCAGCAGACTGCCTTATTCAGTGCTTTTACAGCTGCACTGAATTCAACACTTCGCTCATTAAATAAATTTATAATATTATAAATGCTGCTCGCCATGTCAAACACTTCATTCAGTCAGAAGATGTAAAAGAAATTAAGAAATAAGTATAAATCGGAAAGTTTAATAATCGTGAGTAAAAATAGGTTTAATCTTCACTAAGGACCTATGGATCTATTACTTACCTATGGAAACATATGACTTCCAAAACTATTAATTTCCCAAAAAGGTTTTTGCATAATCTTAAAACTCAAAAAATTACCTCTTTAATGATATCAGTTTCATTTCTGCACTTTGCTTTTAATAAATTCTTCAAGTTTAATTTATAATGTTACGAAGCTTTTAATGTTATGAAATTCAAATTCATCCGTCAAATCACGTGGTTTTGCTAATTTTAAAATTAAGATTAAAAATTTTTTTTATTATTATTATTAATTCCAAATTAGGATTTCCACTTCTGCTTACATTTTATAGTATATACACTTTTGATTTGTACCCGCATTAATTTTTTGCAGAATGATTCATATTTTTAAATCGTATCAAATATAACTGAACTTTTTAAAAAATGCATCCCATATTAATCGTTTAATAGCTTAAAAATTCAGTAATCTTGGGGGAGCAAGCTGGTCGCTAGTGGCGGCTAGTTCTCACTAAAGATATTATCTATTTTCTCCTAAAAATGTACTTCAAGAAAATTGCTGTTTTGTTTCTAAATAAATATGATGCGATTTACCGATTGAACGCGATGACGCTAGTCATGACGTAAACAGATGACTGAAGCATAAATCTCCCGGCGCAATTTTCCTTTCCATTCTTTAAAATTGAAGCTTAAGACGGAAGTAATGAAACAATAGGTGTTAAAAAATAATAGCTGAACCTGCAGACAGGATACGGAAAAAGGAGCGATTCCATCAAGTAAAGAAACGTGTACAGTTTTCTTTCCCATTCACTATATAAAATACTAAAAATTTGCAAAATCGATATGTTGATCCTTATAAAGAGTGTTCGTAATTTATCATTGTAGTAAATCATTGTATTATATACAAAACTGCCTGAAAACGCGCCTTAAAATATCAACAGTTACGGCTTGTACTCTTTGACCTTTCCGCCCTTTTGATATCATTTAGTTCCGAGGTAAGTGATGCATTGCAATTATGCGTGTGAGATTTTTTAAGTTTCCCCTTGATGATATATAAGATGTCCACTCTAATCGTGGCATAATAATTAATTTGTAAATCTATTAGACATATATTTCTAACTAAAGAAGCTTTAACTGGCGTCTTATTTTATATTTTCTTATTATTTCATCTTATTTTATATTTTTGAATCAATTAATGTATTTCTAAAAAAGTTCACGAAGTTTAAATACCTATACAGTTCCCAATCATATAATATTTTTTTTAAAAATCTATATTTGTTAAAATACGATTTAAAAGAAACTATCGTTTAAACAAAAATCCCCTCTCTTCTGTGATATTTTATAAAATGCTTCCATTTTATTTCTTTCAATTATACGAAAAGAAAATATTGTAATCGTCAAAAATTTCGAACTCGAAATTTTGAAGAATCTTGACGGTTTAGATCACCCTGAGACCGAAAACACATTTTTGACATCATGTCTGTCTGTCTGTTTGTGAGCATGATATTTCAGAAATACTTGAGTTAGTTGAATGAAATTTCACCTATGGCCCTTACTCCAAATGTGAAGCTTTCTATCAAACTTTGCACAAAATCCTATGATTATTAGAGGATGTCTACCTATCAATAGTCCGAATACAACACGATACCTACAAAAACGAAAACAGCTAGATAGATTTTAAAAAAAGCTTTTACACATATTTAACATTTAAAGAGTGAATATTTTTCAAATTTGGAAACAAATCTATCAGAAGATATCTTTTCTGTAGGTCTGTACTTCCACGAGCGCATAAACTTTAATAACTCGAAAACGAAGTGACTTAAATACTTTGAAATTTTACAAGTGATTTTGTGACTACAATTGTACTTCTGCTTCAAATTTTAATTTCCGTGGGTGGAAGAAAGTGCATATTCGATTTTCGTGAACTTGCATAGTAACTGCATGTTAGGGATTAGAGGCCAAAACAAAATCGCCACAGACTGCACGCTAATAAGCTTTTTTTTCTTAATTATTGTTCACCAGTGGCATGCGGTTAAAAAAATGCAAGTACATTTATTAGAAAATACACGAGAAAGTTTCTGGGAGACTGCGCATTGGTTTTCTGTGCAACACACCTTAATCTGGTTCTTCGAAAATTCTTTCTCCAGAATCATAATACCAATCCATGATTTTAATGATGTATCTAGAATCAAAATTACTGATAAATATAATTTTAAAACGTGAATGAAAACTTTTCATTGATTGAAATACGAAAAATTTGAAAATTGTCTCTCTGTGTTTTCATAACATTTTAATAACAGAACCTGTTATTAATAATATTCGTCTTCGATTATTATGACCCTAAATAGCTCCAATAAATGTAAGTTTTTTCTTTTCTTTTTTTTTTTGTCTGCTCAATGTCCAATTATTTAACAGCCAATATCTATCTTGCTTATTATAGTATTTAAGCGTTTTTGTAGTATTTTGCCTGAAGCGATATTGATTTGTATGGCAAACTGGCATTTTTGTTTTAAAATATCTGAGATCATAAAAAGGTAGAATTTGTATCTCTTATCCATGTATTTTAGATATTTGAAATCATGTATTGGAATATAAGAAAACTCTTCGAATATTTTTATCTCCTCGTGAATGTGTATTTTTTAAAAGCCCTTAAATTCTTGGTACTATATCTGTTCCACATATTTGTAACATTCTCAGTGCTCGTAACTTTTGTGTATTAAAATGATTCACAATTATTTAAAGTGAAACATCTTTTGTGATTCAGATTTTCCTATTTGCTACTGGAATGTCAAATGATTCAAATTGTTATTTGCATTTCGTGTAAAAAAATACTCTTTGATTCTAAACAGTTAGCTGAAGCCAATGTTTTTATACCTTTGATCAATTAATTTTTCTAAATGGTACATTTTTATTACAGAAACGAAAACACACTCTGTTTCTCCATGGAGCTTCTGTAAATTACACCAAACAAGATATCCTATTGTTATGAAGAAGAATGCAGTGGTATGAATGGAAACTTTTTTGTTCTCTTATTTTTCATTGTTTAATTTTTATTTGTTGTCTGAATGCCCAGATTTTGTATTTCTATTCATTATATTATTTAAAAGAAATTGAAATTAGATAACAATATTTTATTTTAAAACCTAGGGAAATCAAAAATCTCATTTTTTTTATATCAACATATGTTTATGTGAATTTGAAAAATTGGGTAACAAAAAAATTTAAATTGTTGTTTCATTTATTTGAAGTTTATCTTCATTCTATCTTGCAGTACTCAGTCAATAGCAATTAATTCTTTTATCTTTGTTGTTTTTCATGAATTAATAAGTTTAGAGTTTCAATTGTTGCCAGTCTTTTATGAGAAAGCATTAATAATAGATCCTCTATTAATAATATAAATGAATGCGTGCTGGCGCTCTACAGACCAAACCGTTTGACCTAGAACTACCAAATTGGACACATATACAATTTGGAAGGTCAAAATGTGCCACTATGGAATGATTTTTTTAAATGTTAATTAATTAAACATTAAGCTGAATGCCGAAGTTTTTCCTCAGTAACTTACTGCGCAAAAATTTATTCTGTACCGTTTCAAATTATATATATAGTTTTCACGATATCAATTTGATAATCGTGCAAATTCTTACTGATTTTTTTGGTAATTTTAAAAAAATGCCTAATTTCTAATAATTGATAACATTGTTAACTTGAAATTCAGACCGCTTTCATTGTTTCATAAAATATATAATCGTGGGATTTTCTCTCATTGTTGAAAGCTAAAGAAGAAAGGTTCTTTTTAATATCTGTGTAGTTTATAAGAGGAATAAGGAGAAAAAAAAGGAAATTTGCAGTACTGCCAAAGTTAAAAGAGAGGAACTGGATAAGTGAGTTTTTAATAGCGCCATGATGTCATGGAACTGGTCTCCGATGGAAAATTTCATATAGATAATGAATAGAAAATATGTAATTTTTTTAATAACATGGTTTTAATGCCTGCCAATTTGGCGGATTCATGAGGATGAAAGGGTGAGGATTCATGAGTTAACTTAAACTGAATATAATTAATATTCTCGACAAACCATGTAGTCCCTTTTTACAACATCTTAAAATTTAAAAAACTAGCATTTCAGCTGCATAAATTTCATTTCTGTACGACTATTTCTTTAATTTTAATTAATTTTTCGATTTTTTTTTTTTTTTTTTTTTGCATTGTTTGCTTAGCATTTTAAAACATCTTAAGAAATTGAATATAAGAATTCTAAGACGGTGAGATGTAAATTTATATGTATTTGCTTTTATATATATATATAATTAGAACTAATAACTGCAGGTGGGGCCGCTGGTGAGTACCTAGTATTTGATGAAGCAGTGAAAACGGTTTGAATTTCTGTGCAACAAGGTAATATATTGCTGGAAGCTAGGCAAAATAAATCAATAAATGACAAAAATTCAGAAAAATTTACATGATTATTAAATTGGCATTATTACTAAGATAATTGTTTTTAATTTTAAGATGGTATAATTGAATTTTAAGATGGTTCTGTGTTGTAATAATTTCGTGGGTTATTGTGGGGAAACTTCAAAAATTTGCTTAATTTTAAATTAAATTTAATAAATAGCCTCTATTGTGTATTCTCTCCTTCTAAAGTATACCTTTATGTTTACAGGGATAAAGATATGCTTTACACTTACTCTACAAATCTGTCCTACAGAGCGCCAATTCACGCACGCATATTCATTTTTATTAATAGTAAAATACTATATAATTGACGGAAATGTTGAGTCAAGATTGGGTTAGCTGAGAGGAGATTGGGTATTAAGTGCAAAAGCATGTACACTCCATTGGTTGACAGTGAAAGCCATTTATTCTTAATTATGACACTATTTAGTGATAACCCGAGAAACTGCCGGTTTCCATTGTTAGCCATTGGAATGCGCATGTATGCAAAAAACTGTGTTCATAAAGTCATTCGCTTCATTCCAAGGAATGAATTCTATTTTGACAAAGGGAAGGCGGTAGAAATTCGATGTCTTAAACACAAACTTGGAAGAATCATCGCCAACAAAATAATTTTTCGTTTTATTGTTCTCTGTTAGTTAAAATTGAAAATCTAACTGGACATAAAAATTACCAGATTTTCTCGACTTCGCTTCTAGGTGCTGAGTATAAAAGGGGGGGGGGGGGCAGAAAAAAACTGCAAAACTGAACGAAGCATAGATAAACATGTTGATAGTATCAATAAATTTCATGACGCAAACATTGTTTTAAGCTTTCTGTTGGAATGTTGTTGTTGTTGTTCACTAAGAAAGGTTTTACCAAAATTTTAACTAGACTTTTAATTAAAAATTATCGAAACGTTAACGTTGTTGCCAGAGTTTATTGCAAAAACCATTTTTACATCGCTGAAAAATTTTAAAAATTAGTTTTACAATTTTATTACCATATGATTTTTTTAATCTCTCATTTAAATTTTTTTAGAATTGGCTTTATATATATTGACAACAATATTATATATTGGCTTAGTTACTAGATTTATACTCGCGATTTGAGACATATTAAATACCACTTATTGTGTGCTCATTATTGTTGTTATAATTAGAAGTATTTTTTTTTTAATTTCCTCTTCAAAGCATGATTTTTTAATTAAAAAAAACGGAGGGAGGGGACACAAAAACTTTACACTTAATAACAGACAAATATATTTAAAAAAATCAAAATCGAATTTTGAAAAGAAAATCCATTTTAAGATATTTCTATTGTAAAAAATTTTTTTCTCTATTTTAAAATCTATCCTAAATCTCAATTTTTAAAATTCTAAAAGCTAATTTCTATTGTAAAACAATTTCTTTTCGTTATTAACATGAAAAATGGATTATGTATCGAATTTGTTATACTATGCAATGAAGGGTTAATATAAAAACAGAAGGGTCTAATATAAAAGATTATGTTAAAATATTTTGGATTTTAAATTTTTTGCTATTATTTTTAATATTTAAATTTGAGTTAATTTATCTATTTATTAAGATACTATTAAAGAGATCCTATTCTATATATAGTAAAAATGAAGTATAAGTATTCTTCAGAAGCTAACTTCTTTTAAATTAAAAATAATGGCTCATTTTTTAAAAATGTTTTTAGTATGAATTAATAATTTGGCATTACATAATATTTAATTTAGTTCGGGATTTCTTTTTTCGGAAGTGATAATGAGTAAAAAATTAGGATTGTCTCAGGTCATTTCATATATAATATGTAATAAAAATTGGAAAGAATAATTTTCTTTTAGAAAATTAGAGAATAATAATCTTTTATTTGAATTAGCTTTTTTTAAAAATATGTTGTGAAACTGTTTTCTCGTAAGCAAAATCAAGACAACTGCTGTAATTCGAGGCAATTCTGAGTAACCCGCGACGTCTGGTCTGCATACTAGAAAGAAAAAGAAGAAAAAAATCCATATATTCCTCAGAAATCATTTACTTACTACCCCCTCTATAATACAGTAAACCCTAGACTAGCACAGAGGTTACGTCATTTACACAATACGCATACATTTATGTAGAAAAATATATTAGGTATAGCTTGAAGAAGTACATTTATACAAGCTACTATACATAAAATTTATACAAGGCTAATGTTTGTTATAGTTAAGGGGGGGAGGAACGAAAGTGGACTCCCCTTAAATTTTCTAGAGTATTCTTTATTAAATATGTTAATCCCTCTTCATAAAATTGCTATACGATAGCTTAACCGATCCTCGTCCTTCGAATCATCAGACTTTTATTTTTAGAGCCCTGAATATGAGAGTTTTCTGCTTCATAATATGGTGAAGAAAACCGAATATGAATTATAACGCCTTTCTTTTAACAGATTGTTATCAAAATTTGACTGATACAGTGTTATTACAAATTTGCATACCAAATCTCATTAATCTAAATGATTGCGTTTTTGAGTTATCTCGTTTACATACAAAAAAAAAATACCATTCCATTGACGGATTTGGCTCAAAATTTAATCCGTATATAAACTTAAGATCTAAATCTGTGTACGAAATTGCATCCGTCCAATTCTTTAAGCTTCGTAATTATCTCTCGCCATCAATGTATTCAGACATCCAGGTCAGGCCAGGCCAGATTTTCCTACAAATGGATTTCATACAAAATTTTATAGAAATTTGCGAATTTGTACCCCACACCAATTTTTATCCGTCTAGCTCAAAGCGTTTTTTAGTTTTCGTGTTCACAGACGATAAACCTTAATTCCAAAAATGTTTTTACTGTTGCAAGTCTGAAACATGAAGATTCATCAAAATCTCTAGCTTGAAATTTTTGAACATTACAATTCTTTCTTTTTGTGTGCAGTGAAATCTCGCTTTGCGAGTATAATTCGTTACCGAATATTACTGTCAAAACGAAAACATTTTTTTCTATGGGAACCCATACTAAGTATATTAATGTTTTCCGTTCTTAAAAAAAAATACTCAAACAAATTTATAATTATGCAATTTGTTATTTATAGTTCTTGCTTTTTTTTACAAGAGAATTGGTTAAAGATTTTTTTTTTTTTTTTGGTTATTCTTCAAAATTTGGGGGAAGTAAGAACCAATATTATCGTTAAATGAATTTTTATCACGCATAGCTACTGCCTTTTTAGGGGATGTTTTTGATGAACGATGCAATAATTTCCCATGCTTTCAACATTTCCCTTAATTTATTGCAAGGCTGTTGCTCTGTTCAGTCTTCTAGTTGTTCCTATTTTAACCAGATTTCCTCTGCAGCTTTTTTTTGCTGTGACACAGAATGTTACCCCATAAAATTTTCTCATAATTATGTCTGTGTTCTGCCACCAGATCATCGATGTTGTTGCCATTCATTTCTATTCCCATAATCTTGGTTAGAGACACAATTTCATAGATTTAAGCTTCGCATGCACTTGCTTCTTGAAATCGCGTTCGACAACGCCTTACCCAGGATCCATAATTTTTTGCGAAGTATGAGGGGATAACACTTCAATTAGAAAATATGCGAGTACATTTCGGGGAGACCAACAGTGCTGGTTGGAATTAAGACTGTTTATCACTCTGTCTATCTATGAATACGAAAATTCAAAAAGCTTTGAGCCAAACTGATGAAATGTGGTTTTATAAAATTTGTAGATTTCTATCAACTTTTGAACGAAATTCATTGACAAAAAACCAGTCTTGGCTGTCGAATATTGATGAACACGATAACAACAAAACGCAAAAAGCTGCATAGATAAAATTTGGTACATTGGATTAGCATCTAATGTGTAGGTCTATATCAAATTAAAAACCATATCCTTCCAGGGATTGGCCATCTGTCTTTAATTTTGCGTGGGTGCGTGCGAATGAGATCATTCAAGAACTTAACAACTTAAGCAAGCATCTATGTGTTGTGTAGAACCTTTCCAAATTTTGAACGAAATTTGTCAAAGGTTGACTGTCTGTCGATCTGTACTTTTGCATGTATGTAAATGCAATAACTTGGATAAATGAAATTTGTTGCACAGTTTTAGCATTTAATGTGTAATTAAATGCTTCTTAAATTTTGAGCAAATATATGTGTCAATTCAATTTGAAAATTCACATGTTTGCAAACTCGATAAATCAAGAATACAATGACTTATTTGATAAGTGAAATTTCTAAGTGATCTGATCTGAATCTGTCTTTGTGATTTTGTGATAAATTTTGGTTTCAATGGGTTCAAAAAACAGCATAAAAAATGCACGTTTGATCTTGTAATATGTACTTATGTATTAACTGCATGCCAACAATAAATTGCAAAAAATCTGATTAATCTAAAATTTCAAAGTTCTGAAAAAATGATAAAATTTCGCGATTTTTTTGCATTGTTCTTTTTTTCGATTCGGTTTAACTGCTTCATTTGCCAGCGACGAAGCGCGGTAATCATTTTTCACCTAATCTAAAATTTCAAAATTCTGAAAAAAAATGTTAAAATTTCGCAATGACTTGCATTGTTCTTTTGCTCGATTCGGTTATAACTGGTTCTTTTGCCAGCCGTGAAACACGGTAATCATTTTTCAACAAATCTAAGACTTCAATTTCTAAAAGGGGGAAAAAATGAAAACATTTTGCGGTTGCAACGGTAATGTCATCTTCATTCTTCCATTTTAAATTTTCTTTTCTTTTTTTTTAATTGTACGGCAATAACAATGCATTGTGTATGAATTAAATTCTAGCATTGGAGTAAATGGGAACAATAAAATAACATATATCTGCAAAATTGCTTTCTGCCGCTCCGTAAGGATTTACCGTGTGTCTTCGCTTTTTTTCATTTCATAAAACAAAGAAATATAATAAGGCATATTTTAATTATCACAATATTGTTCTGTTATTGTTACGATTCATATTGCATAGCAGATATCTTTCCATTTTTTTAATACATGCATGCGCTTTAATGTGTCAGAAATCAAATTTTTTTATGTACATTTTCAGAACTACAGTTGTTAACATTTGAAATGCCTCGGTGTTCCGCGCATTTCTCCTTAAAAATCTTCGAGAAATATCTTAGAAATCCCGGGGAGACATTCTAGAATCCCGGGAAATACCTTAGAAGTTCTCCCGGGGAAATATCTTAGAATTCGAAAGCTTTTCAAAAGAATCGGTGTTCTTATTTTTATATTATCTTCATAGTTCATAAAGTGATCAAGTTTCAGATTTTAAGACGAAATTTGTTTTAGTGCTTTTGCATGTTTACATATCCCATTTTTTTAAATAAAATTTTTAACTTTGCAAAAATAGAAACGTTAGGTATAAGACGCATTGCATTTATATGTTCAACTTGGTTCAGAGCTTAATAAAGAAAACTCTGTTACTTTTAAATGAAAAATGAAACAATATGATTTTATCTAAAAATGCATTTTATTACACAGGTTTTAGATTTCCGCCTTTTCATTTTTTTAGATTTAAATATTAATTTAAATTTTATTTTCTTACCAATATTTACCTTCTTTAGCGTCATCTGAACGCTGTTCAAAATTACGAGTCTGACCGTCCCAAAATAGCCCTAGTCTTGCTTCAAATGGGACGTTAATATAACTAAACCAAACTTTACCTTCTTTACTTCTCTTCTTATTTTTGCTTGCTACCTTTGGCGACCAGCGTATTCACCCAATTTAGTTGGCCTGCGTTTTTAGATTTCATCTAAAAATGCATTTTATTGCACACTTATTAGATTTCCGACTTTTATTGTTCTTGGATTTTAAAGTTAATTTATTTTATTTACTTACTTTTGGACTTTTATTATTATTAATAATAATAATATTATTGCTAGCCGTCTTTGGTGACCAACTTGTTCTCTCAGATTATTGATTCATTAGGTTGTTAAACTAAGAATATGGAATATATATTTTTTATTTTATTTACTGACTATTGGGCTTTCATTTTTATTATTAGTAATATTGCTAGCTATCTTTGGCGACAAACATGTTCGCCCTAATTACTGATTTTTTTGAGGCTGTTAGATTAAAAATATGGAATGCATTTTTTTAAATCTCACTTTGTTATTCGAAATGACTGAAAAAAAATTATTGGATCAATGTGATATTATATACTATGGGCGTAAATTATAAAGTGTATTTATTACGAAATAAAAGTGGAAATGAAAATCCTTTTTCCGAATTAATGGCTAAAGAAATGCATTTTTTTAAATCTTAATTTTAGCATTGAAAAAAGTATGAGATTGAATGCTAGTAATGGATGAGTTTGAATTCCATCCCTAATATTAAAAACATAGTCTCAGATGCTCTTGTCGCTATTTTTTGGTGTTTAGTTCAAATAACATAATTTTGGGCGAATAAATAGAAACTGAATTTCTTACTTTGTTTAAAGGGTCACTGGCAAAACCTTGTTTTGCACGCGCAATAAGTCAATAAAATGTGTCCATTTATCCTAGTTATAGATTGTATGTCGCATTAAAAACATTTATTAAAAGTAAAGAAAACCTACAGATCTGGTGTCCCCAAACTTTCTTGCATACTTTCTAGTAAACTTAGCGTGCCAGAGAACGCCTTATATAGCATTGGCGTACAATTGTAATTGCCGTCTAACTAGCTCGCTTGGTTTTGTAATTATCGTGTTAACTTATATTCGAACTCATGGACAGACAGACTTTCTATCAGCGGATTTTACTCAAAATTTGATAGAAATTTGCAAATGTGATGCATAAATCGAATTTCGACCATCTAGTCAAAATCCTTGAGTTATCTTTGTTACTGATAGACGGACATTTTCTAAAAAATATATATTTCGAATTCAAGAGGTCTAAAACGTAGAGATTCGACAGAATCTCGTGCTCGAATTTTTTGACGATTATTATACTTTTTCTATACTACGCATACGAGAAAGTTAAAAAAGCACAGAAGTGAAGCTGATATCAATAAAAAGATGGCGTAAGATAATGTAAAAACCATTTTTGTGAATTAATAGTTAACTCAATATTTTGCAGCTTCATTAACTAAGCGCGGCTTCAGAAACTTTAAATGAAGCAGTCTGAAATGTTCGTATTGTGATTTGTTTTAATTTGATAGTTGCCATTCGACAATAAGTAAAAAGAGCAATTTCTGTGCCACTTACATTAACCTTATATAATGTAAAAACACATATTTTTGAACAGTTTTTGTGTCAAATAAAAGACTCTTTTTTTTTTCAAACTTTGTTTTATTCCATGCCCGGGAGGCATAATTTTTGTACAAGCAAGAAGCCACGAGATAAATCAATCTACAGCGCGACACAAGAGCGAAAGAGACAAAAATATTTTTCCCAGTGGTTTTATACTATGAGATTCTCATAGGGATTATTTGACTTGTATAGATTTAAGAAAGGGAAATATAGGTATCTTTTAAAAGAATTTGTTTAGCTTGACAGATTTTTATCCCTTCACTTGGAGCGTGTGAAAGTGCTGATTAAAGCAGTTTTACAGAGCTCGTGTAGCATTAATTAAATTTAAAAAATGTGGAATTGGATCAGGAAATAAAAGAACATTTTAGAATGATGTTAATATGGGTTGAATTAAGATAGCAATTAGGAAAATTAATTAGGATTAAATTTAGATTTAGAGATATCATTACATATAGTTAATAAGATTACTAATTTTTTATAGAGATTTAAGTAGAGACCAAACGCTGAATAGATATTACTAATTTCAATATTAATATTTCTCACATAAAAAATATATAGCTGTATCATTATTCGTTCAAACGAAGGAAACTAGAATGACAGTTGTGGAATTTACTTATAGTAGTCATGCGTTCATTACCCTTTAAGATACTCGTATATCGCAACGCCTCTAAAAGGACTCTTGATTGATTGAAGTGATTTTGTCTTGAAAACTATGCCAGTTAGTGAAATTTACATAATTTCTGCATTCTAAATAAGCAGTTTTCTATACTTCTACAAATATTATTTTTTTTTTCGCTGTCTGTCAGTTTTCGGAAAAAATATCTTATAATTTTGTTTTTAAGAATATAGCTATATACTATGCATTTGTCTTTATTATGTAGTCTGTTCAATAAATAGGTGAACTAAAACACTATGCTGACCTTCTTGTGTCTTGATATTTGTCCTGTTCGTTTCTGTTTGCAGTGTGTCAGTAACCATCAGATTTATGAAACAATATATTTAAGTTAAAAGCGCGTACCTGAACGTGCACCACCCTGCATATCAAATTTTTCGTTGGAAAATTGGGAAATGTATAAAAGTTTGAGGATTGTGTAGAACTGAACGTTCAATGAGAGCTGTGAAATTTGCAAGAAATGACAGCAGACCATCCCATGGTTTGATGAAAGCATTTTGTGCGCACTGTCCTTTACGGTTTCTATTCATTTCCATTTGATTTGGGGCAAATGCATTGCTCCAAGTGGGGATTACTTTAAAGGAGGAGGATTGATATGCCCTAAGTGCTGTAACATTAAGTTTACATAATTTATCTCCCGTATTTATGGGCAGACTACATATGCAGAAAAAGTTTCATATTCTGAATAATATGTAACTTCTAAAACATAAATATGACAGATATTTTTAATTTTTGCTTTAATATTATATTCCACTGTAGTAAATAGTGTAATTTCCATTTTATTTATTTATTTAGGTATGCCCGTCAGGTGGCCAATAATCCATGCTCCATTATACTTTTAGTTTTAGCTGCTGCTCTCAGTTGTGCCATTGTGTGCATTAAGTTAAATGACTTACCAGATTTCAAGGATCCTCTTGTGGTAATGTTTCCATTGTGTTTTTTGTAAATCAATAATTCAATATCGTTATATTGATATATTGATAATTTTTATCTGTAAAAAATATTATCTTAAAATTCATTATCTTCTCTTTTTTTTTTATCAATTTTAAGATGGTTTGTAAAATTAAATTTATTCTCCTTATTTGAACTATTTAAAAGAATTCATAGAATTTCTAAAGCTTACGGTTGTGTCAATTATTAGTAAAGTAGACATTCTGTTAGAGTCACTTAGAATAATACATGATTTCTGAAAAGTTTTATAAGTCTGCTTCTTTCAAATTTTTTGATATTTGTAAAAAAAAAATTGATAAGAATATCATCTAAGCTAAAAAATATTTTATTATAATTTGTTGGAAGATATTTTACATTAATTTTTTCAACTGAAAAAGTTTAAGAAATTCTTTTTCTAAACTATTCTTCTAGTCTTACTGATTTTTTTTTCAAGCATTGCCATTAGATGGCCTAATACTTTGATAAAAGTATTATCTTTGAATCTTTATTTCTTTTCAATTTGAATTATTATTTGTAAATCTTAATTTCCTCTACAGTTTAATTCAGGTTGAAATTAAAATTTTTATTGAAGATTGTTTAAAATATGTATTCAGTTATGTGCTTTGCATTATAACTTTTGATCAAAGTTCTTTTAAACTTTATATTTAGATATATACTTTGCATGAAATTTATTTAAAAATACAACATTACCACAAAACTTGGGCTGTATGCATATACCCATAATATAAAAATTCTTCTGATACCAAAGTATTGTAATCAACCAATGCATTTATGTATGTTTATTTATTACACAGATTAAAGCAACTAAATGCATAATACACCATTTCACATGAATGGTCAAACTAATAAATAAAACAACTATCCTATTCAAAGGATATGTAAATGAGACTTTTATCACAACTTGCATTGGTCAACAGTTATACATATTGCTCTATTTTTTCTAGATATACAGCTTAGTTATCCAATTAAATTACTCTTATTTTTTATCTTAATGGAAAATAAATATTATTTATTTTCTTTCATTTGCCATCATAAATTCATAAATTGAAGCATCTCTTATATTTATACAGGGCTTTGAACCTCGTGGTACCGTCTTGTCTGAACGCTCGACCGCCTGGCACAACCTTTTAAAGAGCACTAGTTGGAATGGTCCCCTCACCTTTTATCCAGGTAGCATTGTGACAGATATCACTAATGACACTCTTGAGGTGACACAGCATCACAAGGAAGATAAGAGCAATGACACGGAAAAAGGGGACGAGACAGTGGGCCCCTGGCTGGAACTGGAGACAGAAGAGAGGAGTTATGGGAGTCTCCATGATGAAGCAGAGGACGATGAAGGGCGAATAGTATTTGAGAGACCCATGCAGGGTCTCAGGCCTGATAAAATACTTATAGTAGAAAGAAAGAATTTCTTCTGCAATAATCCTAGTATGATTTCATTTCATTGTTTGCATTTTTGAGAGGCTTACTCCCTCCAATTGTTTTATTATAAATTTATAATTAATTTATAGTTAACATAAATTGTTTCAAACTTGTAAATAAGTAATTTTATAATTGATTATTCATTTACTTCTTGGTGTGCTAAATTTTCCGAATTTTGTAAACTAATGTGTTCGTTTAGACTATACTTTATTCTAATATTTTTAGAATTTTACTGTCAGAAATCATTAATTTAATTAAATTTTAATTTTATATGGATATCATCATCTGTTAATAAAATAAGAGAAAAAGTTAATCGAAAGATAGCATAATGTTTTAATAATGAAATATAAGTAAAAAAAATTAAATTTCAAAAATTCTACTTTTTAAAGCATTAATGCAAGTTTAATATTGATTCTTACATTTCCTTTACTCTGATAATATTCTTTAAATTTTAAAAAAAGAATCATGAATTTTTGAAAGCATGAACGAAAACATATTGTTATTATATTCAGTGGTAAATCAGTTTGCAATAATTATTTTGAACTATTCGCTCCAATAGTTCATAATATTGTTGTAAATTAAATATTTTTATTTCTGTAGAATGCCAAAATAATGAATTAACATTTTAATAAAGATAATGATAAGTTCCTAATCTCCATAAGTTCTATAGCTTATCGTCTGAAAGCAGCAGTCTTTGGCAACAAATATCTAACCATCTCATCAACATGCCAATATGATTATATGAATGCAATGATATGTTATATTTTTCTAAAAACTTAACTATTTAAAAAATTATATATTCTACTAATCATTTTATGTAAACATTAAATTTGTGCTGATATATATGTAGAGAATATATGTTCGCATTAAATTTATAAACTCTCTATCATCAGATCTGTGTTAAAATAATGTGTTTGAAGTGTATGTTTTCAATAATCACAAAAATAAATTAATATAAATTTTAAGTAACATAATAAATAGTAAATTAATTGGAAAAAAAAGAATTTTGTTATGAATATTCTAGAATGCAAACTTTGCAATTTTAAATTTTCTTTCTGTTTGAAATTTCAAACAGAAGTGATACCAAGTCGAAAAGCTTTTTCAATTGTTATTCTTTATGCCTTATAAAGTTTAAATAAAATAATCATTATGATCATAGTGGCTTATTTAGTAATTGTATAGCATTAAGTATTTTATGTTACACATTACTTTTATACATCACTGTATAAAAGATTTTAATTTCACAATTATGATTAGTAAATAATTATATTACACAGTATTGTTTAGCATATAATTATCAAAAATTAAGAAATATTGAATTAATGTAGCTTGATCTACAAAATCTGCATGAGCATTGATATTAACTATGAAATTAATTAAATATTTTATATTTTTAAAATTTTTATATAAATAATTCTTTAAAATTAACTATTTAATTTATTAAATTACAATTTTATTTGAAAAGAAGTCAAAAATTCATATTTTTCTCCTTTATCTAAAGTTATTATTCTTTTATTCATTTCCAAACTATAATCGTTATTCGTTAATCGTTATCGTACAAAAAAAAGTCAATATTGTTTTTTGTAAATTTTCTAGTGCTGTTATGAGAAACATCTTCTATTTACTTACAAGAGTTATGATTGTTATCATTGTATAAAACATTTTATTTTTCTCCCTTTGTTTCAGTTCGAGAATACGCTCACGTTGTCATACAGTCCACATCTGGTAGCAATTTGTTTACAGTTAAAGGCCTCAAAGCAATCTGTGACATTGATGAAAACAAACTTCGCAAGTCAGAATTTTTCCCTGACCTTTGTGAACAAACCAACTGGGGAACATGCTGCAGAAGTTGGTCCATTTCTAATTATGTGGCACTTTTACGAAACCTTTCTTCATGTCATGACATCAAACAAGCTGATGTTGATGCAGTCACTCAACTTCTTGTATCATGTGCTCCATATTACCATGGCATGAAATTAAGCCATGATTGCGCCATGGATCCTGCCTTGTGCCGTGGTGTACCACGACCTTGCATTGAATATGATGCGGTTTACAATATTCTGCATTATCTGACTGATATTCACTTCCTTGATCCCAATTCACCTCTTGTTCCTAACCTGACATACACAACTGTGTTTCTACCTACTGCTCAAAGCACTGCAGCCTTGGAATACTACAAAGACTTGGATAGCATGCAATTGTACAATGAGGAAGTTGAAATCTCTGGAATGGAGATGGGCCTCAAATACAAGTTGTTTGTAGATTGCCTTCTACATGATACAGTCTATGTTGCAATGGCTGGGGTGCTGATTTTTTTGTTTCTGTGGATGTATTCATCATCTTTCTTCGTCACTTTCATGACCATCTGTGGAGTTGTCTTCTCTGTGGGGACAGCATACTTCATGTACACAGTCATCTATCAGATTACATTTTTCCCATTCATCAATCTTCTCACTATCGTGATTATCATTGGTAAGTAATGCATTTTATTGTTTTTTTTTGTTTTGTTTTGTTTTGAGTTAGTAATGTTAAGTGACTTTTTAAATTGGCTTCTTACCATACAAATAAATCAGGAAAATAAAGAAAAGTACTGAAGTTCTCAAAAAGTAGTATATGTGTCCCAGAAAAATTATTGCAAACATATATCTTTCTTTTGAATGTACTATAAACTTTAAATCCCCTTGATATTTGTGACCATTCAGACATATATTTTCATGTTATATGTAAAATTAACTGTGAGTTACTTATAGTATTCATATTAGATCTGAATTTTTTTTAAAAAATAAACTCATCGAATTATAGCAAGAGACTGATAATGCAAATGACCTTGAACTTTATCTAAAGCATGAATAAGTATAGTTGAACTAACCTGGCCCATTTGAAGACTTACAGTTAAATTGAATGATCAGAATACTGTGACAGTATGGGTGGGAATTAATGTTGAGTCTTATCAGATAGGAGTTATACTGTGGCTGGTTGCCATCACTAGCCACATAGAAGAGCATGTAGAGAGGACATGTCTTCTCCTTTCATAGAAGACATGTTCTGTCATCAGCAGGAAGTGATTTGAACCTACACATTTAATATGTATGCCTAGATGTTAAGGACCAACCATCATATTAGAATTCTCATTTTTAAGGTGTATTCCAGGGGACAAAAGCAAAATTATTAATTTAATACATTTTATAAATTATAGAAGTCATTTGAGCTAGTTTTTAATTTAAGAGATCCTTGTAAAATACAGTAGGTCCTACAAATTCACACTCTAATTCAGTCTTTTCTATATTGTATGAAGCTTAATGGATACTTTTAAAACATTTTATTTATAAATATAGCTTAAGCATAGCATAATTTGCAAATGAATACTTTTTTTTTTCAAATGTCTCAGTTTTAGTACAATACAAAATTTAATATTTTATAAAGTACAAGAATTTTTTTAATTCTTTTCACTTTGTACAAATTAGGGTATTTTTTAAATTAAAAAATATTTTTTTAAATGAAAGATAATTAACTCTTTTACGGAATTTTAAAGTTTACAACAATGGTGACAAAAGGAATGCCTAAACATTTTTTTTTTGTGATATTTGCATGTTAAAATTGTAGCTCTTTTCCACAAAAAAATTTTGCCACAGTCCCAGAGATATAAATTAAATAAGAAAATGAAGCATTGTTTAATGGTAGCAATAGGCCCTTTTAAAAACTTTGCTGTATAAGCAAAACTATTTGTGGCAGATTGTTATGAGCGAGGATCGAACCTGCGACGCTAGGCTCCATAGCCGCTTAACATAACCTCCGGACAAAAATGATCACCCTGTCTGAAGACTGTTAACTGTTTTATGAAGCTAGCGCCACAAAACTTCCCCACCAGTGAGTCGGCGGAGAGACGAACGATTTTATCGCACCAAGCGTTTTGGCGAGCATGTGCGAATTGTTGCTGTTGCGTCAAGTGAGTCTGACGACTTTTGCTGATGGATAGATGGCGTCACGACAGTAGCACGAAGGATGCAGATTGAATTCCCGCAGGATCGATCCTCGCTCATGACCATCTGCCACATAACAATCTTTTCGTCGGGGATGCCTAGTGGACTCTATAATGAACTTGCAGTCCCTGGTAATGATACAGCAAGGAAAGTAACTGCAATCAAGGCAGTTAATGGTGATCACTTTTGTCTAGTGATTATATTACGCGGCTACGAATGCTAGCGTCACAGGTTCGATCCTGCGGGAATTCAATCGCCATATATTCCTATTACTCATATGTGAAATTTCATAAGCAATTCTACTTATCAAAATTTTTAAGGGTTGCGACAATTTTTAAATGCATTGTGATATTTTCATGCATACTTCATATATTAGAAAATAAGCACTATCTCTTTTAATGCAATACTTATGATGGGCTTTCTGATTTTGGTAGGTATCGGTGCCGACGATGCCTGCATCTATTGCAAAATCTGGACCTGCGCGAAGGCAGAGAAGAACAATGGCACCCTTATCAAGTTGGTGCGCGACACCCTTCATCACGCCTGCCTCTCGATGTTCATCACCAGTGTCACCACAGCGGTCGCCTTCTTCGGCAGCATCATCAGCAATATCACCGCAGTTCGATGCTTCAGGTACATTTGATTTCCTGTAAAAAATACTCGCAGCCTTAAAGTTTAAATTATTTTCATATATAAGATCTATTATATAGAACATGTTATTTCATAAAGCTTAACCATCTACGAAACTAACTACTATTAAGGAGATCTTGAATGGTCATTCTAAGGCACGCCAGTGGCATGGTGGCATATCACACTTTCCATTAAGGCCAATCATTCAAGAACATTCCTTTCCAATACTCGTGGAGAATACACCACAAGTAAATACCTCACCGTGCACCCCAAGCCTGTCCCTTTCCACCCACATTTACTAATTCTAAATGGTACGATGGAAATAGGGTTGGATTTGATATTAACATTTCATTTCCACAAAGTTCAGTTCTGACAGATTTTCGTTTTGCTGATCGATCGGAGAGCCTCACTTCGTTAGTGTGGTGTGGAATGACCTACTGAGGAATCAAAAATCATCATCTGATTTCAAAATGCTGTAGCTCAATAGCCATTTGATAACAAATGAATAACTTGCATATCGCTCGGAAAGAAAAGATCACCAAACGTGTTTCATTACCTAAAGAGATATTCTAATAGAAGTACGCTACATTTTCCAGATGTAGCGTAATTCCGCTTGTTATCAAGATCTTTTCCATCATAGAGAATGTTTTCAGTGGACATCTATGCCAAGAGATCTTCTAAGTGAGCATGTAAAGCTAAGTGTACTTCGTTTATTGGCAAGATATTTTCTCTCGAGAAGAACATCGCTATTGGTTATATGTACCCAGAAATGTTATGAAATTGGCTTTTCTCGTAATTACAAGTTTACAATGATGATTTTGTACTCCAAAAAGTACTACTACTTTCACACTAAAAAGTCCGATTTCAATTGAAAAACTTACTAACTGTCGAACTATGCGCATACGAACTGAAAATTTAGCATTTCAATTTAAACTTTTCAATTAGGAAATTTAAGAGTTCAATTAAAATGTTTAAAAGCATTTATTTTGTTTTATGTTTTCAATTTTTTTTAATTTAAAATAAACTTATTTATTCTTATAAAAAATAAAATGCAACTTATGTTTGAAATTTGAGATAATCTCTTATTTGAATGGAAATTTTTATTTATATTATACTGAAAAAAAGAAAATTCGGAAACTTATAAAAAGGATGACTGAAATTGTAAATGTAAGACAAAGATTGGCCAAAATAAACTCCAAATGAATACCTCCAATAAATGCAGTATTTCTTTTTATTACTATTATTTCATCACTTCTTCATATCAGATGGAGGGAGGATGGGGTTGTATCTCTCTAAAAATAATAAAACGTAAGGTTATTTGAAAATCCGGAATTTCGTTAGAAAGTTGTTGTAATTTTAGACAAAATGTTTCATTTTTCTAGAAGTTTTTTTGCCAGTAATAATTGTTTTGATTTCCATTGCAATTAATCAATTAATCTTTGAAACAATTTACTAAATATGCTAAAATATCGTTGATTTTAAATTCATGCATCATTTAAAATCTTTTTGAAATTCTATTTGTAGCATATTTGCTGGGACTGCTGTTCTTGCCAATTTCATCTTCACCGTTTCGTGGCTTCCGGCATCGGTCATAATGGCCGAGAAATGGTGCTCGTCCACTTGCCTCTGCATTCCTCCTGTAGGGCTGTACCTGCCCCAGCTGCGACATTTCCAGTGGTTCTCAACCGTGTGCAATGCCCTCTGGAAATTGCATTATAGCTTCACCGAGTACTCTCGAGTTTTCTTCGAGAAGATCCTCCCATGCATCATTGTGAGGTCCCGTTATTTCTGGTTGGTTTTTTTCACCGCCATTGCGGCGGGTGGGGCTGTGGCTGTTTTCTATTACCCCAAACTTCAATTGCCCGATTCAAAAGAATTCCAGATATTCAACTCACAACATCCATTTGAACGGTATGATCTGTACTTAAAGAAGCAATTCTGGTTCGAGAAAGCCAAAGAGCAGGACCTGTATCACAAATTGCCGATACGGATCGTGTGGGGCGTGTTGCCCAAAGATAATGGCAATTACCTAGATCCTTATGACAGGGGCCGTACTGAGTTCGACACTGACTTCAACATTGCTCTTCCGGAATCCCAAGAATGGCTGTACAACTTTTGCATTCAACTCCGAAACCAGAGTTTTTATCAGCCTACTCACGGTCCGCTGATGTTTAACTGCTTCATCGAGACCTTTAAAGAGTGGATGGAAAGACGATGTGTTGATGGAATATCCGATATGGATCGGACGCCATGCTGTGAGAGCTCCAAGTTCCCCTTTACCGAAAAGGTATTTAACCACTGCATCAAAGAAGCCGTTGCCATTCTGCATCGCACCCCAGGTTATTTCGTGGTACCTTCAGCAGAAGGTGTGCGCTTTTCAAAAACTACAGGGAAGGTTCAAGTAATTGTCGTTCGATATGACAGCACTTACTCGTATTCGATGTCTTACGCGGATATGAACGAATTCAAAACTTCTGTCGATAGTTGGGTGTCAAGAATGATGTCTCTTGCTCCGAAAGGGTTAAAAAATGGATGGTTTATTAGTGATCTTGAATTTTTCGATCTGCAGGATAGTCTGTCTAAAGGTTCTTTAGTGGCGATTGGTGTTGCAATCGCAGTGTCTTTTGGAGCTCTTCTCTTCACCACATTGAACTTGCTGATTAGTATCTACGCTATTTTAACCATCTCTTGCATCATTGTCGTTACCGTTGGGTCTCTGGTCCTTCTAGGCTGGAAGCTCAACGTCTTGGAAAGCACCACGGTGTCTATCGCCATTGGTCTTGCTGTAGACTTGACCCTCCATTATGGTGTTGCTTATAGACTCTCTGCTCAAGAAGATAGGGAATCATCTGTCATTTTTGCTCTCAGTCACGTTGGAAGTCCCGTGGCTATGGCTGCCTTCACCACATTCATGGCTGGCGCGCTGATCTTTCCATCCATCGTTCTAGCATATTTACAGATTGGGACCTTCCTTGTCATCTTGATGTCCGTTAGTTGGTTGTACTCCACTTTTTTCTTCATGTCCCTTCTCAGCTGGGTTGGCCCTGAGAACGGCCAACTGCAGCTGAATTATCCATCCTTCGATTGTTGTGAGACTCCCCCCGTTCCTGTCGAGAAGAATGCATACGCACTGTCAGAATCAACGCTATCATCGAGTAGTGCGAGTTATCCGAACCAGCTTCCCACCAGCGAAAGCCACGAGCTGGAGCCTTTAACTGCCTTGAAGGACTCGAGGCATATCGAGGTTCCAAAGTTCAAAAAGAAATATGGCCATCGCTCCATAAGACCACGCTCGGGTAGTCTTTCATCTGCGACCACACCCAAACCAAGGGACTCAACAATGATTCCTTCTAAAATTAGTAGAACTCCAAGAAAAATCAGCCTTCCGACTGTGAATGTGACTTTTCATGGAGAGGAATCATTGGGAGCTACTAGTTCGTCCACCATTGTGTGCGCAGAGGAGGACAAAGAACCCGTCATCAAACCATTGTCTAAGGAAGACATTCCCGATGCGTGGATCAGGAAGGAGATTACTGTATGAGTTGAAGGAGGAATATCTTAAGATCAAAATATTTATTTCTTTTTGTGCACAAAGTTTTTAATTTTTTATTAGACATTTAAAATTATTTAATTTTGGAGAATAGTATGGTGAAATCTCACTGATGCGACCACTCATCCGTTTCGCCAATAAATAATTGCTCAAACGAGTTAAGAGTTCAATTCGAAATGGATGAATTTATAACCCTACATTCAAATTTCATTATTTTATTTCATTGTTGAAACCTGATTTTTCTAATATATAAAGGAACTAAATTTTTATTTGTT
Source organism: Argiope aurantia (assembly GCA_026543865.1). NCBI lineage: Eukaryota > Metazoa > Arthropoda > Arachnida > Araneae > Araneidae > Argiope > Argiope aurantia. The sequence continues at coordinate 37,442 of JAPMOR010035711.1, forward strand.
TAAAAAAAAGCATTATTCCTAATTATTATTTTTTGTGTTGATTTTTTAAGAAAATTACTATTTGAAGGAGATGGTCGTACAGAGATTTTTACTAAAATTTTTAAATGTAGTCCTATTTCTTTACTAATGAACAATTTTTTCTTTTAGTACTTATTCTAATACAGGTATTTCTTCATCTACACGATTCTAAATTATAATCAAAAGTCTTTTAAATTTGAAACTAAGAAGAAAAATCTAGAAAATTTGTATGTGGATTTAATCAAATAAAAATACCTTAATTAAATATTTTTAATATGTTTTTAATTTTTGGAGCTTTTTCCCATATCTAACATTGTATATACAATTTGCAATTATATAACCATAAATAAAGGAATACCTGTACTGTTTAGTTTTACTGAAAATTTGTGTTCATTTTTATGTATTAAAATATATAAAGCAGCCCTAGTGTTGCTTATTTGCTTTTATTTTCTCTTTTATGTTGAATAGCTCAGCATAATGAAATGGTGTATATTATTCTCATCTTGTATTAATGTCATGCCATCTTCATGTTTTAGCCAGAATGTTTTTTCTGATATATGTGTGTACAGATTTTGTATTTCTCTCAGGTTTCAGGAGAAGGAATTTTTCTGAAACATAGTGCTAAATTGTGATATTTAATAGTTGAGAAGTATAAATTTTGTCTTTGAAGAATTTAAATGATTATTTTTAAATATTTCTATATTGATTTTTGTATATGAAATCGATGCCTATAGGTTATTTGTATTTATGTAAGTATCTGTGTGGGTCAGCAGAATCAAGATTGTTCTACTTTTTTAATTAGTTCATCCATTATTTAAAATTGCGCTTGTGCCAATGAGGGTTCGAATTGTCCTCTGATCCATTGAATTTCCTGGTAATATAATAATAAAATATCACTTTAATTAACCAAAATAAATTCGAATTTTTTAGTCAAAAATAAAATTATAGCACACTGCTTTTATTTCTGAATTATTTCCATTAATTGAATAAGTTTTCACGTATTCTCAGATTTAGTGTACACATCTCTACAGCTTTACTGAACTAGTGCTTTATGTTTATCACTTTATTTATTACTCCTTATGTATTATTCATTAAAACAATTAAATATTAAAAATGGGCCTTTATTCCCATTTTTAAATTAAAAATCGTCAATTTTCTTTACCTTACTCATTTCTAAATCCTGTTTTTCTTAATTCGAATTTCTTGATATTTTGAAAGTGTATTTAAACTTCCTTTGTTTCATTTTAGCTAAGTTCCATTCAATTATATCAGAAAATTTTGGTGTCTTAGTCCTTTGTGTGTTAAATACATGACCAACTTTTTAAATTCTTTAACTAATATGATGGAATAAACAACAATAATAGTTCAGATTCTTAGTTCTAAAATAAATATTCAAAATAATTCTAAAAGGAGGTATTAACTTAAACCAAAATTTTTGTTAGTTATTCCATATAGGAATTCTACCTCCATTTTTTTATTATTTTTAAAGATAAAATATAGTTTGCTGAATAATTCTAAAAATAAGAAAATAATGTATTATCTTTATTTTCTATAATTATAAGACAGTGCACATTAAGAAGGGTAATAATGATATGGTTCATTTTGGTATCAACAGTATTATTATACCATTTCTTGCTACTCAGCAATAAAAATAAACTTTGAACAGAGTATTATTTTTTAAATGTTCTAGCATATCAGGTTATGCTAAGAAAATTTTGTTAAAAGAATTAACAACTTGATACAGAATGTTATAATATAATTGTTGTACTCTCTTGTCCTATTTGTAAGAAAAAGATTTATTGTTGTAGAATTAATATATGTATCTAACAAATATAAGTTGAAATGAATGGTACAGCATGACCAAAATGGTCTTTTATGTTTGCCATGAAATGTGATTATATCTTTTACAATATGTGTGTTGCCGTGTTTCAGTCAGTAGCAAGTAGCAGATCTCAATAAGTGGATCTCAACTTCACTTAATTTTGACTTCATAGCTCAACAGTATTTGATATCTATTTACTTTCATCTGCATATGGTTAGAGACTAAGATTATAACTATAAAGGATATCAAAGGAAACTAATTCCAAAAATTTTAATTTTTCATAATTTATATCAAATTCAATTCTTGAGCTTAAAATTTTTTGCTCATATTTTTTTCTGAATTAGATTATTTATGTTCCTTACTAGAAAGGATGTTAAATGTTCATTTTTTCAGCTGCATTTACCAAAGAAACTTTTTATGTTTGAATTTTTAACTTGATCATTCATCTTTTACTCTCTGGGCCACTAATTAATTGTGGGCCACAAGTATGACACCCTTCAATTTACAATAAATTATAATAGCGTCACAATTTGATTGTGCATGACACAAGAAAAATCATGTGATGTGGTGGGTTTCTCCTTCTCTGCACAATATTATTGCTGCATTAAAATGGATTTTTCATAATATTAGATGTATTCTTTTTATTTACTTACATGTTCTCTAATATCATAACAAAAAGTAAAATGTATACTTTTTAAACTGACGTCTGGTTAAGAATGCATTTCAACATAATGTTGAATTTTTCTTTTGTATGTTAGTCAGTTCTTTAGAAATGAATACAAAGTACAATATACTTTTGTTCTCTTTTGAAATTTTCTTTTAAGTTATAATTTTTAATTTTTTTAGAACTTTGGAAATTTGTATCACTCTGCTTGATATTATTGTCTATTTCTTTTACTCAGATATATTTTATATTTTTAAAAAATATTTATAATGTGACCCTTTGGTACTGTACATAAAAGATTTCATACAAATGATTCTGAAAACAAATTATTTTTTCATCGGAAAGTTCTTTTTTTCAAATTGAGTGCTATACTATTATACTTTGATGCATTATTTTAATGTGAAATATCTTGAACCAAGATTGTGTTCTTTTCTGCAAGTAAATAATAATGCATAAAAAGATTTACCCAGTAGTTTATTTGCAGATTTTAAATAGTTTAAATCCATGCCTAATTTTTTACATCCTTTTTAGCCTTAAAAAAAGCCTGTTTTAAACAATTAGGGTAAAGAAGAAAGGGGTAAGTTAAGCAGGTTTTGATATCATTTTAAGTTTAATTGTTTTTTATTCCTGTGAATATTCATTATTAATAAAATGACCCAGAAGTGTGCTGGCTTAAAAAAGAAATGTGAAATCAGCAAACAGCACTTAGGATGTTATTTTAACTAAAATATATCATATAGAGTTTATTTATTTTCAGCATATATAACTTTGTGAATGAATAATTATAGCAAATTCAAATTTATCTATGTGTATTTATCAGTCATTACTGTTAATTTTCTATATATCCACTTCTTCAATTGAGCATCGTGCAGATGGATCATATTACTGTTAATTTTAAAGTAATGCCAATATGCATGAATATTTTGCAGTAATTTAAAATTTTCTTTCAAGACTTCAAATAATAGTCGATTAAGTCAGAAAACCATAGAAGCCATGCATTTTTGTTGTAAATCTTTATATTTTTACTTTTAAAATTTTATTGTGCTTTAATGTTTATCTTTTTTTTTTTTTTCAAATAAAGCAAATAGTTGAATTTTTTTATGTATATATGGTTTTCATATGTACTGAAAAAAAATTAAATTCTTTTAGGGGCATTCTACATTTTTATTTACTGGAACACTTTTAAGTGTAATAATTTATTTCTCGTGCGTTAATAATTTGAAATTCAAATATTTATTGTCAGCTTATAAAATAATGTAGAGCTTTAACTGGATTGCTGAGATTGTTCATAATAAAATGTTATTTGTTGTACATGATTGTTGAGATCGAATTTAGAAATATTGTTCCATATATTTCATGTTTAAATGCAGCATTTGCTTCAGAAGTATATTTTCTTAAAAACACAATTTCTAATTAATAATATTAGAATGTACAAAGAAGTGCAATGGAAGAGATATCTTATATTATTTCTATATTATCAAGATTTAATACAATGTGGACATTCTGTTTAGTTGTTATCATATTATTAATTTTTTCTCCCAATTCCTGTTTAACTGAAATAGATATTTAACAAACAGGTTGTGAGATTAAAGCTTCTCAATATTTACACATCTTAATGCACTTGAATGCATTAAAGAACTTTTCTTAATTTAATTGATTGCAACAAATATTCTTTAAGATATGTAATTATATTGATTGTATTTCCTTAAGCATAAGTGAAATTTACCTTTAATCCTTAAAATGTGTATAAAGCATTATTTTACATTGTATTTCTCCACTGCAAAAGAAAGGGGGAAATTTCAGTGATTATTATGACTTAAAATATTTCTAATATTTTAAATCATATTTTTAAAAAGTAAATCCTTTATTGTACAAAAGGAATTCATAAAGTGGAATCACTATAATATTTGAATATATAATATAAACCTCTACGTGTTGCTGTTGCCATTTTCTATGTCCTGAAAAACAGGACTTCTTAAGCATTTTTCATGTGTAACTAACCTCACAATCGTCTGATAAATTTTGTAAAAAGTTTAAAAGATTATCAAAAACATTATTAAAGAACAACATTATTAGAGAATTCAATTTAAAGAACATAATCGAATCTTTTTAAGTAATGTAATTTTCTGAAGCATTTTTACTTGCAAATTATTTTAAAATATTTCCAAGAGATCATAAGGGAAGACCTGCTTCCTATTCTGCATGTGGTATAAAACAATTCTTAAAAACACTTTTCTAGCTAAAAAGTGGATTTTTTTTTATTTTGATTATTTTCAACTTATTAGTTTTCTAATTGAAAATTGATTATTATAAATATTTTGGAATGTGGATACTCATAAACGAGTTTAATTAAATTGACTGACAATAAGGCTCTGAAAATATTAAAATGATGTATTGTCATCCAGAACTTGCAACTTTGTAAAATTACTAAACTCTAGCACATTAGGAATTAAGTGAAAAATCCATTACAAAATTCCAAACAAAAGTTAGATTTTGAAATCCGTTTTAATTTAATTTAACGGTCACTGATATCAATATGGGCCTAAATATGCATGCTAGATGTACTTCATTGCCAGCATATGCCTGGAGACCTCATAAGCAGGTACGTACCGTCATTAGTGAAGAGACCATTAACCAGCTACTGCATTTTTATTTTATTCCAAGGAAAAAGGAATCAGAAATTTGTTTACACAATAACTCCACATCCTTGTACTTAAGCCCCCCCCCACCCCCCACCTCTTTGGCTGATGTTCTTTGGCAATTAAACATGATATTATTATCCAGTTTACAATATCAGACCCATACTTAAAGAATCATTGCTTTAGAAAAAATATCTTCCAATTGTTAGTGGCAACATAACTTCATGTAAAAAACAGATTTTTTTTTTTTTCATTTTACCGCCACAGAAATAAGCCAATAAAATCAGTAAGCGTTATTTAACAAAATTAACATCAAAAGAACAGGTTTTCAATTTATTTAAATTTGTGCTTCTGTACAAATATATATAATTTTCAAATTATGATGGAAGCATTTTGACTAGACCTTATAACCTGAAAAGTAAGTTATAAAAAAAATTACAGCATTTGTTATCAATGGAAGGATTTTAGCTGAATAATGCTTATAGGCAGGAACGATGTTTGTAAATTGCGACATTGTATTCTGAAAAAAATCATTCAAAACGCTTTATTGGGCGAACCATTGCATCTACAACTGTCAAATTTGGCGCTTATTTACTACTTAAATTGCTTCCACTTATTGAAAAAAGATTTTTCAAAATTTCAATTAGATTTTTAATTAAAAATCAATCAAGTATTTTACACCTCTGTTGTTTCAGAGCATATCGTTGCATTAAAATCACTTTTATACGACTTCAGAATTTAAAACAATATAACTTATTAGCTTTAATTAATTTTATTTTAAATTATTTTATTATTCCTAAATTTTAATACTTTTTTGAAAATATATTTTACGATAATATTTTTAACTGTTTTAGTTATTGCATTTATATTCACTGGTATTGCAACTATATTAGTTACATTTCGTGTATGCACTAATCATTGCTATATAATTAAAATAAAATTTTAAAAGACAAAGTAAAAGAATCAAATAAAATGAACTAATCGTAATATTATAAAATAAACTTTATTATATTACAATGTTTGGAACTAAATGTTCGTTTTTTTTTTTTTTTTTTTGTACTACAATTATAAAAATTCATAAATTGTAATTATTTGTAACTTTCCTGATTGTTATTTCAAATTATATGTTTTAAAATATCTTCTAGCAATTATGGTTGTTCGTTAGTGTTTAAGGAATACATACTTAACTGCTGTTTTGAATAGATGTTAGATACGAAGAGATTGATATATTGCATAATACACACCACTCTCTCATCAGAGTCTGGAAATTCCTTCGAGGAAGGAGATGTGAAAACTGGGTCAGTTTTTTTGTAACTCATCATTTGTATATTAGGTAGCTTCTTATGAAGCAGATTTCTGTAAAATATTCAATGAATTTCCGTTAGCGTTTTATTTCTGTACTGTGTGTTTACCATGTTTGCAAAAAAGGTGCTGAAAGTTTATGTAGAATTAAAGAATGTTCCTTAAACCCTCGTGTCATTTATTTGTTTCCACTATGTAACAACTGAGTCAAACATTCGGCAAAAATTAAAGCTAATTTCGGTATTGGACAGTCATACATAGAGGCCCGGTTGGGGTGCCGTCAAGACAAAGCATTAGTGCGTTTATACAACTTTTTAAAATTTAATATGATGAAAGAGTGAAAAAAGGAATACCTTGATGTAGACACCATTTTTATAATTACTAAGTACTATTTTCAAGATAGATATTTGAATGTATCAGTGGCGAATTTTTAACTAGGCTGCAGGCAAGTCGATTGAAAAATACAATTTTCCAAATGCATAAATTTCAAAAAAAAAAAAAAAAAAAATACAAATTTTATAAATTATAAAATATTAGGATTAATCCACCACTGGCATCGTATACTGTACCTATGAAATGATGGGAGGAGAGTTTATCAGTCCCAATCTCATTTGACTGCAGTTGGTGTGGTGCAGAAATTTGGTGAGGGGCGGCTGTTTTTTCTGAAGTTATCGTTGTCTTCCCGCAATACAAAACTACGATGCATGTCCCAAAATAGCTACATATTGCTTCAAAGTAAGCAGTTAATAAAACTAAATTTAACTCATTTGGTTGCATGTGATATGATTATTGCAGGGTCAGTTTTTACCCTCTCCTTTTAACTTCCTATAGACCATCAAAAAGATACGAGTAAAGAACAAAGTGAATTTATTGCCAAAACCTATATACAAAATTGGTTGTTTTTCGATATAATCGCCTTGAAGATTCAGACGTTTTTCATATCGGTGGACCAGGTTTTCTTTTTCTTTGAAACTAGAAGCTTTAATCTCTTGGGCAATTCTTTAATTTTGAGAAGAGAATAAAAATCATTTGGATCAAAGCCGAATTCTCAATGAAGGAGGGAACAAGAGCGAAAATCTGTTGCAATAAGAGATTTTGTTCAAACAACTGATCTAGTAATTTGAAAGAAACAAAGAATCTTGGGAGCTAGCCAATCAGCATGCCAAAATTGTGACTTGGGAGTTCTGAATGTTTAGACTTTTCTTCTCCATTATCTTTCTTGAAATGAAAATTCAAAAAAAAATCCCAACTAATAAGGAGCTTCAAATGAACATTGAGGCCCTCCTCACATCATTGGCAGTAACTGTCATCGAAGACGGGATCGAAAGCTTAGTCAATACTTGAATCTTCATGATGATTATATCGAAAAATAATCATATTTGTATTAAATTTTCGTAATAAATTAATTTTGCTTCCTTGTCATTTTTTAACGGTCCATCAGATGATGAAAAAAACGGCCATCGTATTTTAAATAGCTCTCTTTTACTTGTGCAAATTGAATCTTAATTTGCTGTGGAATCGAAATTATTAAAATAAAAAAAGATTTGAAAATAGTTTCATTCCGAGAATGATTTTATTTTAAAAAACAAATAGTAAAAAATAAGTGTTGGAAATATCAATTGTTTAAAAAAAATGGGAAGTACTAATATGTTTTGCTTGGCTACGATGAACTTAGCGATTTCTCCTGGCTGTTTGGTAGCATATTATATTCTGCAAAATCAAAGACTAACTGGGCGACTTTTCTTGGAAATAATCTGCAAAAGAGGAAGAACACTGCGTGATTAAAGCAATAAAACCGAAACAATTTACGTCTCATATTGTAGTTATGTATAAAATGACTTCGTTGAAATGATATAGTAAGGATTCATATATTTCTATGACAAATCCATTATTTTCATCTATACTTATAATAAAGCTCAATGTGTGTGTGTGTGTGTGTGTTGGCGCTCTACAGACCAGACCATTCAACCTACAGCTACCAAATTTGGCACGTGTATACCTTGGAGGCCGGGAATGTGCACCTGGGGGTTATTTTTTCGAATTTTTAACTAGAATTTTATTTATTTAAAAATTAAGCGAAATTTTGACGTGTTTCTGCTATAACTGCCGAAAATATTACCGCACAAAAAAGATTTTTACATGAAGTTAAAGATCAAAAATTTATCTTTTAAATGATACTACTGTTTTAATCTTAATATTAAATTTCTATTTTTAATGAATTTTTAAATAAATATTTTAACTATGTTTTTCAATAATTTTTTTCGTCAAAAATAAAAATGAGGATTAAGCACGTTTCGCATTCCTGAGAAAAAAATAGCTTTTTTCAAAGTGTTGCCATCACATTGATTAAAGCTCTAACTGAAAATAAATTAAATCTTTTTGGAAATGAAATCTGCAAAATTATAATTTTCGGCAAGTGTCTGCAAGAAATGAAACAAATATGAAATATTTTTTCTGAAAAATAAATTCAAGAAAAATTATTTTATGATCTTTTATACTCTCTATACAGGGTGTTTATTCAGTCCCGGATCCATTTTGATATTTAATGACTCATAAAATAATGAAGATGTAAACAAACTTATGGCATTTATTGATGGAATAACTCATATATTTTCCTTTTCAGGTTTGAATATTTTTACTTTTGTAAATATCGTCTGCGCGTGTTTTTAATTTCAGATAATTTCATTTTCCAGTCTAAATATCTGTACTTTTCTAAATATCGTCTGCTTATTAATTGCATTTTTCTCTCTTTTGTTTTTGGCAACTATTGAAATGTTATGTTTACTTTTGATGTGTTTTTTCTATGTAGTACTTTTGTTTGTGATGTTTTATTCGATCGGATATTAAGGAGAATGCATACACCACAAGAGAAAGCACAGATTTTATGATGGTCATAGAGTTAATTTTCAATCAACTAAATCACTGACTTTTAAGAGTTAATTTCAAATCACTTAAACTGACTGATTTATGAAGATTTGAATATCACTATTCAATAAAAAAAGGATAATTTTAGATTTTTCATCGATCGTTTCAAAGAAAATACGCCAATAAGCGCGCAGGTTTCTCAATATTATTATTGATTTCATTTCAATCCTTTTGAAAGCAAAACTAAAAACTGAATTTTATACTGAATCTCAGAATTTTTTGTTGAATTATTGTTTGAGATATTACATAAACTATGAAAAATATTTTGTAGTTAACATAAGACTTAAATACCGAGCGATTCTGTTTGCAATACTCATATTCAATAATAATAATAATTAATAAATAACAATAAAGATGATAAATAAAATAAAGCTCTTGGTTTTATTAAAAAATATCTTAATATTAATTGCAATTTCGTCATTTACATTTTTAATTAAAGTTGAAGCTTTACCGGAAATGGCAACAAATTAGCAAAATATATATATAGTAAATTGAACGAAACGATCTAAACAATATAAGTTTGGTATGACTATCAAAATTTGAAGATTAAAAATGTTTTGTTTGAGAATCCTTTAAGAGACCAGTTACTTAAAATATTTAATTGAAAATTGTAGCGAGCGGTAATACTGGCGAACCGGCTGGTCGCAAAATTCGGCTAGTTTAAAATACTAAAAAAGTAGCTAAAAACATTTTCACAAAAACCGTAAAAGTAAAAATTGCCAATTTCTTTAAAGCTGAAAAACAGTTCTAAAAAACTGTATCATTAAAAAAATTAGAAGAGACAAACATCAGACAGAAAAGAGGTAAAATACTATAGCAAATTAGTTCTTTTTACTTAATACTTGCCAAGCATCTTTACTCTAGAGTTCGATGTCCCGTGTTACTGAACTAAACTAATCAACACGTAACAACTGGGCGTCAAAATTATCATTTGAATGAAACAAAAGTAATTTTTTTAAAAATAAATTTTGATTAGTATTCTAAAAATATATCATTTTATTTTATTTATATAACTGTTTTTATTGTTAGTTTCAGTTTAAAATTCATAATTTTAAATGTGAAATATTAAAAATAAATTAATCATTTAGCTGTTGATTAAATTCTGAAAATAATAAAATAGTGTGTTGTCGTTACAAATACATAAGCGAGTAAAATTTAAAAATTTTAGCAGATCTAGAAGTGAGTAAAAAATCAATTACAGAATTATACTATTAGAAACAGATGATGATGTAATAATTAAAATACTCTTCTAAATGCTAGGTTTTTACAAATACAGCAGAAGTTTCAATATTTTAATTCATACTTAGTTACTTATCTTACCTGAAGAATTAAATTCATTTTACGTAATTTTATTATGTGATTATTATTATTATTATTTCTAATTTCGTATGGCAGACGATTTTTTTTTTCGCATATCTCAATTCAATGTTTCATTTTTATTTATTTTAATTCTAGAATTAAAGTTTGTAGAATCATCTGCTGAAGCAAAAATAATGAGGTCACTTAAAACTGAAACATCCAAAAGGAAATTATTACACTAGTGAATTGCACCCGCTTCGGTAATTCCGACCCACTTACCTGAGAAATAATAGAGGGTAAAGCAGACTCCTGGGAACGGTAATCAAGCGTTCGTTCTTTTGTACGGCCTCCACAATGATTCTTGCGGTTTCTGTTACTTTCAGAATAGGAACAATGGACGGTAATCTGAGGGAAAAGAAGAGAATAAAAATGTTACTATATATTTAAGAAAAATAGTTGAGGATTAAAAATAAGATATTTATAAAAGCGCGAGTTGTTTTTTGAGTTAAAATTTATCATTTTTAAATTTATACAAAATCTAAATACCTCCTTTTACGTTCTCTTATACAAAGTACACAAGGAGAAAATAATTCAACTGTCAAAAAGCTCTTAATTTGTGATTTTGATGAATTTCCGATTAATAAGGATCAATAAATTTTCTTTTTCGATTCCTTGATTAATATAGAATAACATTTTTTCAATAGTACTTGGAAGAAAAGAATAGATTTCTGCTTATTAATTTCATTGATTTTTTTTTCATCTTTTTTCTAAGTCAATTTTATTGAATACAGTATTTCTTTCTTTTGACCTACGAATTTACTTACTTTCCAATTCGATGATATATCCTATTCATGACATTTATTGTTATTTGAGATTAGGAAGTATTTCTAAGGCTACTTAATTGTAGGTTTTAAATTAAAAATTCAGCAATTCTATACGCATGCCAGGCATTTCATTGTATGCGATGTGGTTAATAAAAACTTACTTTTAACCCTAGTAAGAAACAATGGGAGTGGTCCCCAAAAACATTTTTCGCATATTCTAATAAACTTATCATGCCGGAGAAAGCCTTTCATGGCATTGACGTGCAAATGCTATGGAATATTAACTTTTGGTGAGAATTTGGCATTTTGCAGAATCTATCGTGTCATCTTTGATGATTAATCCCAGAAATACGCTAATAGTATCCAAAAATCAAATGTGTGTTTTAACCGTTTGAAAAAAAGGATCCAAAACAAAAATTTGACACGAAACTGCACTTGTGTCACAAAATCCCATAACAAATTTCATATACTTAATTGATTGCTTTTTTTTAATATTACGTTTACATGAAAGTACAGACCGACAGACAGCTAACTCTTAGTTGGATTTGGCTCAACATTTTACAGGTGTCTACACTATAGATCTTAAAGCTATATACTGAAATTTATCTATCTAGCTCTCCTAGTTTTGAAATTACCTTGTTAATTTTATATTCGAACAACCCTAAAGACGGGAGTTTCTCAGAATAAATTTTACTCAAAATCTGCAAGTATGGTATAAAGACTGTGTACCAAATTTCAACCGTCTAGCTCAATGCGTATTTGAGTCACAGACAGGCAGACGGATATTTCTTAAAAATGTGTTTTCCGAATTCAAGGGGTTCTGAAACATAGAGATTCATCAAAATCTCAAGCTCGAATTTTTTGACGATTACTGTGCTTTCTCTAAACATCGTATATGAAAAAGTAAAAGGGCAGTTAAATGCAGAGGGATTATTCGGTTGATTTACTTTTAAAGAACTTAATTTGTTAAAAGAACTTAAAACGAGTGGTTACCGTTAACTTGCTTTCACTTCAAAAATAATTTTCCAAATGTTTTCAATTACGAATTCATTATCAGAATAATTTTTCTATTGAATTAATGTAATGAATTTCGATATTGCATTCCTTTCTCTCACTGGATACTTCAAACTATCTCAAGAATGCCAGTAAAGGCAGATCCAATATTCTGCACATTTTCGGAAGATTTGCTTTCTTGAAATCTTCTATTAACTTTCTGAGCTTTTTCGCTGCGGTTTTGCGTCGTTCGGGTTTTATTCGTATTCGTGCATCCGGTTTGAACTAGAACGCAGGTGAAAGAACAACTGCGCATGTCAACGCGGCAGTAAACCACCAAAATAGCGACATCGGATGCGATTAAGATCTTGAAACGCTCGAGTTAGAAATAAAACCTAGAATTGTGAGTCAATTTTAGTCTAATACGGATATCTACTTTCCAATTTTGAAATCATTGTTCTAAAGAAAACAAACGAATTCCAACAGATAAAGTGGTAGTGAATTTAACAATGGATCCGTATTGCTGAGTTTTGGAATAATATTTACTTACCTGTCAAACTATAGAAAGAAAATATCAAAATATAAATTATCAGTCTGATCTTTCCTATGCATTTTTATAAAGCGTTATTGAATCCAGAAATACGGTGAAATATTTTTATTGCAAAAAAATACCACACTGTGATTGAGATTAATCATAAAAGAATCACAAAACATAAGGTAGGATGTTTTGAAAACTAGAGAAACCATATTTGCCATTATGATGGAATTAAAAATTTGTGCGTTTATCAAAAGCTGGAATGCAATTAATTTGGTAGTTTTTTTTTGTTTTGTTTTTTTGGAAAACAGAAAAAAAGAAGAAAGAAGAAAAAAAAAACTTCCATTTTTTTTAACCAAAATTTTAAATGCGATTCTTTATATCTGTGGATAATTATTTAGTAATTTTCTTCTCTTTTTATTTTCTTATATATGAAATATTCAAATAGAAAGTATTGTAATCGTTCTAAAAATTCGACCTTGAAATTCCGAATATTCTTTACATTTCAGATCTCTCTCAATTTGAAAAATATATTTTTGGACTGTCTGTGAACATAATAGCTCAAAAATGTTTTCAGATTGACTGAAAAAAATCTGTACACGATCTTTACATTAAATCTGCAGATTTCTATCAATTGAATTGCGCATGTCAGTTGATGATATCTATTTACAGGAAGTTTGTCTGTCCTTGTGTCCGATTGCAAGTGAACATGATAACTACAAAGCATACAGAGCTGGATGAATAAAGTCTTAGCATCAAAGCGTAGACAAAATTCTGACCCAAATCTATCTATCTGTTTGTTCAATCACATATGTAAATGCGATTGCTCAAAAAATGCAACGACTTAAATAAATGAAATTTGGCATGTGATCTTGTTTCTGAGATTGTAATTCTGTCAAATTTTGGTGTCAGTCGATCGAGAAAAAAAAGCTTCCAAAATAATATTAAATTTTCCACACTATATAGCAAAACAATTCATTTTTGGAACGTTGAAAGAAAAAAATGAGTATTTGGGGCATTTTGACTTAGTCCAAGTTCTACAATTTTTATCCAGAGTAGGGGGGGGGGGGTAACACTTTTATAAAAGTTCTTGTTCTTTGTGTACATTTCGATTTGTCCCTGCCGATTAATTTTTTATTAAATAAAAAGATAAGTCAATGTGTAGCGGGACTAGTAATGATTGGAAGAAATCAAAACTAATCAATCAAATTACTAGGTAGGAATCAAAACTAATTAATAGGAATCAAACTAATTAAAAGAAATCAAATTAATCAATCAATTAAAATAATTGGTATAAATCAAAACTAATATATCGCATTAAATTTTTGGGTTATGGAGTTTTAATGCATAATTATTATTTTGATTTTATTTATCTTGGTTGAAGATAATCTTATGAATAAGTTGAAAAGAAAAATGTTTTATTCAATGGCAAAATTACAATTCTTAAAATAAACATGAATTTATAAAAAATTCTCATAATCACTGCATTTCCTTATGAAGCTAGTTATCTCTAGCACTTGAAAATCGTTGCATTCATTAAAACCCTGTTAATTTTAACTTGGCTGATTTTATTATAAAAATAATCGATTTTCTTTTGTTAAGAATTTTATTTTAAGTTATTATATTCAATTCAAACGGCATATTTTAACTAGATAAAAATTTGACAACCATTGAATTCTTTCAGCACAAATTATTAAAATAAATAAAATGTATGACACTCATTATAGGAGAATGGTGCGCAAATATTATTTTCTCTATTTTCAAAATCGAGATAAATAATTCTGATGGCAATTTAATGATTTTCCTTCCTAAGAAATAAAGAATTGCGATTTTATATGGCGGTTTTTTTTATCGGAATGATTATTATAAAGTTATTTTGCATTATTTTGAGGTAAAATAATTCTTAATTACGTATGATTTTACATTCAAATAGCCACTTACGGATTTCTGATGAGACAAAATAGATTATGGTTGCTGGACTGGCGAGGAGCCTCAGACAAATCGATCGAATAATGTTATATTTATCAAATAAATAAATTCGTACAAAGCAGAAATTTTATAAATTATAAAATATTAGGATTTTATGAATATTTTGTTGTCTAATTGACTAGATTCTTGCATCTGTATTATTAAGTTCGCTTAGTTATTATATTTGTAGACAGCGTCTACTTGCTTAAAATGGAATGCAAATATGGATACCACGCAGACATAAGACATAAATAAAAGTACGCTTATTTTTATATACTAAAATAAAACCAGTGGGAGTGATTTTCCCAAAATTTTCTAACATACTCTCTCATAAACCTGTCATTCTAGCATGGCATTGGCCAACAACAGTTACGAATATTAACTTTTGATGAGAATTTAGCATTTTTATTGAATCTATCGTGTCATCCTTGGCGATTAATCCCTGGCATTCGATTAACAATATCAGAAAATCGAATCTGGCTTTTAGACGCATTTTTTCCCAACTTATTGAAATCAAAATTTGACATAAAATTACAGTTGTAGTCACAAAATCCCATACTTAATTTGATAAATTTAAATCATTGCGTTCTTTTAATTATAGTGTTTACATGTTGTTAAAAATACAGGCAATCAACTCGTTGTTTGATTTTTCTCAAAATTTGACTGGTGTCTACACTATAGATCTTAAACATGTGTACTGAATTTTATCTTTCTAGATCTCTTCACTTTGTAATTATCGTGTTAAATTATTTTCGAGCAGCCGGACAAACGGACTTCCATTGAACAGATTTTACTCAACATTTAACAGAAATCTGTAAATTTGGTGTAAAGACCGTATATAAATTTCAACTAACTGGCTCAAGGTGTTTTTGAATTATTTTTGTCACAGATGCACAGACGGACGGACATTTTCTAAGAATGTACTTTTCGAACTCAGAGAGGTCTAAAACGTGGAGATTCATCAAAATGTCGAATTCGAATTATTTGATAATTATTATACTTCCTCCATACTACGTAAAGAAAGTAAAAAAAAAAAAATTGCCTAAATTGAATAGTTAAAATGTTGATTAAATTATAAATGTATAGAAATATGAAACTGGAACGGTCAGTTTTTGATGCCCCAAATAGTTTCGTATATTTCCTAATTATGTGCACTTCCTAGGACCACAAAATATGTAAATCCACTACTGAAAATAGCATTATTTTATGTCTTTTTGATTAGCATTTTAGCTGAAAGAAAAATAGTACTATTCCAGCAACGGCCGCATTCATTTGGATTTACAGTGAACTATCGATTATTGAGAGTCTTACGTGGTCAAAATCTTGTTAAAAACATCTGACATAAACAAAACAAGCGTGAATCATATTTTCAAAGTTTTCTCGTATAATCTCTAATAAAGGTGTTTATCCCCACACAGATCCGTGAATCTTAGGTAAGGCAGCAAATGCCTTGCAAGACATTGGGGAACAACAGTTACGAGAAATCGTTCTTTAGTCAAGGCCAAAGCTGAATCTATTGTGTGATCATTGGCGATTAATCTCTGCCAAGCGGTTAATACGAAAGTACCCGAAAATCAGATCTGTATTTTGGACGCCTTTCCGATCAGTTGAATCCAAAACTTGACATAGAACTACAATTGCACTCTCAAGCTTAGATATCAATATAAGCTTGATATATATTTGTCATTTTTATTTTTATATTATTGCGTTTATATGCTTGTGGAAATACCGAGCGACAGAATATTCCTTGACGGATTTGGTTCAAAATATGATGAGAATCTTTTAGTTGCTAAACCTAAACCTGTGTACCAAATTTTATTTATCTAACTCTTTATGTTCTGTCGTTATCGTGTTCAGACGGTTGGAAGTGCAGACTTCTTCTGACTGGATATCGTTAAAAATTCTATAGAAATCTGCAATTATGGCGCAAAGTTTATATTTCAGATTCCATTAGTCTAGCTCGAAACGTTTTTGAGTTACCTTGTTCATAGTCAGATATACGTAATTCCAAATATTATTTTTGCACGAGAAATCAGAAAAGGAAATAATGAAACGAAAGACAACGTACAATTTGAAGACATATTATAAGAGACAATTATGTTTTTTTAGCATTGTTATGTCATAGGATTAGATTCCATTAAAATGGTTATTAAACTGATACGGCTTTAATGCCTGTCACAGTACGATGCTTAAAAACACCTTTTTAAGGCATATATAAAAATTTATTCATTAGAGCTTTAATTGAAAGCCCAGCAAACCATCTAGTCACCAAAAGTGGATAGAATTTAATAATAATATTCATTTCTAGAAATTGAAATGTTATTTTTTTTAATTTATTGCTAAATTTTAACTTATTCTAATAGCTAATTATTGCAATGTCGTTAATATTTTGCTTTCAGATCTAGTTTAGTAATTACCGATTTTGCAGAAACAATAAGATGCAATTACAATAAGACAATACTTTCCAGAAACAATGACATTCTCCATTTTAGTCTGAATATTTAATTTAATCAGTATTTAATTCAAATTTGGACAGAATATCAGAAAATTTTATTTATTTAGAAATCCAAAATATTTCCATTGAAATATCCGAAATGTTTAAGATGTTTTTATTATCTCACCCTCTTGTTTGTCTGTTTATTTGTCTGTTCGATGTAAATTTTGAAATCCATTTTAAATTAACTTCCTGATAAGCTAGAGACTTGAATAATTAATAATACGTAATATCCCATTGAGTTAACGATTTGTAACTTTAGATTAGAACTGGAGAACAATGCGATATTAACTTGGTTTTTTGCCTCCATTACAAATTCGTCATCAGGTGTAGCTAATCGGGTAGTTTGAAATCAATAGCAAAATTTCACACACACGCAAAACTGAAAAGCAGAAAATAATTACTTAATAAAAAAAAATTAATATACTACATATTAATGTATTAAAAAGCGTAAAAGAATTTTTCTTAGTTCCATATGGATTTATAATTCTATACCGTTTCCTAATCTAATACAGATTTTTAAAATCATACCGATTGTGCTGAAAATCTATGATTTAGAAAATTTTATAGTTTTTAGACCTTCGTTTTATAAATGTTCTAAAACTCTGTATTTAAATTATTATATTTGGTCAAATTCAGATATTTTTGCTGAGATATTCAAATGTAAATATATTTAAAAATATTTAATAAATCGTTCAATTCCTTCAATTGGAATATTTAATTTTTTTTCGAAATGTTCAGAATATAATAAGGCATTCATTCCGCTTTCGTCAGAATAAATTATGCAATTTTTTTTTTTCTCCTTCTGACTAATCTTATTATTCAGAATGAGCTGGTGCGTGAAGTTTCACTGTCTTTTAAAAACGAGAACCACCAGGAAAGTAACTATATTTTTTCAAAACATTGAGAATGAGAACAAGCCAACGTTAATCACCTGGTAGTGGGATTCTGGTTCATTCCCGTGTTTATAGTCATTGGACAAACGGTAGTGAAATGAATTTTGTCATCCAATCCGAGAAATCGCATTTCCTCTTCCATGGCTTCCATCATGCCCAGTATGGCGAACTTCGAAGCGCTGAAATAAAACAAATAAAAAATAACAATAAGTTCCCAAACAATCTGAAAAAAAAATTAAATTAACTCAAACTGCCAAATTTTGTTAATAACAAGCCTTCGATGAACAGTTGTTTGTTAAGTTTATTAATAATATTAATTTACTAATTTCAAACAACATTGATGAAATATCAAGTGATCTTATACCATCAGACGAAAGTATTATTTCAAGTTATATTTGTATAGTCAACATAAAGTATTCTAATTTGCTAGTTATGCTCGCAAACTGCCGAGATAAATGTATAAATTTGTCTAGATATTGTGACTGGGATCTGTGTCACAGACTTATTTTGCTATAGTCTCTCGATAATGGGGAGTGGAGAGGAAACAAACGAATATTTTTCATATATTTAGTATTCAGTGACTTTTATATGAAAAAAATTCGGTGAAATCGGTACAGTGGTTGAGGCTGGGGGACTCTGCTTTGAATTTTCCTAAGCAGAAGTTTCACATTGGAGTAATATTCGCGTGATTTCTCACAAAAATTGTGAGTGGTAGACAAACGACCACTAATGACATATGAAGGATTCACAAATTTTCATATAAAAAAAAATTGTGGAATTGGTACAGAGATCGGAACCTGGGAATATTATCACTATCCCCCCCCCTTAGAGAAAATACTATAGGGGAGTAATGTTTTGCGTTTTTCAAGAAAGGAGGGGAGGGGTTGGGAGACTGACCCAACCCCTCTTGGGAAATTCATAAAGCATCTAGAAGTCATGAGCATTCATATGAAAAATTAGAGAAACTGGACCAGCAGTTGGGGGCTGGAAGGCTGGTTCTTTTAGTTCGTCACTTATGTCAAATACACTGATAAAATCATTTAATACACTTAAAATTCTCTGCGCTGATTCAATATACACGCGTAGACTATGTTGCAAGCAGAAAGAGATTATGACGTTACATCACAAGAAAATATATACAATTAAATTTGTCAAGTGTCTGTCACGTGTTTTCCTATGTCACTACCATCTTTCTTTGAATGACGTGTTTATTGGTTCTGCTCAAATATACCAATTTTGTATTCAGCGATAAATTAAATCTTTGCACTTAACCTACTGCAAATGGTGAAATGACTGTTTTCCAATAATAGTTCCAATATATCTGTAAGTTACCGGGACGTTTAGTGTTAATAAATATCATTGTGGTTATTTATGGTTGTACGTATGTTCCATATCTCCTTCTAATCACTGAGCCAATTAGGACCGAACTTAGCACATTTATTCGTTAAGACAAGAGAAAGAATACTATCAACTTTACTAAGTACAAAAAGTATTTAAATATTCAGTTACTTAGAAATTAATTGAAAATTGAATATTTGCCATTTTTAATATTTTGCAAGAAATAGACTTTCTGTGTTAAATCCAGTTGGGAAAAAAAATGAAATTTTTTCTTTATTTTTGAATTTTTAATGACAAAGTGATATTATATTTGAAAAATCAGTCTGCAAGACAGCTCACAAAAAGGATCTTCTAAGGATAAGATTTTTTTTTTCTTTTTAACTGATGACTCGAATGCCTTTATAAGTTTCTTCATATTTCAAGAATTGTTATTATGTTGTTTGACAGCATTGTTTCTAAATCTATACTGGCCCAATGAAATTATTTAACCTCCTTAATAAATGACATATTCTGTTTGAGATGTTTTGTTTCAATCATTATAATAAAGTGTAGAATACTTTTCCATTAACATGTGTAAGTGATTATCGCCTTTTAAATTAATTACTGCCTTGATTTAATAATAGTTTTAAATATCAAAGTTTTATTATTTAATGACCCATCATTGTATGTGAAGGAGTTAAGATAGGAGGAATCATGTTTATCTGATTAATTATCCTTATTAAATTATAAATATCTTTCTCTTAACAAGAGGCATCCGTGAAGCGTGTATAAATTTTCGTGCTCTTTTAAACATCCATGTAATCTTTTAAATAAATGCTATTTTTCAATGACGTCATTTCCAAAATACACATAGAGATATAACCCTTTTCCCTCAATTTAGATCTAGGCCGGACGATGTGTTGAAATGACTGGTTACTGCGAATGTAATATGAATACTAAGATTAATTACAAAACAGAAGACCCACGGTTCAATCCCTCCCTGGATGTGGTATGATTCATCATCAGGACATGCTTAACGCATTCAAACTATCATTGCTATATTCTTCGAGGAAGCGAGAATCCGCTTACTATTCCAGTGACTTGTCATTCTCGTACTCGAATTGCTTGCCACAGAGGGTACACACAGATCTATAATTTATTTTTCTCTAAGAATTGTAAAAAAAATTATAAAGTTGTAATTTTTAAAATCTAAAAAAAAGAAAAATATTCTGCAATGGATAGCAACTGATGCATCTCAAACTAAACATAATTATTTACCATTTGTAACAGTGAATTCAAAAATTTATGAAATAGTTTTTGATTCTGAACTGTATTTTTACCGCTAATCACTTGGTATTAAGAATTAGTATTTGTGACATTAATTGGTATAATAGCCATCTTTGGCTGTCTTTCACGAAACAACAAGCAAACCATACTGCATGGGAGGTTAGAATATTTAGAATAAAGGAAATAGTAAAAAGGGATACCTATAATCTGCCAGATACAACCATCCTCGTAATCCTGCAACAGAAGCCGTAGCCACAATATGTCCTTTTCCGTTTGCGATCATCTTCGGGAGGAAAAATTTGTTGATCTGAGGATAGAAAACAAAGTAAAATATAGAAACAGACCGACACATTTTTTCCCGTGTCTTTCGTAGTCTAAATATGAAATTTCTTTTCATTCCTTTTAGTTTAGCTACAGATTCCTCCAAAGAGAGAAAATTATTTTTATGATCGCCTTATATACAGAGAGTTGCTAATATATTATATGTATATTACCAACAGCCTATATACAAGAAGTCTATATAAACCCTATATTGTATATAGAGTGCTGCCAATATCTATGTATATATATGCTGATAGATTTAGAGAGCTGACAGTAAGTATCAAGAGGATGAAAAAACTGCCATAAAACATGAGTAGCAAATCATATTTAGTGAGAGAGAATTCCAAAAAACAATGAATAGTCACTTCATTTGGTCTGTCTGTTTTTACGATTTTTAAGAACTAAGTATGTCCTATGGTAATTTTTCATCTTCTTGATGCTTACTGTCACCCCCTGAATTTATTGATTGGATTTGGTTGCACTTAGTATAATGCAAAAAAAACCGTTACAAAAATAATCAAGTGTTGCATTGGTCCGAAATTTATTAAAGCAGTATTAGTAATCAGTAATGAAACGAATTAGAATTCATTCTATTTCTCTAAGCAAATTGTATATTATTACGAAAAATCGTCTGGTGGGTTACATTGAAAAAAGTCCAATACATTGGAAAGTAGAAAATGATGTTTTATTCCACGAAAAACACGAAACACAAATTTAGAAAAAAAACACTGGTGAACATACAGAACAATAATTACCTAAACTAACAACGCATAAATAGGGAAGGAATTGCGAATTAAATCACAGTGTTCGTCGTTACATCATGCGGTCAACATTTCAAAAGGAGAACTGACCGAATTGCCTTCCTCCCTTGCGTTTTCCAATGGGGCATGTAATTTCCCAGAAGAATCACAGAACCTAACAGAAATAGAGTCGAATTTCAAGCATTTCCCTAGAATCTTCATCTTTTCCTCAAATGTTGCAAAATATTTGCTAAACTTGCCACCAAAGTCGAATATCCTTAACCTAGCATTCATTAAAAATGTAAAATTTTTGCCGTAACTATCAGACCAACCATGTAGAGAAGAGATATTATAGATTCGTAGAGATACTTAGATATCCTCAACTTCGAATTGTGAAATTCATGAAATAATAGTGGTTAACTGGTCCTAGTTCCTAATTCTATAAAACTAGATTTAAAAATAGAGTGCTTAGACTAAAAATATTCACAAGTGATAGATTTTATCTAGAGAACTTAAGAGAACAAAGAAGGTAGTTTCCCAAGTTTATTTATGAATTAATAAAGTGGTTATGAACTCGGTTATTTAGCTTTGTGTATTTCCAAATTGTAATCGACTTCTTAGCAAATATTCAATTTCAGACAACGTTAAATCATCTAATGTAGGAATTCAAAAGTTTTCTCATTCAGTATGTTAACTTTCCATCAGTACACGTTCCTGGACCTAAAAGTGTTTTTTTTCTTCTGAAGATCTGATATTCAACGCATAAGGTTTCGTTTCCCAATCAAATCCATTAAAATTGTTAGCAGTTTTTATAACTCTGTTGTTCTGGTCTCTTTGGTTCCAATGTAAGCATTTTGGGGAAAATATTAACGATGCTTTGGACAATGAGAAGTCTTTATGTCATAGAGACAATGCGTGACATTGTTCTATCTTTTTTTTTTTTTCCTTTTCTGCATATGTATTTGTAGTATATAAATTGAAAAGACTTCTTCTAAACAGAAAAAAATCTTGAATTAAAATGCCATTTCTCTCAGTTTCACCGATTTGCGTTTCTTTGTATGTATTTTTAAACATAATTTTGGTCAATAGTTATGTTATATAAGTAATTAAGTTTTTTTTTTCATGATATGCTCCATTAGGTATGACACACTTATAAATATAAAATAAAAATATATAGATGAATAAAACAGAGTATGCAAAAATTTGATGATGATATGGCAACATAAGGTCACGTGAGCTTAATGGTGCGACATGATTATCTGTTTCTTATAGTAATTGTCTGTGTTGAACTTTATTTTAAAATTTGGTCAGTTATCGACAATGCTCTTGGATTATATGGAGTAACCCTCCATCGACGGTGTTATAGTTTATTTCCCTGACTAATCAAGATAATCACAATTTAAATAACTTATTTTGTATATCTTTGCAGAGAAAGCCTGTGTTTATTTCAGTTGTTCCATTTTTAATGTGGACACAACACTCATATACTGTTTAAGAAGAAAAATGCTAAAGGATTAGAAGCAGTGAATGAACAAAACAAAATTCTTACCCAGAAGTGAGATAGAATGTTTACTTCCAGTGTTTTCCTTATTTTGGCCGGATCAAGGTTTGAAAAGAGTACATTTTGAAGGATTCCTGCATTATTCACAACAACTGTGACGTCACCCACTTCTTGCAGTACTTTTTGCCCCACCTTCTGTACTTGAGATAGGTCACTGATATCACAAACGTGCACATGCGCCTCTCCACCCTCCTCGTTGATTTCAGCCGCCACACTCTGGATACCTCTCTAGAAGAGAAACAAAAATGTATGAACTATAATTAGATCTAATAATAAAGCTTCCAATATGGAAAAATGGAACATCATATATTGCTTAATTTATATCTCTGCTAGTGATGGAGTTGTGTGTTTAGGGAGGGGAGGGGGGTCAGATGAAAATCTGCTGTTTCTCCTTCACTAGCCATTTTGGTCGGGGAATCTGCATACTCGTAATTCATTATATTAGCATGGGCTTTAACCTAATGATATTTTATATTTTGTTTATATTTTAGCATTTATTTGATCTTTACAATAAATGGATAATAATTGTTTATTAATGCAAGCGCGATAGCTACTGATCGGAAGACGGTATACTGATGAATTTTCTCAAAATAATCCTCCATTTTCTCAATTGTTTTTAAAATATCTACTGCCTTTATCGAAAATACACTAACTTCATCATTGAGTATTTTAATTATTATAGATGTTAAATCTGTGAACCGAATATTCTCCATCTGGCTCTCTTTGTTTTGCTTTTATCGTGTTAATTTACATTTAAGCAGCCAGAAAGACAGAATTCATCTGAATGGAATTTGCGCAAAATTTAATGCAAATCTACAAATTTGATGGAAAAACCCTATACGAAAGTTCATCCGTTTAGCTCAAAACGTTTTTGAGTTTTCTTTGTCACAGACTGACAAAGAGATGGACGGACGCACTGGCAAACAATCAGACATAATAAAAAATAAATCATGTTTAATGTAACATAATAACATAATAAATAATGTTTTTTGGCTTCATAGAAATTCGACAAAATCTGGAGTTTGATTTTTTTTTTTTTTTTGACGATTAAATATTTTTACTGTATTTCGTATGCAAGAAAATAAAAATATAATTTTCCAAATCGGAAATATGGTTTTGGATTTATAACACATGGAAATCATCTAAATCGCAAAGCTGTAATTACTAAAAATCATATTATTTTCCTTTTGCATACTTCATATATGAGAAAGAAAAATAAATTATTAGTTATATATATATAAAAAAACTACCTTCTCCAGTTATTTTCAGACAAATACAAACTTATTTTTTATGTAATAAATTTAATATTCGGTTTCTAGAAAAATATTCTCATTTATATTCTTTGCACAATTCATAAGATAGCTATTAAACTGGTATACCGAATTTTAAAAAAATAAATGTATAATGTATGTATAAGCTACATAGAAATGAAATCATATAATCCATTTTGGAACAGTTCATTATTGAGGGTAAAGACATGAAGCTGAAGATGTTGCTAGTAGGCCTCTGTGTTACCGAGAAACTATTAAACAAATTGCATTAAATTACAATTAGCGCTTCTTCAGCAACTGTGCATCCTTCAAAGATATATTTAGATGCAATGAGCGCCATCTTCCTCATGAGACATTAATAAGTAATCCAAGGTTGAAACATGCTAATGTAAAGGGAAAAAAGTTGTTTTCATCTAAAGCGTCGTGCTTTAGATGTTGTTCCGAGTTCCTAATTAGCTTGTGGTTTTGGAGAAATTCTCACAAAAGGGCGTATTTTAAGTTCCTCGCTTCTAAGTATTTCCGATTTAATCCCTTAATGTCAATAATGACGCATCCGTGGTTTGCTTGAAAATATTTGTGGCAAAACCGTAGCATAATAGCACGTAAGACTTGAAACGAAATTTCGTGCTTTTATTTTCCTCTCTTGCATATTTACTTGATAAAATGTATTTCATGAAAATAATGAAAGAAGATTTATTTGGTTTTAAATTTAATAAATGAAATTTTGGTCGTTTATTGACACTTTATCTAAATTGTTTGTCTTTTGAGTAATCATATCCATAAACATGCAGACAGATATCTTCGCACAAATCTTCCCTTTTTCTAAATCTCGATAAACTACTGAACTAGAAAAAATTTTAAAGAATTCCTTCTTTGAACTTTTTAAACTTATCGCCAATTTTTATTATTCTTTTTTGTTGGCTTGGATTCGCATACAATATTCTCTGAAGAATTTTTTAAATTATTCTTTGAACGACAATAGATTTCAAATAAAATATCGTTAAATTTAAATAACTGCAACTCATTTAAAAAATATCTGTTCCTCCAGATAACTTATATTTTGCCTCTATATAAGAGTAAAATATTGCTTATTTTTTTTATGCATTGCACACATTTTTTTTTTTGAAATTATATACAATATTTTTATAAAACTTTTCATATATAAAATATTATAATATAATTAAAAATCCATTTTTCGTTTGCAATTTTGTTCGTAATTAAAATGATTATATCAGTTAAACCTTTTTTAATGTCATTTTCTTGAAAAGTTATAAGCTATACCAAACAATTTTTGAAAAATAACGAAAACAAAATATTTTTATTAATAATTCTTAAAGAATGATAACGAAATTTTGATAACATAACTGAGCGGTAATTCGTCATCAAATAAATAGGATGATTTAATTACAAATATTAATGGCAGTACTAAAAATAAAATAATCTCTTGTCAATAGAAGGAAGCATTTTTTATTAATAAATTTAATTTAGTATCATGAAATATTCATTAAAAGTTCCCTTGTACTTTATAATATTTGCGAGTTGTTTAGATTTCTTTAGGACATAAATTATTTACCAATTTTTCTTGCATTTATTTACTAACCACTTTTATCGCTTATCTAACCACCTTAACAGAAATGGTGTCTTTTCTGACTGTAAAACTAATAAAATGGAATACATTTTTTTGAAATTTCATTTTGTCATTTGATAAGATCGAAGAATACGAACATATCGTCAAAACGGTCTACTACAAAGAGAAAAAACATTAAATTTATTGTGTGCGCAATTAATTTGCGCTCACTAAAATTATTGTGAGCGAAAATTAAAAATTGCCTGTATCACGAATAAAAGCAGAATTCAAGCAATATAAATTCAGGCTTGAAGTCCATAAAGTAATTTTCTTCTTTTATTTTAATATCAGCAAATGCAAGCGATGGAGTAGTTTGATGGGATAATGAAATCAATTTTAGTTTCAATATGACAATAAAAATATTTTTACAAATTGTGTATTAAATTAAACAAATTTATTTAAATTCAGGGAGATATACAGAAATAAAATGAGTATCATTAAAAAAATTTGAGTTTTAAAACAATGTAGAGATTTTTTGTGATATAATATTTTCGGATGATATAGCTGAAAACAACCCAAAAATATTCTTAATTTTTAATTATATTTTAACTAACATTTGGGCTTTGAAATTGATGCTGGCCTTGGCTTTTGTTTTGATTAACGCATATGTCAATGGAATGAAATTCATTCTGCGTCAACAAATTTCGTCTTCCTTTTAGATAAAATTGAACCTCGCCTACTTTAGGTAGGAAAAATGTAGTTTTCGTGTATCATTATTCTTGCATCACAAATTTCAAGGACAGCTAATATTTATTAAAATTAATACAGTCTCTCACAACAGTGATGGGACACTTGTGCTTTACAAAAGGAAACTGTAATAAAATAAATAAACATGTACAAAAATTTTTTGGGTGTATTTCATATTTAAAGTTAGTAACATTTATTACATAACATACATTTTGTCAAAATATTAAAATATTAATTTAATAAAAATACAATTGTTTAGAACGGAGCAAAAAATGGCTCACATAAGTGATGGGACACTATTCCATCAAATATTTATCCAAAAATTTTACTTTTTAAAAGGTTTTAATATTTTGTTCAATTTCCTTTTACTTTTAAAACATGATTTAATCTTCTTGGGATGGATTCGAGTAATTTTTTTGCGATTTTACCCCATTCTTCTTGAAGCACCGATTTTAATTGTTGTTTTGAAGAAATGGTGTGTCTGCGAATTCTTGATTCCAATTCTTGCCAAATATTCTCTATGGGATTTAAGTCTGGAGATTGTGGTGATGTTTTTATTATTTCAGGACAGTTATACAGCAGCCAGAGTCTAACGTTCAAAGCAGTGTGCTTGGGGTAAGATGTCTTGGTAGAATTTAAAATCGTTATGAAGATTCAATTTTCGTGCTGAAGATTTCAAAATTTGCTTTAAAATGTCAATATACTTCTACTGATCCATTATACTGTCAATATAAACATGATTACCAACTCCAGCGGACGATATACACCCCCATACCAAAACTCCTCCACCACCATGTTTTACTGTTGGCACCAAGTTCTGTTTGCGAAATTCTTCCCTGGGTTTTCTCCACACCATGATTCTACCGTCAGAACCAAATATATTTCATTTACTCTCATCAGCAAATATAACTTTATTCCAGTAATCAGAATTCTTATTTATGTTGGATTTTGCGAAAGCTAGTCTGAGTTTTCTATTATTTTCACTTACGAAGAATTTTTTTCTGGCTACTCTACCGTGATATCCAGCAGATCGAATTACCCTTCTAATAGTCTCAGGATTAACAATTATTCCATATAATGCTTGTAAATCAGCAGTAACTTTAAAAGCACTCTTTCTTGGATTTTTTTTAATATTTCGAACGATAATTCGCTTTATTCCATTGAATGGCTTTGAGGGTCGGCCAGGTCTTTTATCCTGAATAATATGATTCTTTTTATATCGTTTAATGATATTAAAAACTGTTGAAGAACTCAAAAGTTTACTGTTTCAGCAGTTTTTCTAATAGATTTTTCACGTTCAATATACAAATTAATAACTAATTTTCGAATTTCAGGCGAAGTTTCTTTTCGTTTAGCATTCATGGCTGCACAGAGCTAAAGAACACAAAAATTCCAAAACAAACTGGAAAGAAATACTGCAGACGATTTTATAAATTATTGCCAATTGCTTTTTAGTAAAAATAAAACCACCAAAAATATTTTTATTGCTTATTTCAGACGATTTTTGTTGCATATCTAATGGTGTCCCATCACTTATGCGAGCTATTTTTTGCTCCGTTCTAAACAATTGTATTTTTATTAAATTAATATTTTAATATTTTGACTAAATGCATGTTATGTAATAATTGTTACTAAATTTAAGCATGAAACACACCCACAAAAAATTTGTACATGTTTTTTTTAATTTATTTTATTACAGTTCCCTTTTGTAAATCACAAGTGTCCCATCACTTTTGTGAGACACTGTATATTGAATTTGTTTAGTCACACTTTTTCTAATAATCCCCAGGAAAAAAAAAGTAAAACCTTTTCCGGCAAACCGATTTTATTTGAGCAGACATAATGTGTTGTTATCGTGTCTGAATTATGTGAAGAGAAAGAATTGTATTTGTCTCAAAATTGAATCTCCAGGTTTTTATGAATGTCCACGATATAAACCAGATAAATTTAACAACATAAAAATAACTATTTCTGAACTCGTATATCAATCTGTGAAAATAATTCTAAAACCTATGAATTCCTTAGGAGTAGAAGAATTAAAATTTTTGTGTAGCCTTTACACCAAATTTGCAAGTATCAATCCATTTTTGAATTAATTCAATCACAGCGAAATCAAATTAAATTGATAGGTTAGATTAATAGATTAGATAAATAAAATTTGACGCATAACCTTAAAATTAAAGTAAGGCTTATGATAAATTTTGGACCAAATTTATATAAAAAAAAATAGCGATTACTTAAAAACGTAAATTAGGTGAATAAAATTTGATATTTTGTCTTACGAAAAAATTTTTTTTATCATAATCGTCGAAACGAAGGAATTTAAAGTTCAAAGATGACAATAGACAAATACGAAACATTACTTATAATGTAAGTATATAAACAAAAAAACAGAAGGAAAGTACTTCCTGTGTGTTTGTGTGTGTGTGTGTGTGTGTTAGAAATATTTTTTTAAAAAAATTCCTACTGTTCGTATCCAACAATATGCATGCGAATTCATTTATTCCAAAACCCAATTAATTCTATTCATTTATTTCAAAACCCAATTATTCCAATTAATTCAATTAATTCTATTCTAATTGCCTATTTCTATCTGGATGATTTCAATCCGCAAAGTGATGATAAGGGGTGAGTGAAATCAAAGCATTTCCGCAATTATTTGTTAGACCTTGAAAATCTTTTTTATTAATTATTTTTTCCCGGCTTGTCATTTCGAACGGCACTTTTTAATTGTACGGCAATTATAATTTGAAACTATATTTTATATACGAGGACGCAAAATATATTATATATTAAAAAATTCGAGGGAAGAACAATCTGTATTTTGATTAGTAGAAAGACAACAATGGCAACTTTCATAGCTATAGTCGATGAGCAGAGAGCAGCCTCTGTAAAAGAATATTCATCGATATATTTAAAGAAGTTTGCAATTCCAAAGGTCCTTCATTCTTCATTTCATTCTTTTCCTTCAGTTAAGGAAAAGAATGAAACTATTTTCAAACAATGCAGACCTGAGCAGCTGACATCAAACAATACTGTAACAAAGGATATACAGATCTTAAGATAAAAAATCTAGCATAATTCGTTGAGCAGACTATAGTTGTCTATCATGTTTCCTGTTTTCTATATCATTGTAAAATATAAGCATACATAAGAGATTTTATTAATCAACACAAAAAATTCTGTGCTGTGCATAACGTTCCTATTATTCTTTTGTTGGATTAAAAAAAATAAAAACAATATTATGAAAAGTTCTTATAGTGGTTATCTTTAAAATATGCTTTTATAGAATCAAGAAATAAAAATCAATATTAGAAATTATTTATCGAAATCCACAACGTTATTTTGGCGTTTAGCCAACTCCTGTTTTGACATCGAGTGACTTAAATAGTTTTTTTTTTCATGTACGCGAATAAAACTAAGCATCATTCGCATTTTATTTATACTGAATTGTAGCAAAGGTTAATGAGCTGAGATCTGATTACTATTATTATTCTTATTTTTTGATAAGATGTAGTTTAAAGATAATTAATATGACTTGATTAATACAAATAATATGACCATCTGACAAAGCTCGAAGGTACAAAACTCCGTAATAAACCTTCAAGAGTTTTCTCCATTTAAATTACTATTATCTTCAGCAAAATAGAGTATTTTATATTTTACTTCATAATATAATGAAGAAAATCATTTATGAATTTTGGATCTCTTCCCATAAACCAAATGGATCGAAATTTAATACAGATTTACATTTGGAGTTTTTTTAAGACAGCATCTATGACTTCATTTTTCCAGTTTAATGTATTTTTAGTCATTGCATTTACATATAAATGGACGGATTGGAAGACAGATATTAGCGAGTTAAGGGATTCAATTTAAAATAGGAAACTGATATACAATTCAATGGATAAAATAATATGCTGGTTTTCGTCCCGTTTATTAGTTTCTTTTTTAAGTCAACTTCTATTCGTAATGCGAATGGACAGACAATAGACGAATTTCTTCCAAAACCTGATAGAAATTTACCATTTTAGTATAAATACTACTATAACAAATTTATTTATTACTTTGGTTGTCGCGTATCTAGTATTTATAAGCAAATATTATTCCAAAAATGGGTGGTTTAACCCTTTGCACTCGGAAAAGTAATTCGATGTATAATTATTCACTTAATACATGGATTTGTTTATTATACCAAAAATAAATACATACAATTGTTTTAAGTTGAGTTTCCCTCAAAAATGAATCTACATATTTTTATCATTCTGTAAGTATTTTTAGTAATTAAATAAAAATATCAAAATGATGCACCTTCATCAACGGTGCTTGAGAGAAGATATTCGTGTGTAGAGGGTTAATAATTACACCTGCTCTTAAAAAAAAAAAAAAAATACAGAATGATAAAAATCTCCTAGTATAGTTTCAAAACATGGAATCCGTTTAATTCGCTTGCCTTATTCAAAAATAACAGTCCATTAAGATATAGATCTGAGAAATTCAAATTTTACTTTTTAAAAAAACTCAAGTCTATAAATTGGTTAGTAGCTGGATGAAAAAAAAATCTTAACACGGAAATCTCGAGATCATCTTATTACCACAATTATGTTCATAGTTTCTGAAAACATAATTATATATATTTATTTTATTTAACTATTTTTTTTTCTTAAAGTTCTCACGCTTATTCAAATACAATTCTTTAGTTTTGCTCTTTGCACGCATTACCAGTTATGAGAAAACTGATATTTGATTTGTCCTCAATTTCTGCTAATTTGGGTAATCGAGGCTTCACAGTTCTTGCTAATTGCAAGTCATAAATCTACAATTAATTACTTTTGGCAGTCTATATTTATATTATAAATGTAGAGGCAGTCTGTATTTTTAGTATAAATATAGACTGCGATTTTTTATTATTTTTGAACATTTATTCTGAAACTTATAACTTCAATAGCCATTTTTCTATAACGTAGAAGTCCCGTTTCTGTTTAGATGATACTAAGTTCACTAAAGCGATTTAATTGCAATTTTCACGCCATGAGTCGTATTATTCCTTTGACTTATATCAACAACAATAGATTTGTATAAATTTGAATTAATATCGTCTTATAAAATATAACCAACTTCTATTGAAGGGATTTAAAAGTATTATATAAATAATTTGTATATAGATTCTTTGTAATATAAATAAAAAATAAACAGCAAACTAAGTAAGAATGAAAAGATTTAGAAAAACTCAATCAAACTCTTAATTATACTGATATGTTGATATATAATAAATTTATCACTTTCGGAAACATGTAATTATACTAGAAGTAGGCTATATGTTATACTAGATGTCGTGCCATTTGATTGTACCACTCAATACCATTCATTTATGTCATAGGTTAAAAGCACACTAAATGGTTACTGAAAAAGCTCTTACCTCGTCAACATCCCACAACACGAGAATTGCACCTTCTTCGGCGAACTTCAAAGCTAATTCTCTTCCGAGTCCATTTCCAGCTCCAGTCACTAAAACCACTTCCCCTTTCAGAGATTTTTTCGGTTTCGTGACGAAAACAGCATTAAAAGCAGACGATATTACAGTCCAAACGATATTACCCACTAATAGAAAGAAATCACGGAAGGTCGAAAACCTGTCATGCTTCTCAGGTGAACTGGCAACGGGACGATACACAGCATTCGGCATTTTACCTTTAGAAGGGAATGAATGCTTCTTACTTTCGAGTTGTTTCTTATTTATTTGTCGTCGCGACAAGCGAGAGCGTGCGAAAAAGTTGATTTTTTCGGTTCTTAGAACGCAACGAGTAGAATGCTAGGTGGCGCTGCTTAATGCGATGCGTTATAAAGAATAGTTTTCATTGAATCGATAATAAGAAAAAAGAATGAAATTATACATAGTTACTTCCCTATTAAATTTACCTGAGAAACTGGTTTTATAAAATCATGAAAAGAAACTGATACTTTTTATCAAATAGGAATTGAAATGCATTCGAGCTAAATTTGAATTTCAAACTTTGGTTAGAAATATAGTTAATAATACGTAAAACACTAACAAAATATTCTATTTTTTGATTTATTAAAGAAGTTTACAGAAATAAATAATTAAGACTTTCATTTAAGGAGGTGAGATGGAGGAGGGGGAGAGGTAGAGTTGGAAGTTTGGTTTTAATGGCGCAAGAGCCAAGGCTGATTATGTTGTTCTAAACACATGGCTAATACTTGAAAGGGGAGGGGTATAGACGAGGGAATTGCTTTAAACATTTCTTCTTCGTAGCACTATTTGGCCTGAATTTTGAGTATCTTATTCATTAAATAATATTCAAAGAGCTTCGAAAAATGATATTTTGCAACACTGTACTTTAACCCCTTTGCATACAATGACATGTCTGATTACTGAATTTTTAGTTTTAAGTCTGTAATTAAGGGAGCAGAATTAAGTATTTAAAAATGCAAAAATCACTTAGAAACGCTTTAATATTTCAAATGTCCCTTATATTGTTATAAAAATCAAAATAACAATAATTATCCAAAATAAGATGTCATCTAATTAGGAAGTTAAATAAGTTCTTATGTCAATGGGTTAATTAAATGGCGATTGTACCTAAGCTAGCTTCCTGTTCTCTTAACTTCCTTAACTCACTCAGGCACTTTCAAGATTTTGTATGTTAAATGTACAACATTCTTGCACACTACATTGATTATGGAAGCGAATCGATGGTAATACAGTCTTTGAAGTACCGGAAGCGATACTGAAACCATCACAAAATGCCAATACATAGATACTGTTTTTGAAAGGATTATAATACGATGCATTGACCCTTTTTCCCTTAAATGTATTTCTAAATAAGGGGATTTTACTTTTTTTTTTCGTTAAGTCAATTCATTTTTATTTTCTTGTATACGTAGTAAGGAGAAAGTATAATAATCACCAAAATTTGTACTCGGGATTTTGGCGAATCTCCACGTTTTAGACCAGCCTGAGTTCGAAAAACATATTTTTAGGAAATGTCTGTCTGTCTGTGACAAACATTACTAAAAAATGCTGAGAGATATACGGATAAAATTTAGTATATGATCCTTACATCGAATTTGCAGATTTCTAACAAATCTTGAGCAAAATCCATTTAGAAGAATATAAGTCTTTTCGGATATAAGTTAACACGATAATTTAAAAAATGGAGAAAGTGAGATGGATAATATTCGGTACACATATTATACATTTATACTATCGACACCTGTTAAATTTGAACTAAATCTAACAACGGGTTGATTGTCTGTCGGTCAGTACTTTCAGAAAAGTATAAATGCGATAATTCACAAAACGCGATGATTTAAATGTATCAAATTTAATATGGGAATTTGTGACTACAAGTGTAGTTTTATGTAAAATATTTGTTTAAATCGGTTGAGGAAAAATGTTCTAAAGTACAAATTCGATTTTCCGATACTATTAATGGTATGAAAAGGATTAATCGTCAAAAAACTCGCCAAAGATCTCACGATAGATTCAGTAAAAATGCTAAATTCAATCCAAAAAATATTTTTTAACTATTTAATGTCAATGCCATACAAAATGTTCTCTGGCATGACAAATTTATTAGAGAGTACCCAAGAAAATTTTGGGGAAACTATTCCCGCTGGGGTGTTTCTTTTTTTTTATTATTATTTATTTTATTTTATTCGCAGCGTAATTCCTTAGACTCTCTATTTGAATATGCCAAGCTGAAATCAAAGGTATTGCATCTATTAAGTCACCTTGAGGTACACCATGAGAAATATGTATTTCTATTATGATTGCCTAAAAAATAGCAACGTATTTATTTATATAAATTTTTACTCGCTCATATACGAATCTTTTATACAGAAAATATTGTATCGTTTTCTTCAAAAAGATCGATTTCGGATCTTTCCTAAACTTCTTGAATTCAAAATCACCTCTTTCTCCAAAAAAATGTTCGTTTTTTTTAAGGAAATCTCACGCATCATTTATGGTCGATTTTGTTCCACTAATGGGCCATGCAAGGATTTGGAAGAGTGTTTATTACACAATCAATATAAATGACCATGCACAGAAAAATAATCAGTAAAAATTTTGAAAACTTTCAAAGTTTACTACAAATTAAATTAAAATAGTTTTATATTATACGTCATAAAATGTAAATAGCTCTTGTTCCATCTTCCATCACATTCCTATTTTAACAAAATAAAAGTTTATCGTGATATGCGAAAAGTCACCTTTTCTGAAAGTGGACAATGATTATGTTTACCTTATGGATCAGAAACATAAAATTAAATACCTAAAATTTGCCATATAACTTCATCATCAAGATTGAACGTGTTTATCAAATTTTGGATCATATCCATCAATAGTAGGCTATTTCTCTATGTGCGGTGAAATCAAAGTGCAACAAGCTAAATGGATGAAAATTAACATAGTATTAACCTAAAAATTGTAGATATCAATATTTAGATTCAAATAAAAGGAAATTCACTGGAATGGTACTTTTTTAAATGAATATTTGGTAATCTTCTTTATATGATAAGTATGGATCATAAAATGAGTCATTTCTTAGGTTAATAAGGGAAAGAAAAGGAAAAATATTTCTGCTTATTTCCTATTCCTACTTCATGTGATCCATGAAATTACTGAACTTACGCTGATAAGATAAGAATGTGTTTTTACATTCTGTTATATGAAGTATACAAAAAGAATATGTTGTGAACAACAACGATAAAAAATCGATGTAAGATTTTGACGAATCTCCACTTTTTAAACCTTCCTGAGTCCGGAAAACAAATTGTTTTGAATTATGCCTGTTTGTGAACATGATAATTGAAAAATACTTTAAGCTAGACTAATGAATCTTGATATGGGCTTGATTGAAGCTTTACAACAAATTTGTAAATTTCTATCCAGTTTTGGACGAAATCCATTCAGAAGAAGTATGTCTGTCTGACTGGCTATTTGAGTACAAGTAAACAAGATAATTATAAAACTTGAAAAGCTGTATAGATAAATTTTGTTGCAGAATTTTAGCATCTAAAATGTCAATTCGTTCCAGATTTTGAACCAAACCCATTAAAGGATTGAGCATATGACGGTGTTCACGTTCGCTTGTAGCGCCGGACCCCCCCCCCCCCCCCCCCGCCGGAGGGCCGAAACCCTCAGTTCAAAATGAGTTCTCATGCGAGCTGAATATAGAGATAAATGCTCCTCTACTAAGCAGGAAACGAAATTCTCTAATTTACTGTGGTTCATATTTGCCACCTATTAAGCGATGGTGTGATCTAATGTTGCAATATTTTAATGCTTTAATAATTTAATTAGCATATCTTTGTTGAGTTTCACAATAAACTGTTTAACAAACTGCAGTCCACTACTTTTTTATTGAGATAGAGACATTATTTGGTCCGTCGAAACCAATGGGTGATTAAAATGTAATGACTGTGATTAATATCAACAATGGCAAAGATGGTGGATATTAGAAAAAAAAATTATCTTGCAAAAGGCGCGATAAAGGCTAATGTTACAAAAATGGAAGCATTCCTTGAAAGTGGTGATAGATCTTCCGTATACAAATTAGAAATTAAATTGAAAAAAAATCGGAATGCTGCAGGAGAAATAAGACGAATTTTTCAAGAATTCTTTTCAATTCTGGATTTGAGTCAATTTCAAGAAATGGCAAATCATTTAGAGCAAATGGAAAGCCGCCTTGAAAAATTGGAGGTATGAATCACTTCTATTCTAGATTCTTTGAAACCTCCAGCCAATTTAAAAGAACCAACTGTTGAAAGCGTCAAAAGTGAAGTACGCTTGCCAGAAATTTCACTCCGATCGTTTTCCGGAGTATTTTGTAAATGGGCAAAATTTAAAACTCAATTCGTTTCGCTGGTGTCAAATAATGAGAATTTAAATGACAACCAGAAACTGATTGTTTAAGAGCATCTCTCAAGTTAGAATCTTCTGAATATATATTTGATTCTCTGTTTGAACCTTAAGGAAAGATTTGAAAATGAAAGATTATTAATTTACCATCATGTTCTTTCTATATTAAATTATGCTAAGATACATCAAGAATCAACTACGGAACTTCGTCATTTAATAGACTGTATTAATAAGAACATTCGGGATCTTAAAGTTTTAAATTACTAGCAGAATAATGTATCAGAAATTTTATTAGTTTATATAATCCTGCAAAAACTTGACAAAGAGTCAAGAAAGCAATTTGAATTGTCCCTAAAAACCTCAGAAGTTCCACAATTTATTTCCCTTATATACTTTTTTGAAAGAATTTCTATTTTGGAAAGTGTTTCTCGATTACCAGCTGCAACGAAAGAGATTTTTTTTTAATAAAAAATGCAGCAGCAAACAAAAATTTTAATAATTCATTTAAACAAAACAAAAAATCTCGTATTATAAAATCAAATAATAAAAGCAGTTATAAGACATGTATGTTTTGTAAGGTATGCATTCATTGTATAAATGCATATCCTTTCAAATCAGAAGCTTAGAATAAAGAAAAGAATTTGTTTCTATTCATGGAATCTGCAAACTTTGCCTTCGCATTCATACCGGTTTGTGCTCTTTCAAATTCAAGTGTCTAATTAAAGATTGTCAGATGTCCCATAATTCCCTACTACGTGAGGGAATAGAGATATTAAATCAAACCACAGGAGGAGTCAGCAACGACACACCCTTCCCCCCAACAGCTCAAATGTCATCTAACCTTCTTCTCTAGTATTCGACGAAGGGAAATGTGTTCAACCTTTGCCATTGCGCGATCGGATGAGATGTGCATCTTGTCGGCAACCCTAATTGTTTTAAGAATGCGTTGGGAGAAAGGATCAAGATCCAATGCTTGATTGATTCGGGAGCCAAGTGTGTGTCATTACTACCGAATGTGCCCAATTACTAGGAATAGAAAAAGAAATATTCCTGTTTCAGGATTCATTGGAACCAATATCACCATTAAAAGAAGGGTGAAAATAGAAATCTCAAATTTAAAAAATGATTTTACTAGATATGTTTTCTTTTATGTAGTTCATTCAATAACTAATTTAACTCCATCAAGAAGACTAAACGTAGATATTTCCAAATTACCCAGACAAATAATTTCGCATATCCTAGTTTTATGAGACCTAGTAAAATCGACGCTTTAATAGGAGCAGATTTGTTCTTTGAAATGTTGAAGCGAAATAAATTCTGCGTGAAAAATTCTAGTGTAATTTTTAAGACACAATTTTCGGTTACATAGCGGTTGGTAGATACGAAATCTCACATAATAAAAGACAATTTTGTGGACTTGTAATAGATTCTAAAGACTTTAGTAAAACTCTGAAAAATATTTGGAATATTGAATCAGTAGAAGAGGATGCTCGCATTTTAAACAGTGAAGATGAATTGTGTGAAAAACACTTCCTAGAAAATTATTCAAGAACACTGGAAGGCAGATTTATAATAAAAAATGATAAACTATTGGGAGAATCTTGGACTCTTGTTAAACGACGTTTAAATATTTTATGGAGACGTCTTAGTAGAGATGAAAACTTGAGTTTTCTCTATTATGCTTTCATGATGAGTATCAAGATGTAGGTCATATGACAGAAGTTAAAGAAAGGAATAAACCTGAATTTGCTGTTTATTTGCCTCATCATTGGGTTTATAATCCCTTAAAATCGTCCATAAAACTTCGTGTGGTCTTCAATGGCTCTGCTCCGATATCTAATGGAGTGTAGTTGAACCAAATTCAATTGAACGGCGGTGCAATTCAACAAGACCTGTTTTCCCTAATGATGCGTTTTCGTAAACATGAATTTGTATTTACAGTAGATATCCGCATGTTGTATAGACGAATCTTAATTCATTTTAATCACCGAGATTTGCCGAGAATAATATGGAGAGAAGGTTAGATCAACCAACAAAACGTACCAACTCAATACAATTACTTATGGTACAACTAGAGTACCTTATTTGGCCACTAGGACCTTAAATCAGCTAGAGATTGATGAAAAGGTTATTTTCTCAGACGCGTCCAATATTGTCCAGTCAGATTGTTATTTGGACGACATCTTAACAAGTTCAAATACCTTATAAAATGCTAAATACCCAACTTGTAATGTTACTTGAAAGATGATGTATGACTCTCTACAAATAATGTTCTAACTCTGAAAGTCTTCTCAATAGCATTCCAAACGATAATTATCTATTTAACCACTCTAAAAAAATGAAGCCTGTCAAAATTTTAAGTGAATCGTGTCAAATCGTGATTGCTTTTCATTCAAAATAACCATTTCAGTGCAAAATTCATACACCAAGAAAAGTAAGAAAAGTGTCCTTTCAGATATTTCTAGGATATACGATCCTCTAGGTCTGATTGGTCTTGTTGTTTCAAGCGCCAAGATTTTCATGCAAAGGTTGTGGTTATTGAAACTGGGTTGGGACGAACCTTTATTTAAGGATGTCACTTGTGCATTGATAGAATTTATTTTACTTCTTCCGTACATCGAGCAATTGGAAAACCCTCGACATTTTCCTTCTAATGACAGAGCAGTCATCCATGGATTTGCTGATGCTTCTACAGCAGCATATGGAACTGCAATTTATTTTCAGTGTTCTTTATTTAGTAATTCAAATTCTGTATACTTGGTGTGTAGCAAATCACGTGTCGCTCCACTTAAATCTGTGACAATTCCCAGACTGCAGCTTTGTGCAGCACTGTTATTATCAAAACAGACACAGAGAGTAATAAAGGCTATTAATATTACAAATTCTGAAATAGTGCTCTTCTCTTGATTTTATCATTGTATTGGCTCGGTTGAAAAAAACATTCCCAAAATTAAAAATATTTGTTAGCCATCGGGAAGCCACCATTCAAGAGATAGCTAAAGACTTTGTTTGGAAACATGTATCATCAGAGGAGAATCTGGTAGATCTCATTTCTATGAGCTTGTATCCTGATTCCTTTCAATGCAGTAATTTATGGTGGAATGGCCCTTTATTAGTTAGGGATGGATCAAAAACTGAAGAACTATCTGCGTCCAAACCAATCACAGACAATGACTTTGTATGTGAACTAAAGCAACCAGGAAAATGTACCTTACTTATTACATCTGAATGTAACTATTTGTTCTCTCATTTTATTTCTATTAGTAATAATTATGTGAAATTAACTAAGATTCTTAGTTATATTTTCGGATTTATTTCCGATTGTAAAACAGGAATTTTGCCTAAAAAAAGATCTATTTCTTCAGATGAATTTAAGAATACTGAGTTTGTATATTAAGGTGGGCAAAAGTCCAAGATTTTGTAGCCTGAGCCACGACAGAGGGCAACGAACAAGTGGGGATGTCAATTCCTAATCATAAATTTGAAAATTCGCTTACTTTATATGGCTACTGGCTGGAACACAATATAAAGGAAAGCGATTTTCTTAATTCCTGCTTTGAATTTGTGCCCTTCGTCGCCTAGAGTTTAATAGATCAAGAAATGCAAAATGGGGAGAGAGAAAAAATCAGCATACCATTTATTATTTTTACTCTCATACGAATTTTAATTCCCTACTGTATTTTAAATACACATTAAATCGAAAAAAGGATACTTATGTTCTTTTATCTTGTTGAAAGTAAAATATATGCAATAATGTACGAGATTTACAAGGAGGCGGGCACAATAATTTCGCATAAAGTATCGTATACTTTGAAGGTGGCCCTGCTTGCGCTAATATAAACAGTTTTCGCTGGCGCAAAATAAAATATTTGGAAAATATAGGTCAGATTCAAATACAGTTCAATCGACCACAAACTGGAAAATTTAGTTTCAAATTCCGAAATTTTATAAATAATCGTTTTAGAATTACAATCTGTAATCGATTCATTGTGCTGCAATTTCGGTAGCAAATTCTTAACCAGATTTTTTCTTTTATCTAAAAGTTATTCAGGTTTTCAAAAGATGATTAAGATCCCGAGGATAGCCACATATTCTTCTTTGAAAGCAGGCTCTATTATCAAAAAGTTTAGTATTTGATTGTTGATTTAGATTATTACATTAGAATTTGTATTCATCTTACCAAATTTAAATTTGCGTATAGCTCTTTGATTGACAACAATTATGAATTTGTAGCTTTTGAAATTCTCAGTAAAATTGTCTTTAGAATAACGCAGTTTAACATACGGATCTTAAATTCTATCAGAAACTGGAACTCAAGTTGAAACTTTAGTGTTTATGCTTTCCCATAGGTGATTTGCGATTACCTTTCCTCAAGCATCTTTCAAGTTCTCAGATCTTTCCTTCGGGATATGATTTCTAGATCTTTTTCTGTACAAAAACTAAAAAGAAAAAAAAAGCATATCTATGATTTCAGACGACGTAGAGAAGTAAACCAATCAAAACTCAATTCGTTTTCAAAGTAAATTTTGCGTGAGACTTGCGCAACCGTATGCTTTCAATTGTTGATTACTTCTACTATGGTAACGTAGTTTGTTTAGCAGAATAGATTCTGAGCTAGCGAATGAGGTGTGTTCATTGTTTTGGAACTTTCATGTAAACAAAGCGCAATAGGTTGATAATTCGAACTTTTAACAAATATTTTTTGTAATTATAAGAAACGTATATAATTTTTACACTCATTATCGATATATTGCCTGTATTGATAATTCTAATTCTTCCAAGAATTTAGAATATTTTTGAAAATTTTCTTCTTTATGTATATTGGTTTCTTAATTAATTTTTACAATGGTGAAAGTGACTGTCATTGGAGGTGGTTGTTTAGGTGTCAAAATTATAGGTAAGTACAGTTTTTATTCCCCATTTCCTTCTTTAAGATAATATTGGTATATTTTTCTTTCATGACGATTACGTTCTGTTTTTTGTGATTTTTTAAATAGAAAATTCTTATTGTGAAATTGGTTTTCAATTAATTGTATTTATAAGTATTCTTAATGAGCCACTTCAGTAATTTCGCATGCAATAATAAAAAATATAGTTTATATACATATTTTATAACATTCATAAAAAAAATACTTTATAAAGCATTGCATTTGCGCACAGTGCTCTTTGTGCGTAGAATCTGGAGTTATCAGTTTCATTTAATTATTACAGTTTCGTGATAATGTCAATTTTTGAGCGGTGCAATTTTTTTCAGTCAAAAATAACTTTATTTTTGAAAGAAAAGCATGTTTTTTTTATCAGTTTATTTTGGTTTGCAAAACTGATGGCAGTATCAGAAAGCTGATAAGAATCCGACAATAGATAAATGTTAAACATTACTTCACCTATGACATTCTGCATTTTTATCCCTTTGTATTATTAACTCTTGAATTTAAAAAAAAATACTGCATAAAAAGGAATATTTCACAAATTAGTTTGCTATAAAATATATTTCTATGTTATTTCTGTTATAAAATATTGTGTTAAAGCTTTGAAATTAGTGAAGCATTTTTATTGTAACCATGAAACTTTGTTTGTTTGGTCAAATAAATCTTTGAAAATGAAAGAAAATTAAGAAAGAAATAGTACAAATCTATTTTGGTCCTAATATAGCTATTTCTATGTGAAAAGCAAGTTTCACTCTGTTAACTAAACTTTTGTATCCACATGAAATTGTGAAATCATGAATAATTACTTTCATATGTAATAATTGGTTGTACACTTTTTTTTTAAGTGATAGCAAATTTAAATATTCTTCAACTTGTATATTAAAAGTAAACCTACATTTAACTCTTTAATTTTTCTTATATTTCATGGTTTTTGTTACTGCAAATTCATATAAATAATTGTATTTATTAATAATGTAAATAAATACAAAATAAATTTTCTGTTTAAATTTATTGAAGTCAAAGATGTACTGTAT
The DNA here is from genome assembly GCA_026543865.1 of Argiope aurantia. Taxonomy (NCBI): domain Eukaryota; kingdom Metazoa; phylum Arthropoda; class Arachnida; order Araneae; family Araneidae; genus Argiope; species Argiope aurantia. Next base: position 80,480 of record JAPMOR010035711.1, read on the forward strand.
ATTCCCATATTGTAAAAGTTTTTAGATTGAGTCTTGAAGGATTTAGCTAAATTTTAAACTAAATGTAGCTAAATTTGTTTATACCTATAAACAAATACTTTGATTTTTCAATTATTACATTGATATAAAGTAATATTCATGAATGATATAAACTTAAATAAGTAGAATAATAATCCTGCTGACTTTAAGGTTAGTTTACATTACTACAGCATTTAAATATTGTAGACCATAATATCTTACAGTATTATATTGATTGTATAATAAAGTATCCATTTTTTGTAAATTATCTCTGAAATCCGTATGTTATATTGGTCTGTTTTAGTGATTATTATACTGTGAAATGTTTAGAGATTATAGATTATTTGTCTGTTTAGTAATTACTATATTATAATACTGTAATTATATTTAAAACAATATGGAGAAACAAAAAATTAATTTATTGTGAAAAACTTATAATTCTATGGATTATTCTGAAAATTTTTAAGGTTAACTACTTTTGTAAATAATTTAGATAAGTTTCTTGAAGGTTTTGTATTTCAAATTGTGTATTCATAATTTTTGGCATTGGGTCGATTTAATATTTTGTAAGCAAAACAAATTAGTGTTGTAAATAGTGCTTAATTTGAGTAGCAACATTTTTTATACTTTATAATATTGGATTTTTTCTGCATCTATAGTTGAATTTTATCATTATATCAAATTCTGAATATAATTTTAGTTTTAATAATTGATATACTTCAACAAAATTTAATTATAAATGTAAAAATTGAATTCCTTGTAAAAAAAAACTTTATTTAAAATATAAGGAGGTCTTTCTATAGTTAAGGTAATTAAAAATAATTTTATAAATAAAGCTAATTTAAGATTTTATGAAGATAATTTTTATAGTTAAGATAACTAAAGTTAATGAAAAGCATATGTCATTTAGCAGTAAGTAGGCATTTGAAACTTTTTGTGTACTGCCAACTTAAGATGCTTTAATTTTAATTTATATCGGACAAAAGACTATAAAAAAATTCTTCTCCTGGTGTTAAGAATAATTTAAGCATTTTCTGAAACCTTCTTGATAAAATAATGCTTAAAGATTTGTTGATATCCTGATTATATATTAATAATTAAACCCTCAACTAATCACTCAGTTATTATTATTTTTTAGGTGAACTGGCTTATCATGGGCATGAAGTGAGAGTGTATGACAGAAGCCCAGAGCGCTTGGATTATGTCCGTTTGCGAGTTCAGGATGAGAAAGCCTTATTGGCTGAAGATGGATTATTGCCACCTTCAGGATTTGTGGTATATTTTTATGGAATTTTTATTTTTTCAAAATATTACTATACTTTCTTTTTCTGAGTTATGACATTTGTATGATCTGCTTCAAATTCTCCAATATTTTCTCAATCTCTTTACATTTTTTTTATATTGTTCTGCTTCTTTCTAGAAAACAAATAAATTTGTATCGTTATTTATGTGTGTAAATATATGTATCAACTATAATATAGATTTTATAAGATATATTCACATACAATTATTATGATGATTGAATTGCTCCATTCTTATTATAGTGAATGAACTAGACACTTATTTCCAGAAATGGCATATATCTAGATATAATTTTTTAATTAGGAAAGGAGGGAAGGAGAATGCAAGAGAAAACAGAGTAACATCTAATAAAAAAAGTGATATTTTAAATCAACGAGTGAGCAATAATTGCTTTTTACATCAATTAAAGGCATTATAATATGGTTAACAATGAAAATATTTTAATTTAATGCTTTGTTTTGTTTTTTCTGAGTTAGCCGATGCAATATCTCTTGTATAGTTTGAAATGTTTTTCAGTTTATAAAATTTTTTATATGGGAAAATCAAAATGAATGCTTTTACTTAAACCTATTTATCCCTTTATTAAAGATTAAGTGACTTAAAAATTATTGAAATTCCAAACTTTATCCATGAGGGAAATGAAATTTTTCAAATTTTTAAGCATGCAAGTAATACAGACCAAAAAATTAATTTTTTAAATATAGACATAAAAAACCACATAAGCATATTTTACCCAAATCACTTAATGTTCTGTTTTTGATCAAGTGTCTCAATTTTAGGGTGATATATTTTATGTCAGTAGATTAGAGGAAGCTGTTAGATCATCAGATTTTATATTTGAAGCTGTCCCAGAGGATTTAGCATTGAAGCAGGATTTATTTGAATGTGAGTCAGTTTAATATCAAAACTAATGCTTTAGTTTATTTCTTCTAAATGAATATTTTTCCATATTTTGGTTACAATGACTTTCTGCTTCCTTATCACTTATATATATAAATTTTTTTCACTTATAGGGATATCTCAGTGTTGTAAAAGTGATGCAGTCATTGCTACTAATTCAATGACTTTGAATATTGATCTCATTGCTGAACGAGCTTCACATAAAGAGGTATTAATTTGATGCTAATGTTTCTTCTGCTTTTAACTGAAGATTATTTGTTTTCTTGCCAACTATAAGGAGATTGTTTAAAATTTTATTGTTAAAAAATAGTATGCAGAGCATTGATGGTAACATTTATGAAATGGAAAAATGGTAAAGAAAAATGTACTTATAAATTTATTCATTTTTAGCTGACTTCAGAGACCATCTGGTTTTTTTTTGTTTTTTTTTCAGGAATATTAGTTATGTCTGAATTTTAATTTAATTTACGTTCATGATATTTTTAATATGTTTGATATGGTATACATAAGGTTCTCTCAATAAAGTATTTCTAAACTTTACCTTGTGTTAAACATTAGCTTATGTTATTTTAATAATCTCACATATATTTTGTTTGTATTCATTCTAATGGAATTAAAAACTATGTTATATTTGTATGTAAATGTAACTGTACACTCATCTAATTTTTAACTACACATTTTCTTTCCTAGTAACTTTATATCTAATTTCTCAAATAAAAGATAACATTAATCATTTAGTTTAGTGGATAGTTTTTTTTATATACTTAATTTGGTAGAATTTGCGGATTAAAAAAAATAAAGCAAAATTAATTGCATCTTAGTAAATAATATAAAAAAATAAGATCTTCATTTATTAATTTTAAAAAGTAGAAGAGAATTATATATTTAAATATTTGTATTAAAATGAAAACAATTTGAATTGTTGCAATGTTGAAAAGTATTATTGCAAATTATATAAAAAAATAAGAAGAAATTATATATAAGAAGTTGTTAAAATGAAAATTGAATGATAGCCAAATTAGTATAATTGAAAAGACATTTTTTTTATTTTAAGTGTTATCAAAATAATTTATGCACAATAGTATTTTTGGAAGTTATTGTCCAAAAATATTAAGATTTTGTTTAATTTTTAATTACTTAAAAATGCAAGAAATGCAAATTCTTACTCTTCAATGTATATTTGTAAGAAATCTCGAATCTATAATTCCCACATCTGTTCTTTAATATGCCAATGCACAGACACAATTCTCCTCTATTATTAGATAGTTAGAATTTACCTAATGCGAATAGTAGGTTAACTTTTGTTAATTTGCAGTGCCAGTATCTTCTGCAAAAGAAAACAGATTATAATAAAATTATTTTGAAATAGAAACTGTAAGTTCACCTAATTAAAGTATGATGTGTTAAATAATATTTTATTTTTGATGAGAAATGCATTACTGATGCATTTACTACTGCCCTAATTGTTGCATAAATATTAAAGCTTTAGAATAGTCTTTTAAGCTAGCAAACATGCAACTTCAATTATAGCTGTTTGAAATTATAGCTGAAATGCTTTTGGAAACATTCATATTCATTTTGTACATTTTATTGCCCTTATTAGAGAAGATTTGGGTTAGTTTATTTTTCTATGCTATGTACATTGCAAAGCAATATCTGTGTACAAAATAAAACAATTCATCCACTATATAGCAAATTATTATTTCTTCATTCTGTATTTTGAAGTACAAAGAGATGAGTCATAGATGTTATATCATATGAATAGGTGATAAAAATAAGTCTATCATCACATATATTTTATTTATAAATTAAATCAGAATTTAGTGTTATTTGAATAAAGTATTTATGTGATATTAAATCCATAATTTCAAGAACATTTTCTTCTCAGCGATGCCTAGGTGTTCGATACTTATATCCAGTATATTGTATACCTGAAGTTGAAATAGTTCCAAGTAGTCATACAGCTCTAGCTACACTAGAGAAAGGTGAGCTTTTCTAGGAACATGCATAGAATAATTGATTTGTTTTTAGTATAAAAGCCAGAACATTTGTGAAAATTTTTACATTTTCAATTTATTTTTATGGTTGTTCTACAGAAATATTCAGTAAATTTTTATAATTCGTTCTGTTTGGTAATCAAAAATTTTAAAGGTGATTTTAACAAATGAGTATTGCTTATTATTTTCTATATTAATTAAATTGGAAAGTTGTCATTAATTTTTTATGTATATTTTTCAGTATTTCCTACTTTTTTTTTTCTTTTTTTCCAGTGTCTAAATTTGCTTTTTACATTTCAAATATTTTAAAAACCTGATAGCAAAATACTATTTAGATAGAAAGTTAAGAAATTCATGTTTGGATTATATTTACTTTCGAAAATTTTTAAGGTTTATCAGCATAGAAAGCATGTCTTCTTATAATGTTTTTTAAATTTTTCTCTTAGCAGTTTCCAGTAAAAGCATATGCACAAAAAACATTTTCACATATAATTTGAAAATCAAGTTTTGATGCTTCAAATATATCTTCTTGAATTATGTACATGGTATTCATTATCTATAACCTGTAACAGAACTTTATTCCTTTGTTCATATTTCTTTACTCTCTTATTTTCCTTTATTCATTTTTCTTTAGTATGCAGTTGTATAGATTGATGCTAGGGGATAACAAGGGATCCAGTTTTTTCTTTGAATTGATGTACTCTTTCTACTGCAAAAAAATTAATTTGAAAGATAATAAAACTATGAATAATTTTATAAATCGAATGTCCTTTGCGTACATGGCAGTGCATAGTTTCATTTGGACAATATACATCATTTTGATGTATTTTAAATTAGAAAACATGTACTGAATAATAGTGATAGTGATTCCAAAGGTAATAAATTTAAGTGGTTAATAGAATTCAACAAAGATGTAATTTTATTTTTAAAATTTCTTAAATATTTCTTCAGCGTCTTGTAAATAAAATGCATAAACAAATTGTAAATAAAAGTTAAATTGTTATATTATATTGAATTGTGTAATAGTAATGAAAAGAAAATTACACTGATGGGGAAATGTGTAGAAATTATTTCATGGAGAGCTTTTTAATTTATGCAGTTTTCAGAATATAGCATTCCATTTAATAGTGAATGATTACTGAAAGTAACAATGGATTGTATTTTATTAAGTCATTTGTAAACAGTATCTAATTCTGATTATCAATATTTTTTTATTGGTTCATTAAGTTCTTTTAAAAATTCATTTTACATGGAATTAATGTATTTATATTCATAAATTAGGGAATTATTTTCTTATTAAATACTTTTATCACACATAATTTTAGTGCCTTTCAGAGCTCCAATTTTTACTTCAATTATTCCCTTCAGAAGATACTTAATATTTTCATGATTTTTTTTCTTTTGATAAAATGCAAATTAGAATTAAATTAAATTTTATTTATTATTTTGTTGAAAAATATGTTCTTACAATTTTAGTGTCAAAAAGAGACTTATCTATGTTTGAAATGAATTGAATCATGTTAATTTTGGTTATTTACAGTTCGACTGTTTTTGTCTCGAATGGGAAAAGTGGCATTTTTCAGAGCTGGCAAAGATCCTCTAGTCTTAACTGCTAAGCAAAGAGAAGCGAAGAAAGCTGGTACGTTTACATTTTAGTTTCAGTTGTAGATACTTGTACTTCAGTATTTTACATTTTAATCATTTCTTTAATTTTTTGATTCATAGATGACTAGTATAAAAAATAAAGTAACTGAAGTTGAGTGTTTTGATGGTATGTTCATTAATTCTGCTTACCTCTAAATAAATAATTTTAATGTTTACAGAGTGTTTCTAAAATCATTGGATTAACTTTAAGGGCATGTCAAGTATACAGAAAGCACTTCTACATAAGGTCACAAACATTTGAGGGACTTTTTGCCAGTGAATTAAGCAAGAAATAAAGGTACACCAGACAGAGTGTGTAATGCAAGTGGAATAGATTACAAATTTACAAAAACAGAATAATTTTGTTGCATACATAAACCTTCTAAGTCATATACAGCAGGATAGGAAGAATTAAAATCAACACAAAACCTTTGGAGTACATAAGTTTTCAAAGAATATATTATTTAAATTATAGACTTTTTTTTTATTATTATTACATGATTATAGAAGCCCTTTATCTAAATGATATAATAAATTCTGACAATAATTCTGATATAGTGAACAATTTTCAAATAGATAACTGATTACAGTGTTAAATATTATTTTTAGCTATCTTTTTCTCAGCTTCATAATCTTAAGCAGTAATTTTTTTTTTGGTAATTTGATTGTTTTAGTTTTTTTACATTAAAATAATACTGTATAATTATTGCATATATTACTATTTTAAATATTTTATTTCATTGTATATGGAATATATTTTTATTAAAAGTAAAATATTTTGTCATTTTTATTTAGAGTTTCTTAAAAACATGCGTGAATGCAAAGGAAATTTGCAAAAGATTCCACAGACTATTCCCAATCTTTCTGATAAGCAGTTATTGTCAAAAAGTGCTGATGTTGAATTAGGTGAGGAATTTATCAGAAATTCTATGCAGCATTTTAGTTAGTTCATTCAATTATCAAAGAAATCACATAGAAAGTATTATTTGTAGCACAGACATGCAATAAGAACTTTGAATTAATAATAGCATTGCAAAATTTCATCGACTCTGTTTTTAAAAAGACAAAGATATTTATATTATCTTTATGATGTTATTTAAAGAATTTCATTGAAACTAAAACAATAATATAGTAGGTTAAAATGTAAATATGCTTTTGCTAGCTTTGAAATAGATTTATCATCATTATATTATGATTTAAAATATAATTATATCTATCTGCATATATTATATAGAATTGGTAGTTTTTCTCTGCCTAACTTGAATGTAAATTATTTCGCTAAAATAAAGTTTTCCTTTTATTCCTTTCTAGAAAAATGTTATAGCAAAAATTATTTTAGTTAAAGAATTATCTTTCAAGTACTTCTTTATACATCATTCCCATGCATTTTGTGGCATTCCTATTCTTTTATTGCATATTTATGTTAGAATCAAGCATTTGAAAATATCACATTAAATTATTTGATATATATGAATAAAATTTGTGATTGCTATTAAGTTTACTGTAAGGGCATTTTTGATGCTATGTTTAAAATTATTCATTTTAGATTCTTGTAATACTGTACAAAAAAGTAAGAAAAAATATCTTTATGCTTTAAATAATTATTAAAATAACACAAACCAAGCCATGCAGTTATATATGTGTGCGTTTAAGAATGAAAGTACTGAATTTTTTTAAATATTTAAAACATTAATCAACACAACAATTGGATTTAAAGATTTCCATCAAATTGTAGGATAATCTTTACACCATCTCAATTCTCTTGTGTTATTCATGAATTATAGTTGTGATAGCAATTGCAACTGCATTTAGTCAGAAGTTTAAGTTTTACTTATATTACAGATTTTAATTTAATAAACCACTACTCGTGCTGTTTCTTACATTGAAATTATAATAAAATGAGAATTATAATATTAGTGATTTGATACCATATTCTTTACATAATATCATGTAATGGACATATTAACACTAAAGCTACCACGAGCGGGTCATTTGACCCGCTTCCAATGGCAATTCCAATGTATCGGTGAAATGCCGGTAGGTTTAGTGTTAAGTAATATTGCATAATAATATTATGGCATAGTTTAATATGATGCTGTCAAGAAGTATTTAATACTATATCAGTTGAAAAAAAATGGAAAAATATATCTTTGTTAATTTTTATGATCTTTTTAAGAAAGTATACAAAACATACATATTTTTTTTCTTGCAGATGAACCATCTGGAAGGGAGAAAGACTGTGTGGTATGCATGGATGAAGAACGAAATTGTGTATTGCATCCGTGCCACCACATGTGTACATGCATCACATGTGGACGGCTATTATTGAAACGTCAAGATGCCTGTCCTATTTGCAGAAAGCACATATCCTCTGTCTTTCGAGTGTATCACTCGTAAAGGTAAGGCGTCAAAAAATTACATTTAATTTCAATGGTTTTGCAAAAATGTTCTTTTTGAATTTACTTAAAAAATTGAGAAGTGGATCATATAGTCCTTTCTCTATAAAAAATACTTTTAAACTATTAATGTAGTATTTCTTGAGTAATTAAACTCATACATATTAAATGCTTTCATTTTATTTTATTTTTGAATCTTTTATATTAAGATTTTTAAATGATGAATCTCAACTTTAAGTATTATTGAGTCTATGATTTTGGATGGCTACGGAAGCATTAATAATGATTGTTTCTAGTGAAAGTTTCAAATTGCCATTAAGAAAAGAAAAAAAAAGTGTGAATTCTAAAGAATCTTAATTTGAAATGCTTTATGATTTTTTTAAAGTATGTCTAGTAAGCTCGTTTAAAATTAATGCTTCATTTTAATATTTTATTTCTTGACTTTCTTAAAAAATTTAAGATTGTAAAAAAAAATTCATTTTTTTTTATTTCAGTTTCTAATATTACTTTTTAAACAAAATTAGATTATGAAAAATATAATGTGGTTTGCTCTGTATTGAAGAAAGTGTATAAAATTTTATGCCTTGATGTGGTGTCCTAAAATCATACAGAAAGTGCTTTGTGTTTATACAGATCTCTGTGCATGATAAAAATTTTTAAAAAATTGATACAACTATTTCATCTAATAAAATAATGCACATATACAGTGTGTTTGTAAATTTGTGTGTGTTAGAAAATAATGGAGCACAACTAAAGCATAAATTAGCATGCAATGTATGCTTGGAACCAAATTTGTAAAGCAACAGAAGGCAATTTCTTGCTGTAACATTTTATCTTCTGAATGCAATACCTAGAATAATTTTTATTTAATTTGAACTGGCAAGTGATATAATTGAAGGAAAGATTAGTATCTCAGTTAGGGGTAAAATTTTCATTCCCTCGTAACATTCTTGCATTTGAAAATAGAAATACAATTCAAGTTCAATTAAGACAGTTTTAATTATTTTCTCATCACATACACTGAATTTATATAAAAAATGTTTGTGTAGCTAGCTGCAAAGCAGGTGCTATTAGATCAGATACTTCTAAGATATGCAGTGTCGGCTTATCCAAATATAAATTTGTTTTACCGATACAAAATCGTATTGATGAAGTTATCATTTTTTTCCCCCTTCAGATACAAGTGATGACTCATGACAACTACTTAATAACCACCGGCTATGCTAATCTGTTTTCCATTCAAGTAAATGTAATTGCTTGCATCCATGACAGAAGTACTTTCTGTATGTCAATTTGTCCTTTTGGTATAATTAGTTCTGTTTCTGCTCATTTTACTTGTTACTCAATTTTATGTGTGATTATTTGTTATATTAGCTCAAAATTTCGATGTGATAATTTTAGTGACTTGAAGACATTTTGCAGAATTTCTGCTGTATACTTACACTCTTTCTTAGGTTTTATTTCACTTCTGAAATATGGAAAATTTAGTTAAAAATTCTTGGTATGGAAATTCAAAATTTATTTTATGAAAGGTTTTAAAGGTAGAAAGAAGCTCACTTGAATATAATATTAACTTTCATTTGATTTGTAATCCTTTTTCATTTCTGTTGGAAATAATAATGTTTTGCTTTATTTTTTTATTAATATTATTAATGAATTATATTTTTTCATCAAATTTACTGCAATAAGACGTAATTTATAAAATTTTGCTATCATTAAGAAAGTTTAATGGGTTAAGTACATGTTGTCCTGGAAGAAGGAAACATGAAAAAATAAACCATGACTTCATAAAGTTATAATACATGAATTTTCTTAAAATTTAAATTGATTACATTATATCAGCTGTATTACAAGGACAGTATTAAAATGTTTCATGTTTTTGCCTGTATATAAAAAAATTTAGTGAATATTAATTGGTTTAAAATGATGTGATATTTTTCATTGCTAAATCTTTCTAATTTACTGGTAGATATAATTAATGGCAAGTTACACTAATTTTTCATAATTACCAATCCGGAGAATCGGCAGCCTTTTTAAAAGTATTTCTTTTCTTTCTTTCTTTTCTTTGATATTTTGTTTCCATAGAAAAATATTTGTGCAGTTACTAACCTATAACTTCTATGCATATATATTTGTTTAAATCTTTTGAAAAAAAATATTTTTAGAGTTCATTGCATAGATGTCAGAAGAACTTTGCTTTATTTTTTAATATTTATAAAGATGCAATTGTAATTTTTTATTTTGTGAATATTGCTACGAAAAGATCAATGTTACTAGCATTGTTTTTTGTACCCTTAAAATCTTGCTCACACATATCTATCAGTAACATATCTCTAAAGAATTAATTAGATATGCATATTTTTATATTATCTGGACATTAAAATTTTCGAGTCATTGTTGTAGATAAATTTATTGCACATTTAAAAGGAAAATTTCCTTTGCTAGGATTTTGTTCTAATTGCTTTGTAAGCTTCGTGTTTGTGGAATTTTATATATTATTTTTTTTTATTGCTGTATATATGTGATATCAAAAGCTTTTTTTTACAGTTGTTAAGTTTTTAAAACTGTTTATAATTTTGTATGTAGATTATTTTAAAGCTAATAATCTATATGTAAGAATTTCAACTAATATGATATGTATCTGTGCATTGACTCAAATTCAAATAAGAGAATTGTTTATTTTCTTGTCTGTGTCTTATTATTCCTAGTGTGGTTAACATTTTGCATTTGAAAGAAACTAAATAGCAAAAGACAACATTCGTTTTGTGAATATTTAGAACATTATTATTTCAAAGTAATTTCTGCTTTTCAAGCTTTTAAATATTTATGCTTTAGGTTTTACCTACTTATTATTTATTAAATCGACTATAAAATGTTATCATGAATTATGATATGGATAAGTGATAGTAAAATTCAGACTGTTCTTTCTGATGTGATTTGAAATTTTCATAAAGAAACAGCTTTAAAGATCCGAGTAAAATTAAGAATTACACATTTTGAAATAAAAGTTCTTTTAAATTATATGTATTATTAACAACTGATGAAAGTTCAATATATTGACTAGTAACCCCCCCCTCCCAAATCTCTTCTTGTATATAATCTATCATTCTTTACGTGTTTCTAATACTTTTGATGACTTATTAATCAAATTAATTTGACCCAGTCTTCGAAAATGGTGAAAATTAAATTTGATATTGGACCTTATTTAACTTGGACATCATAACTTGGGCTTGTTATAGTTAATATTTTTATTTAAATTTCTTCCTTTAAAATAATTTATTATTGTTCTTCCATTTGAAATATATATGTAAACCAGAAATGCATTTTTTGAAATCAGAGAAATGTATAAACATAGGAATTGGTCAATATCTCGAGTTTTTTTTCTTTCTTTTTTTTTTATGATTACAGTATTTTCTCAGTAATTAAAATACAGGAAAGTGAAAAATAAACACTATTGAGCTGTGTATTTGATTACTCTAGTATTTGTGAAAATGATACATGGAAAACAATAGATTTTATTTTTATTTATTTTCGAAATAATATAAATATAGTGTTCCAGTTCAAGAGAAATTTAATCTTTCTCTTGGAATACATCTGAAAACAGCATTTATTGTTTATCGTTGCTTCTGATTTTAATGTTGAGTCCACCTTGGACCTGCTTGTTTAGTTAGGTTTTTAAAAAAATTGAAAGTCAAATAAGACAAGTAACATTTTTATTAAGTTATAAACACAATGGAATCAAACCAAACAGATATCATCATATCTCAAAGTCTTAATATTGGCGAATTTGGATTCTTTCTGTTCATCTACCATTTTTTTGATGAATGTTTATTTCAAGAAAAATCAAGAAAAGTATATTAATGCTTATATTTATAGTAGTTATTATAAAATATCACAAAAACAGTTTATAGTTATGAGGATTTATAATTCCTCTTTCTATATAATATTTGTTGTCAAAATGAATTTTGACTACAGATAATGCCATTTTGATTTTTCTTGTTTGATAATTGATGTAAAAATATCATTAGATTTAGTGTCTTGAAAGGTTACTTGAGTTACATGATTTATATTAGTTAGCCATGCAAATTAGAACCAGTGGGAGCAGTCCTCCTGGAATTTTAACATGTCCTCTTTAAGAAAGGTGTTATACCTTTCACCCCATATAAAATTATGAATCTTGGATAGGGCTGCAAAAGCCTTACATGGCATTCGCGAACTATAGTTATAAAATGCTGATCTTTGGTGCAAATTTAGCATTTTTATTGAATCTAACGTGATCCTTGGCATTTAATCTGTGGTGTGCTGCTAATAGTACCCGAAAATCGAATTTGTATTGTGGGCATGTTTTATCCCCAACCAATTGAAATCAAAATTTGCCATAATGCTATTTAAAACTAAAACTAATTATAGGCACAAAATCAATATCAAATTTAATATATTTAAGTCATTGCGTAGTTATTGGTTTTACATGCATCTGAAAGTACAGATACACAAAGTCAGTCAAACTGTTGAGGGATTTGATTCCAAATTTGATAGATATCTACTCTTTAGATGTTACATCTGTGTCCCAAATTTTATCCTCTTACTCTGTTTTGTAGTTTTGTTAATTTGATTCAGAACAACCAGACAGACTTCTCAATGGATTTCGCACAAAATTTGGTAGAAATTTACAAAATTTGGGCAAAGACCATGTACTAAATTTCATCTGACTAGCTCAAAGAGTTTGAGTTATTTTTGTCACAGAGAGGTAAATGTAATGCCAAAAATATCTTTTCGAACTCGACAAGGTGTAAAACATGGAGATTCATCAAAATTTTGAGTTCGATTTTTTTTTGGCAATTATAATAAGTTCTCAGTGTTTTGTATAGGAGAAAATAAAATTTTAAAAAAAAGCCATGAAGGTTTGCATGTCCTTGATATTACTATAGTTTTCGTGAAAATGACAAAGGGAAAACAAATATTATATTTCATGTATATTCATTTTCGAAACAGCATAAATACACAGCATGGATTGTGTAATTATACTGAAAAATTTATTATCAATTCAATTTATACAGAAAAAAGTTTTTATTATTCTGAAGATTAAGTTTATTGAATTGAATATTAAATAGCCTAAACAAAATATAAGTTGGTGATCACAACTAACTCAAATCCTAAACTCTTTTACAGCTAGATTTTCCATTCATCAGAATGTTTCAATGATAATTTTAATTTTTCATTTTTAAATTTTAGCATTGTGTTGTTGTTTTTTTAAAAAATTTTAATAGGCAGTTTATTATTTGTGGGATTGAGTGCAAAATTGGATATATATAAAATTTTAGTTTTCTGCTTGTTGTATTTCGAGTTCATTGTTCTCACTCATATGGATAGGCGGATATTCAAACTTCTAATAGATTTAGTCAAAAACTTGATAACAAACCAATTTTGATTCTTATATGCATGTTAAATATCATCTATATAATTCATTTTATTTTCAGGTATGCTGTTTATTAAAGGTTTTCAAATATCCCCTTCTAAATGATAAATATAATTTTTTTCAAATGATTTTATTAATGTATTAGAAAACTTTTTATCAAAATTCTGGAGATCAAAATTAAAATCATAATCACATTTATAATATATTTTATTCTAATGAATGTTTGGCATTTTTATTTCTTATTATTCGTTAACTTCAAAAAATCTTACTAAGTTTGAAACATGATTTAAAAATTATCTTGTATATTGTTATTTATAAAGTTGATTTCATTGGCTAAAACAAGATAAATATATAAAATATTTTAGTCGAATTATTTTAGCAACGCTGACAATGAACTGCCAGGGCTCGATCTTTTAACACAATTCCAAATAGAGAATTATTCTTCACGCGAGTGCTTCGCTTTTTGTCTCTTAACAGGCTATGGAATTTTCTGGAAAATACATATCTCGACTCCTAATAATGATGAAGACAAACTTGATAAATAAAATAATTGTGACCCACTTCACCACCATGGGCAGAGTTTTATGGATTTGACATCCATTAAGAATCACTGCAAATTTCTTTCCAGCGATGATATTAACATTACAGGAAAACAATATTACATATTCATAACAATATGTAAGAATGTTTAACATAACTTTAATTATAATTTCAATTATTGTAATGTTTATTATAAATAATTAACTGTGAATTTTATTACAGTATCTTTTAAGCAAAAAAATAAAAATAAAAAAATGTGGGAACAGTAAAAACATAATTTAAATTTTATTTTTAGAAATGTAAATTTCATAATTCAAGTTGGTGAGCTAGTCTTATTTTAATAGTTTTGGTTAATAATAGATTCGATATTAATTTAATACGAATCTAATTCGAACAGTTAGCTCTTTACAGAAAGAAAAGGAGGTTTTCGATCTCTTTCTTTCCTTGTCAATAGTTTATAAGAAAAGATATTTAGGTTTGTACAAAAGTAATCGATTTTGTATAGTAAAATGTTATGTTTAAAGGACTAATGGATTAATTTTATGTACCTTTTTCTGTTCTTTATGGACTTGTTGGGTATCCTATATTGTAGGAACATGTTTTGCATCATTCACCAGTGAAGTAAGTGATCTCTGATCCGAATACAAGTGACATGCTACATATTATCTTGAATTGTCACTGTCTTTAGATAATTTACACAGTCAAGTCTTCCATATGGCTGAGATGTCACTTGAGATTTCTCAACGGACGATGCATTCAGTTTTGTAAACGAATCATATTTTAGAATTCGAGATAAAAAGCGACGAGATGTGTAAGGATTCCGCATTTATTCAGTACTGGTTGTTATTCGCTTGTATTAAAAGATGTCATTTATTATTTTATTTATTTTACAGATTTAAAAATTCAATTATTCGATGCATATTCGCTTTAAGTTTGCAAATTTAAGAATGCAGTAATTCGATACATATGTTCTGACTCGTTGAAAGGTGTCAAGGGTTTAACTTGCTTCAAATAAGTGATTTTCTGCAGCAGGAAATGTAGCAACAATGTAAGGTAAACGAATTCTAAAGGTCTCGCTTCATTTGCCCGCTTAATTTATTCTAATCACGTACTTGCTGCTCAGTCAAAACCAGCTAGTCAATCCACTTATTAAAAAAAATAAAAACACTATAATCTGAATGAAACTTTTGCCGCGGCAATGCACAAAAAGCATTCTTGCTTAAATTCCTTTTTCATTTATTGAATGTCAGGTCGTATTTCCGTACACTTCTTACGGCAAAGTTGTTGTTTCAGTTCTGCGGTCCTTTTTTTTTATGTTGTAGATTTATTTGTAGCCATCCTATGGAATGCAGTTGGAGAAGTTCTGGGTTCCCCCGCGGGCCCTTTCAGCAAGCAACCAAGCGTCCGAGAAAACTACTGCCGATAATTACCCGATATGCTCATCTCTACCTTTTTATGCGATCGTCTGCGTGTATGTCGTCTGCCGCAAAACGATATCTGGCTGAGCATGACGGGAAAAACTTCTGTTTATGAAATGAAAAGCGCTTAAAAATCGTTTGAATATCGGAATTTATTCTTTAAACAAGTTAGGAATATTGTTTGTTTCAAAAATGTTAATATTTAGTCATACTGTTAACCAAGCATGTCAAATTTGGAGGCCTTCAGGGAATAAGTAATGTCTAAATATATATGAATCGTAAAGGGGAAATAATGGAATTTTATTGAAGTATAAGTTTCTTGTGAAGAGTAAACCAAGTAAACAAACAATTACAATGAAAGAATTTCTATGACCATATCTGAAATAATTTTTATGGCTGTATCTTTGCATTTAATGTTCTGATCTTTCTTATTTTGAAAGAAATCTTGTTTATACTGATTGTTAATAGAATTGATCCAAAGTGCACGTTAGAAATTTTGAACCTTATATCTTTTTATTTGTTAAACTGATAGAGTATACCAGTAGTTTCATATTCGACTTATAGTATTTTCAAGTTTAATCGGAAAATAAATCTGAAACCCATACTACCAACTTTTGACTATCTCGTTGGAATCGCACTAAATTTTCAACTCATTTTTATGCGATTTGATATTGATTCGGTATTAGTCGTCTAAGTACCATATTATAATATTTACCCGAAAATATTTTTCGCGTAGTTTCAAAATAGAGCATTAATCTAATGAAGCATGGCCAATTAATTTGGCACTGGTCACGAAAATCAGTGAAAACTTTTTCTCTTGTTTCAAAAAATTTAAATCTTTTTTTTTTTTTTAATTATTTAAGGTTTTGGGTGGGTTTTTGTGTGTGTGTGTGTGTGTGTATGAATGTAATTTTAATACATTGTAGTTTTCCACAAATTAAATGTTCTCTTTTACTTTTGATGAAATTAAAAGTCTGGTGCTCAAAAATTCAACGAATTGATTATTTATAGACAATGTGGATTTCAGTTAATCAACGAATTTGAATTGAAATTACTTCTATAAGTCTCACTAGATGTCACTACGAATGCACGCAATCTGGTATAAAAGAAAATTTAGTCCCAAATCTTTTTTTTTTACTATGTCATTTGAATTTTTACTCACAACCGAATGGATATATTTTATTTTTGAAAATTGGCATTTGTGTAATAAAAAAAAAAATAACATCTCTTCGGATGTTATCTTCAATATTTAAAAAAAAAAAATCGGACCTAAGCCTTTTAAGAGTAATGATATAACATTCGATGAGAAAATCTGTGTTTATGGTCAAGATTTAGCTTGCTGCGCTATTATGTTGTGTCCAAAACTGCTCATTTTGCAAAGATCTATTAAATTATAGTCTCTTATTCTTTTAATGAACAAAATTCAATAATATTAACTGCCATTACTCAAAAATTATTTCAATTCAAACTAGATTAATGGAAATTCACCCGTTCTTCTAAAATTTTCGATCGTAAGTTAAGCTCGTTGGTTTTATGATTAATAAACCTAATACTGTTCGTTTCAGCATTCCGAGACGGCCACTTTTCGATGATTTTATCTCATTAATTGGAGAGACGCGGAAGGATGAACGCATTTCCGGAATTCTTCGTCATTCTTTGGTCTTGATTTTCGCCCTGTTAGATATGCTTTTTTTTTTTTTTTTTTTTACGTATATGTGAATATCGCGTCGTTTCTGTCCGTATTATTTAATTCAGTCTGAGAGTAATCCAAGTTTATTTTATTGTTAAATGTAAACATCCCCTCCTTTCATCTTGCCTCTCACCCCTATTTTGACGAATTAAACCCATCCTAACGCATGCACAAAAGCGTGGAGGGTTTTGGAAACCTTTGCCAAACAATAGATAAATATAATGGTTATCTAAAATGTTCGTATACTTAGGAATTTTAATGAAATACTTCTTTATTCATTACTAGAAATTAATATCTTAGAGTGAGAATTTCTTATAAATAATATCTATAAATGTTACCTAACAAAACTTAATTATATGCATAAGAAATGTAACAAAAACTTTTTTTTTTTTGAAAAATCAACAATTAAAAAGAAAAAAAAATGCCATCTCACAGAAGTCTTCGCACACTGTATTGAAGCTTTTATGTTTTAAATAATGTTATATTTCGGTTAATTAGTACTTAGTAAAATATTTTGCAGCATACACAACAGTTTTTAAATATCTGGGCATAAGAGTGCACGAGTTTTCTTTCTCCTCCTTCTTCTTCTTTTTTTTTTAAAGTATTTTTATAACAATGTTTTTTTTTTATTATTACTGTTTTTACTTCAGTTCTTATATATACTTGTTTTCATATTAATGCTACGTCTATGTACTTGAATTTCTGATTTTCTCCAAATATGTTTTATTGCATTTAATTTTGGATTTGAGCTGTGTTTTTAAATTTTGTAGAAAATCTTACGGAGTGTCCCATGAAGAAAATATTATAATAGTCAAAACTCAAACATTTAAAGAAGCGTCACATTTCGGATTCCTCTGAATCTGACAAATGCATTTTTGGAATTATGACAATTGTTTTATCTGTCTGTGAACATAATACAAAAACGCTTTTAACTACAAATTTCTATCAAATTTTGAACGAAGTCTATACTCAGGAAGTCTGCCTGGCTTGTCGGAATACTCGATAATTACAAACCGTCAAGAATTGGATACATAAAATTTGATGCACAAATTTAGCATTTAAAATGTAGATCCATATCAGATTTTTAATCAATTCCATCAACATGTTGACGGTTTGTTGATTTCTACTTTCACATGCACATAAACTCAATATTTCAGAAACGCAATAAATAATAAGTGAAATTTGGTATAAGATCTTGTTACTAAAAATCGTAGTTATGTGACAAATTTTTGCTTCTAATCGTTCGGTGGGGAAAAAATGACTGTTCCGATCATGGTCCTCAGAACCCGACCATCCCTCGTTAACGTGAGTAATTACGATTGGATTTGAGCCATTTAGGGAAAGTCTCTGCCAAGTTCGATGATGGGCTTTGCAATTTAAAGATGGTAGAAATAATTGGAATATTTACATTTTTCCATAATCTTACTGTCGAATTAACTAAAATATTGTATCATAGTTAAAAATGTTAATTTATTTTATAAATTTAATCTTATAGACATGTACTGAAAAGCAATTTTCATCTTCTAAGTTCAGCATTTTACCTAAATGTGTGACGCTTCGTTATATAGCCTTCATGAGATTGAAAGGCCAAATGCTGTCTTGTTTCTTCTTTACTTCGGAAGGTTAATTAGTTAGGTATCTTAAATGAATTTTAATTTTCACTCAAGCTACTTCAAAAGAAATCTGTGTTGAATCAAAAAATGAATGTAGGACATACTTAAATTTTGACTATGCAATGTAGAAATCTAAAGTTTAAGAATCAAGGATATAAAGAAATGCTTCAACTATCACAATGAATGAAAGATTTTTAAGAAAGAAAAAAACATTTATTTATACACAAGAGAATTTAATCAAAAACATCGTTTGAGCTAGTAATAAAATATGCAGTAAGATCTCACTCTTCATACATGTTATTCTTTCAGTATTATCTAACAAAGATATATGATTTTTTTCTTTATCAATGCAACAATGTTAAAATATTTGTACAGTCAAATTTCTTCACAAAATCATCCCGACCCAAAGACATTATTATTATTTATTTATTTTGTCTGCAACTGGTCATTTTAAAATGTGGAAGGAGTCTAAAGTTTACAATGTCTCCCGAGTTCAAAAATTATTCATAAAAGGTATTTATATAGTTTAACATGAAACAAATCCATAAAATTCGAAGAAGAAGAAGAATTTAAAATTCAGTATTTTAGCATTAATTTATGTTCTATTCCTTTTTTTAAAAAAATTTGTGAGGTAACGAAATGATATCTTTTTTCTCTCAGGAAAAGTCAATGGAATCATTTTATAAAAATCTTAACAAATTTATTGGCTTAAATATTACACTAAAACAAGAGTTTCTCTCAATTATTTAGATACAATTCTGCAGTACGATTTTATATTGATTATTTATTAATCCTTCAAAGAAGCGAGCATTCCATTTTAGACGATAGTGTCATTGATGATTTTATGCTGAAATTTGACTGTGTTAATCATTTAAAATTCTAATATACATAGAGAATTTATCCATTGAAATGTCTTTTTTTAATTCTAGCCATAAAAATAACGCCCTACAGCAATGAGCATAACGTTTCTTGGAAACGGGTATTTTCCAGAAAATGAAGAAACGTCTTGTTCGAAATGTCACCAGTCTAATATCGTTCAGATGCCAAATATCGCCATTTCTAAAGTCACTCAGATGCCAAATATTGTCATTTTTAATGTCACTCAGATGCTAACATGGCTCAGGATAGATTATACTAATATTAATAACAAGCACTGGAAACTTTCGTTTGGTTTATCAGTCATTTTTCGTGAGGACGGATTGATCAAACTATACAGATGTGAAGGGAAACCTCCTGAATTATTCCATCCGACTACTCTTTTGTTACTTTATTTTCTACCAAATGGTGATAGGATAAATAATTATTCAAATCAACAATAATCGACTAGTCATGGTAATAATTTTTTTTTCTTTTCTCTTTTCCATTCAATCGCAGAAGCTACGGAATTTACAGCATTTATTTATCCCTGAAAATATGTATAAAATTTTTTATTCACAACATGGTGTTAAGTCGGCTCATTCATTTTCGATAGGTTTTGGCGGTGGATCGAGTGAAGGTGGCGGCGTGTTGGGCTCCGCCGCCAAACTGAGTAAGCTTTCAACTTCGTTAGGACCAGGGACAATGAGAGTCTTGGCGAAACCAGCGGCGCTATTAGGCGTCTTCACCGTCACATTGTTGGCTACTATTGGCGATGTCAGAGTTACAGAAAGAGTTGAGTTGTCTGCCGAAGATTCCGCCTCATGAGCGGTGCTGTAGTGTTCTGAAGAATCAGAATCGACCCCATTGACCATCTTCTCAGGGACTGAGTCATCGTTATCCTTGTTGGTAAAGATCGGCTTATATAGAGATTGAACGGATATTCTTTCGATTGGAGATTTACCTGGGTCGTCAAGAGACGAAATCTTATTGGAAGCACTCAAGGATGGATGGGTGCTGGCCGTTGGAGGACTTGGCAAATTTTCGAAGTGCTTCAAGTCAGGTTTGATGATTGGAATGCTGATGGTGACGGGTGCGAAGAGAGGTGCGCTGTTGGTCCGAATAGAATGCTTGGTGGTAGTGGTGGAAGAAGACGATTCCTCCTGGGTTTCTATGTTTGCTACAGAGGCGAGAAAGGGCACTTCATCCAAAGAGATGTCATCATCTTTAAGTAAATTTTTGACTTCTATGATCTTCGCAGGAGTGGAAGTAAGTTGTTTGTCTGATTCTTCCATATAGAGCTGTGATGTTTCGCTTGAAGACGAATCCAGAAAATCGATATCTACAGTCAGGAGTTTCTTGGTCGGAACCTCGGAAGGTGATGGCTCCTTAGGCTCTTCTGGTGATTGCACTTTAGAATCCTCTTGTTCCTTCTTAGACGAAGTACTTTCTTCTACGTTTGGATCGCTGTGATGGTGATCTCCATGGCCATTGGTGAGACCACCAAGAACTTTATCCAGTCCATCCTTAACAAAATTTAAAAGATTGCATGGTTTATAAAATGATTATAAAAACATTTTTTAACTAAATTTATTTGGCTTATTACTTATATTTGGTGGGAACCAATTATAAATACAAATTCGATTTTTACAAAAAAATATTTTAGCGAAAATAATCCATAAAAATTTCTTGTAAATACTTTTAATCTCCTACATGCTCCTTAAATAAGGTTTTAAATTTCCATTGCAATATATATATATTAGAAAACATAAAATTTAGTATTGACCAGCAAATATTACATTTGATATGGGTAATGTTTTACTCATATCAATTCATACCAGTACGAAGCTAGGAAAATATCTGCATACAGAAACGTACTGTAAGGAATGGTAAAATTGTACCAAAAATGATCCGTTGACTGCAATATACATTGTTGATACAAATTTTGGAATGAGAAAGGGTTAATTTCAATGGCTTTAAATCCTTATCACTCTTACGCACAATTTGATTGCTGTAACATTGTTTTCACTTTCTCAATGGATAACGATTATTATAAAAACCGTATCATAGCAAAAACTTTCACAATTTTTAGGGATTGTAAAAACTGTTTCTAGGAATTATAACTATTTATAAAGTTTCTAATCAGTAAAAGAAATCCTTATACTCACATTTGTATAATAATGCATTTCATTATTTTTCGGAGTTTATAGGTTTAGAAGTGACGATCGTGCAAACATAGAACACTTTTTGTTTCGATCATCAACATAATTCTTGTGCCATTCTTTAATACAGTTGTTGTATTAGAAGGAATTGCTGATTATTATCAAAGCTCCAAACTATATTTCAACAGTAATTGGATTTTTGATGAATCAATTCCGTCATCAATTTTTTTTTTTTTTAGTAAAAACTTGCAATATGGCAAAATGTCTGTGAAAGTTTTTTTTTTTTTTTTTTTTTTTTTTTTTTTGCTGTAATACTTTTTCAAATAACGAAGATTATCATAAAATTTAAGAGTGAAAAAATCTTGTACGTACATCCCACCTCTTAAGCCTTCCTCCTTCTGCATCGTTCTGATCCCCTTCTCTGTTTTCATCATAATCGTCTTCGAAAGTGGGGGCTCTCAAGATCTTTTTCTGCTTAATCAGATTTTCTCCTGGAATACTTTGCTATAAAATAAAATAAAAAAATCTTTCATATAAAATATATCAGCAAAAGAAAATGAATGGTAAAGGAATGTCAGTAAATTTCAAAATCTAGTTTAATTAATGCTAGAACAATAAATCAGTCTCAGTTATATTGAATCGTGAATTCAGGAATCTTATATGTTCATATGTAATAGTCTAAATGCATTCAAATATGCCCTGGAAAATTATTATTAAACTCCAAGCTTCAAATTTTCGTTATTTTCGAATTTTGAAACTTTGTTTTTTATGATTACATTTCATATATATATATATATATATATATATATATATATATATATATATATAACCAATAGCCAAATTTCTTATTCTCAACAACAAAATTATATTTAATTCTTTCGAACACTTGCATATATACAACATTCAAATGGTTAAAATGATTAATTGTAATGATGCAAAGGGTTCAGAATGAAAAAAGAAAATTTATTGGGTTAAACTTGGCTCTTGTTTTAGGCATATAATGCCTTATTGGCGCTTAATAAAATAACTATACATTTAAAATAATTCGGAAAGAAAAAAAAACCCACTCTTCCAAATACAATCACTGGTCCAGTTTCGAAAATTTTTGTTTTACATGGAAACTCATGACTTCTAGATGTGTCATCACTGGTTGCCTGCCCCCTCTGCCCATCTTTAAGTAAAAAATAATTTTCAAGAAAACCTACTCAACATTTTCTTTAAAGAAAAAAACACTCGATTCCTCCAGCTATTATTTTAGTATAATACATTTAGAAGCTCATGACTTTAGATGCCTCATGAATGGTCACATGACCTCCTCTGACTGATCCCCTCCGTTGCATTTCTTTCCTTACCTGCAAATCCATGGAGACAGCCCTTTCGAGGATGGCTGATGATGTCGAGGTCTTTTTATTGGATGCCTGTTCCAAGTGAGTCAGGTCTCCGAGGGAAGAAGCCTTCCTTCTGCCGGGACTTGAAGGTTCCGCCTCATCATCCGGACGAGAG
Organism: Argiope aurantia; assembly: GCA_026543865.1. Taxonomy (NCBI): domain Eukaryota; kingdom Metazoa; phylum Arthropoda; class Arachnida; order Araneae; family Araneidae; genus Argiope; species Argiope aurantia. The sequence goes on from JAPMOR010035711.1 coordinate 103,934, forward strand.
GCTAACGAAGAAGCGTCAGATGACACCAGATCCGATGGATTCGGTTCTGGTACTTGACTGGTGGGCGGAGGAGGTGGTTCGGAAGACACAGGCTCTGGCTTAGTCTCAGCTTCAGTCTACGTACGAAAGAAATTATTTTAACTATAAAAAGGGGTGCTAACCAGAAGACAATGAACATCAATTCATCGGTATAAAATGGAATTATGTATCACATGGCAATTATCACCAGGCAAGTTTTTTTGGCTGTGCTAGGGTTTAATAAAAAGAAAGAAATGGAATGTGCTCACTGTATTCCAATATTAGAACGGTGCGACGGGATTTGATATATCTCTTATCATAAGGAATAGACAATCGTCTTATGAGTGTCACCACGAATTTCTATTTTGTTAGTAAATTTCTATAAAATAATAATAATTCTTGTTTTCGTTTGAATCAATCTCAAGGTTGTTGGACATTTTTACTGCCCCTCTCCAGTGAATTTTCTAATTTTTGTAAATGTTAGTATTGCATTTGCTTCTCTACCGTTTTGATTTTCTCCTTTTCCTTACTCTTTAAAGTCTAGTCTCCATACTTCAGCAATAGTTTAAAATTTATAAATTATTGTTATTCTGAAAATGACTTTCAAATTTTAAAAAGAAAATTCATTGGGTCACGCTTCTATCCTCTTGCCAGTTCTCATAACACACGCAAATAGTTTATAAATTTAGTAGTTTTTAGAATTTTTTCTTTCCTTTTTTGTGTGGTCATCTATTGGGAAGGAGATGAGGAGGTATTGTTTGTTCTATTGAGAAGTTATAATTTCTCCAGCAGGTTTTAAAGGTATGAAAAGTATTTATACCTCGCTCGCAATATGATCCTTCACTTTCTTGAAGAGATTTCTATTCTTTTATGCAATTAAAGGTAAAACAATTACTTGTTATTTGTTTCCTATATCCCCATTTTTTGTTTTGTAAGCCAGTGTCATTCCACGAAATATTAATCAGAAGAAAGTTTTGATTGCAGCTTGGAGCCGTTTCTCGCTTCAGCTGAGTGATATAAATGTGACAAATAATTTTTATTGTAGCCTAGATTTTTTTTTTTTCATTGGGAAATTTAGAAATTGGCAGTTCTTTTCTTCTCATCTTCTAAAAGCTTCCTTTTCTTTATTTTTTACATCCCCGCACTTTTAAACGTTTCCGCGACTTCCTATCTACTACATATTCTTTAAATGTTTTCTTTATTTCTCCTGCAATAAATTAGTTATTCATATGATTGATATAGAAATATAAACTTAATTTGGTGTGCAAAATATAGCCAAACCCCCTATGTTAATTGGGGAAAAATTAAGCAGAAATTAAGATTTATTCATTTATTATCTATTAAAAAATAGTACCTAACATACTAAATGTAAATGTTTTGATTTAATCAAAGTTAAAGAACAATTCTTTAAATGTCACCTGTAGCACTGATCTCTTCTAAGTTGACTATCAGTTTTTTTAAGCACAATTTTGCATTTGAATGCATCAAAACATATGTTTTCTTTAACTAAAATTAATAAAAAAAATTTTTTATATGTATTATGCAAATGAAAAAAAAATGAGAATCGAAACAATATTTCATTAGAAATACACATCTTGTCCAGACACTCGCCGTGTTCTTTTTCCTCAACAAACCATCCCAGGAAACAAAATTTCCAAATTTAAATGGAGCTTTTCCAGGATAACGAAGTCCTCCTTTCCACAGATCCAAGTTCAGAATAATTCCTTCAATTCCACCAAAATCCAGATAACTTGTATCAAGGTTTCACTGATATTCCCTTTCTCAGCAATCTAAATTTCATATCAAATTCCATGAATTCATTATTCATCTCCAAAACATTCTGTTTTGTACAATCTGTATTATAACGTAGTCTCTTAAAATATAGTTTTTTTTTTTTCTTCTTTCTTTGAGTAAATCTTTCCGAGTATATCCATCCATTCAACAGTCTGTGAGCCCAAGTAGTTATATACTGCGGTGAAAAGAAAAGATCTTGCTTAGGACATAATTGCACAGTGTTGTTTGATTTCTGGATATTTTGTAAACGAAGCCAAATGAAAAGAGAAAATTTATTTATACATTTGCAATTAATAATTAGATTAATGCATAACCTTCAGTTTCGTGTGCTGTTTTTTTCTGTTCTTTCATTCTCTTATTTGTTTCATACCTTATTTATACACTTCCTAAAATGCTCAATATTCCCCAATGCCTGCAATATTTTTTTATACTTTATTGAATGCGCTCTTGATTTCATTTTAATTCTCATATATACTCACATATTCTTACAAAAAGATTGAAGCTCAATGGGCACAGAAAATTTAAGAAGAATAAATTATTTCCAGTTATTCGAGATGATTTTCAAAATTTCATCTATTCGGTTCCTTTTCCTGACGGGAACTTTTTGAATTCATAGATGAGTCCACACGATTCTAAATATGTAGAATAAATAGAAGCAGCCCTCACCACAGTGGTATCCTGTGGTTGTTCGTCGACCCTGTGTACCACGGCAGCAGTTTCCGTTTTAGTAGCAAGGAGGGCCGGTGGGGGTGCTGGAGCCTTCCTCTTGGCGGGGGTGCCCGCTTTCCGGGGCGGGGCCGTCGGTTTTTCGGCCCCTTGGGGTTCCTCTTCCGTAGTAATTGGATGTTCTTCAATTTCTTCCTTAGGTGGTTGAGGTTCCAAAGGTTTTTCTGTGGAGGTATCTGGAACAAATAAGAAATAATAATTTAATTTTTAAAAAATTTATAATAGACTTATGTTTTTATGGATTGGCATGAGACTGAAAAAAAAATTTTGGAAATGGGATTTTAATAAATAAAAGTATTTATTTTACAGTATATTTATTGCGTTTGTTATTTGTTTATTAATTTTTTTTCAAAGATTATGTTGGAAATACATCGCATAAATATATCAACTTAAAATATAATGACAGAAAGAAACAATCAAAGGAATGATTAAAAAATAAAAACTATAAAACTATCACAAAAGAACTTCTTATTTATAAATATAAAATAAATTAATAAATCCGAAATTTTTCGAACATCATAAAATTTAAACCTTTAATTTAATTTTAATTAATAAATCGAGTAAACACTTGAGACGTATTTTTTTCCCTTCCTTTTTTCTTTTTTTTCCCCCTTTCCTTTTTTCTGTTTTTTTTTTTTTTTTTTTTTTTTCCCCCTTTTTTTTTTTCCAGTTTTTTTTTTTTTTTACTAAGTGCACAACCACGCTTTCAATCTAAATAATTTGAGAAGGACCGCAGGGAACAATTTTTTCGAGCTGGAAAAGGAGTTTGGGGGGGGAGAATTAAAGGATCATTATACTAGCGTTTAATTACAGCACATCTGATCACGCTGCATTTCTCCATTATACGGAGCACTTTTCTAAAACAAACTTAAAAACAAACTAAAACACTTTTTTAGAACAAAAATTCTCTCCCTAACTATCAGACGATTGTGGTTACATACACAATTTCAATTAAAATAGCATATTACTATTAATGATGTCAATGACCCAAATAAGATCTCGTATATCCCTATATAAAATTGAATATCCGTTTGCTTATTTGTTTAAACCCCATGCAATTCCACACCCCTCGACAGAATCGAACAAAATATGACGCACATGTTCCTTATTATTTGGAAGGATTAACTGTGCTTCCATTAAACGGATAGAAATGGGTTGAGTGCATTTGTGCTTTTCAGCCATAATTTTGAAACATATCATTGCACTAATTATTTAGCACACCAAATTAAAATTTAAAAAATTAGATTTTTATTGACAAAAATTTTATTTTTAAACGACAATTTCTCTAATTTTATTCAATTTTTTCCCCTAAAATTTTCACTGTTCTTATTATTTTAATAAGAAGCAAAGATTGTATATATATATATATAATTACAACAATGCTAATGCCTCTTATTAATAATAACAGGCAATAATAAGAGGCATTACCATTCTAAATTGCCATCCTTCGCTAAAATTTGAGAACCCATATAAGGTAATTCTTTAATAGTTAATCATTCATTAAAACTTTTAATATTTTTAATCAGAATTATTTCAATAAAATTCGAACCATTTAATCCAACTAAGAATAAAAGTGAGATCCATATTCTAGTTAATTTGGAATATTTGGCCATTTTAGTTATGTCATAAATTTATGCATAAATCTTTGTTATTGCACTATATTTGATGTGATTCACTGATTTAAAATATAATCTCAGAATAAAATTGATTAAAAAACACAATTTATGAAATTGTGTTTTTAATATTAAAAATGAAGAATTTCCGTTCATCTTTTTTTAACAGAAAGATAAACTTCGGAGCAATCGGCATTACATTTCTTTCTTTTTCGAATATAAGTGAAAAGAGAAATAACAACTTCTATAACTTACATTACAACTATTTCTATGTGTAACAACTGTATCAAGTACATCTATCAAGCACATATTTCAAATGAATCAGAAAATCTATCCAGGTTTCAGACGAATTCTTAAAATAATAACTCTGATTAATTGCATCGTAATTCCTTTGAACTGTAATGAAGGATGATTTATTTTAAATTTATCATCGTTTCTCCTATTGAGTAACGTTTTGAAACTAAACAGAGATGTAACACGAATATACTATTAAAAAAAGAACTGCGCACTAAATTTATGCTTTCCTTTTTCGCATAAATATTAAATCAATATCACTAAGTACAAGGTTCACTAGTCAGCTAGGGTACTTATAATTTATATGAAAAAATTACATATTTTTTCTTACATATCAATAATGATTTACCTGTAAACCGTAAACCAGACACAATGCTGGGGGTTTTTACTATGATAAATTGACTTTTTTTTTTTTTTTTCGTTTTCGAAACTCCATATTCCGAGTGTTATTACACCATCATTACTTACCCTTAAGTTACGTATTTCATTGCATTTCGTTCTTTCAAATTTTATTTATCTTAAGAAAAATTTCAGTTTTTATTTTTCTTTATTCTTTATCTTGCAATGGAACAAACAAAAAAAATTAAGAAATTTTTTTTCTAAAATTTATATTAAGAGAAATTAGTGATTGCTTATCTTAACCCTTTCTAGGGCCGTGGGAAGTATGCTTTCCACCAAATTTATCAATATTTGTATGAAATTATGTAGGTTGACATAAGTTCTGACAAATTTTTTTAGAAAGACAGAAACTTAGATGCTTCAGTTCTTTATCTCACACAAAATGATGTGTCTTGATTTGTTACTTAATTATTAATTAACAAAATTAATTAGTTAATCAAATTAAATTGATCTAATAAGCTAAATAAATCCCTTTTCTTATTCTAATTTCAAACTTAAAAATATTTTAACATAATATGACTAGAAAAAAAATGGCCCTTTAAAGGGTTAAAATAAAGCGTACTGTTCTCTCTCTCTCTCTTTTGAGATTTGGTCTGAGTTCATTTGGGAATTTATGATTTCGAAGGATTTTTTTTTCTTTCTTCCATTGACGAATTTTGGCATTTTACGGTCCTAGGCACTGGACATTATGGGGCACCCTCTTTTGATAAATACCATTTTACTTTAGCATTTCAACATACTTATATCGTAATCTATATGATTTATTTTAGGTTATTTTTTTATTTTACTAAGAGAAAATGCTTGCATTATTTTTTCATTTATTTATTTTGACTCTTGATTGCGAGGAATCTACATTTGTATACAATTATTTATTAGCAGAAATATTGTAATAGCAAAACGAACGTAGAAAAAATAAAAAAATCTGATCAATTATTGCCAATAAAATGTTAATTTTATCGTAATACTTTCTAATTCACAGAATTTTTATTTTTTGCAAATTCATTTATTTGGCAACAGGCTAATAGCATTCTTTTAATCAATATGCTTCTAATCTGCTCAGCCACCGATTCTTTCGTTTCCGATTTTATAACCTGATGGAATATCAATTTCACAAATCTGTTAATTTAATCGCTCAGTTTAACTGTGGAATAGAATAAAATAGATTATTGTAGTTGTAGATTCGTAATTGTGAGCTATTGGCAGAAATGGCATTCTGCTCTCAAAGTTTCTAAGTCACACAAATGTGAGGATAGCTGATTCATGGCATATCCAGAGGTAGCAGGCTGCAGATTTCTGTCATAATCTGTCTTGAACCATCCATCAACCCAGAATCTGCTATTCAGTCATTATACCACTGTGAAATCGTAAACTGAATAATGAAAAGATATTTCAAATGTTATTTATATATTTTCTTTATTGAAGAACTTGCTATCAAAGAAATGAGCTTCAAGAAAGAATAACTACTGGTAATTGTGCTAACAGAAATGAGAAGCGCTGTTCCTTCGATCTTCTCGTAACTTAAATAATCTAGCAACTTTTATGGTTGCCTTTTATCCTTTTCCGTGTTCCCAGGATATATAACAAGGGAAGGAGACAGCAAACCCTCGAAGGTCGTTGCAGTTTGCATACGAGAATCCCAGCCCCATTCTCGTGTCATGGCGATGTTTGATATATAATGCACTTCGCAATGTATTGAAGAAAAACGAATATGCATACTGGACATCTCACAGACTAGATGCAAAATTTAATACATATATACAATTTTGGCTACATGACCGTATACCAGATTTTATTTAACTAAGTTAGTACATGTGCAATAACTCAGTAACGCAATTTTAGACAGATTTGGTCTAAATTTTAACACAAATCTACACTTCTGAAGATAAATCTATTTGCCAAAATTCAAACATATGGCACTTTATGTTTTTTAATAAGCACGTTGACAAGCATACTAACAGAAAGATTTCCTTACTAAATATTTCATCCGAATTTAAAAAAAAAAAATCTAAAAGTTTAGTATTAAGATGAAATCAAATTTCATTATTGTGTCTCAATATTTTTTTTTTTTTAGTTATCTTGTTTACAAATAGGTATAATTTTAACGGGCATTCTGCGGACTTAGAGGAAGGGCCTTGAACATGGATAGTTTCACAAAACTCTCGATGTCGAACATTTCGACAACTATACAATTATAATACTTTTTCTTCGCATATGAGAAAGCCACAAAAACTGTCTGATTAAAATTTTGGCATGAAAGTGTTAACTTCAAGCTGTTTATTGTAAAAGAGAGATAATAATAAGTTTAAAAAAATTTAGATTTAGATCTATCGTCCATTTTCCCCACTTATTTTAAACTCAAAAATAACTATAAATGAAATGTTATAAATTTTGGAATAGATAATAGAAAATGATGAATATATTTTGCAATAATTTTTGCTTTAGATTGATTCACTCATTTCAGTTCGTTTTAATATTTGTAAGTCTCATGTGGTCTTTTAAATTTAATACAAAATTGCACATAATTTATTTTTGGAACTGTTAGTACTTTCAATGTTGCCGTATCTAGCTAAATAATCTACTGGAGAAAATACTATTCCGGAAAGTGCATCAGTTCCAGTTAAGAAGAAAAAAAATTCCTTTTATATACATACAAAAAAAAAAAAAGAAGATGCATTGTTAACGGAAATGTGCGGACATTATATGGACACTAAAATTTAGAAAAATAGTAATTCAAAAGCTTAATTTAAAAATAAATGAATTCATTTATCATAAAAAAAATATAAATATGAATTATTAATTTGAAAAAAAACCCGGACAAGAATCAAAATCCAGAATTATTTTAGACATTTGGTTGCTTTATATTCTTATAAATATATAATGTCCAAATGTATATACTGGAAAATTGCATCATTTTAAATTCCAGATTTAGAAGATGATGTATGAGAGAAATGTTTTCTTACCCGAATCCTGATTTTCTCCGATCTGTTTAGTTTCCGCGGTTTCTCTGGCCGGTTTCACAGGAGGTATTTGCTTGGAGGGAGCCTCTGCTTTGACGCCGATCTGCTCCACTCGGAACCGAGTACTTTTCACCTCTTTTTTGGTGCAAGGAGGCTCTTCTTTCACTGGAATGAGAAACGAAATCTTAATTATTTCGAAGCTTTTCGGATTTTTAATTTATAATACGCGGTGGGTGATAGCTAATATCAATATATTTTTAACAGGCTAACCCTTAACTGGAGACGTGAATTTCCTCACGTGACCAGAGACATGGAGTCAAAAAGATTTCATTGTCATTTTTCTTTTTTGTCTTCTGTAAATTGCATTGGGATTTATTTTGGAAACACAATACATTCTGGAAATCATGTAGTTGCCAAAAATATTAAAAATGTTAAATGTTATAATATTAAATGTTGGATAGATGTTATAAGAAAAACTTACGCAATCTTTTAATCAGAATTTACTTCGTTTAGATATTACAGAATTTCACTAGTGTTAGTAATTGTTAGAATTTAACAAACAAAAAGGAAGAATACAATATTTTAAAGTATTATTTTAAGAATATTTCTTTATTCTTTTTTGCATTATTCAAATTAAAAGACATTTTAGAGACATGGAGTCAATGATTCCATAAGTAACAACAAAAATTTTGAAAAAGAATCACTCGGTTGTACGCACGTGTTCATACTTAGACTTTTCTAACCTATTGCTGAAAGAACAATTTGAAGGTACTGCGGAGATGATTGTATTCAGAGGACAAAATACTACGTGATAATCAGAACTAGTGGGCAACGCGAAATCATTTTGACTCTCGTCTCCAGTTACGGGTTAAATGCTTTAAAAGAGAAGTTTATTTCCGAAAAAATGCCACTAGCTGAAAATATCTTTATTTATTTGTTATCAATAATTTTTCTTTGTCTTTTTTGAAATATTTTCCTTTTAATGGAGCTTTTAACATAGGTTAAGAATCACTGATTTGATATCAAAAAATCTGATATCTGGAACCTCAAATATCTATTGTCAAGCCTCGTATCTATGAACCTCATGGGCCGCGGTGACCTGGTGGTAAGGTCTCGGCTTCGGAACCGGAGGGTTTCAGGTTCGAGACCCGATTCCACCGAAGAACCGTCGTGTAAGGGGGTCTGTTGCACGTTAAATCCGTCCTGATGAAACGTCCTCCCGCTGGTGTGGCGTGAAGAGGGGGGTGCCAGCTCAGGTGTCGTCCTCGTCATCTGACCGCGGTTCAAAATTACGAGGTCCGACCCAAAATAGCCCTAGTATTGCTTCAAACGGGACGTTAATATAACTAAACTATGAACCTCATGTCTATCTTCATCAAATATAACTATTTAGTTAATGACCTATTTTAAAGTTTGTGACTGAGTGATGTAAGAATGGCAGATGCCGGCTAGCTTAAATAAAATTATATGTAAGATCTAAAGAGTTACAGTCACAAACAATTAGCTACAACACAATTAAACATAAAATAATTTAGACAAATCCTAACAACGTGACATCTTCGACGCATAGAGAAGAAAACGGCACTTGGCGTGAGATGTACTCGATTCACAGATTTTTTATTTCCTTACCTTGTTGAACTTTATCGGGCAGGGGAGCTGTTGCGGTAGTGACCTTTCCGTTGGAATCGCAGCTGGAAGTGCTGGATTTGCGACTACCCTTGTTGCTGCTGGACTGAGATTTAGAATCTTCATTGGGTTTGAGCGTGTAAAGGGATCGGGACTTGGGACCTCCATTGCTGGCCTCAACGCTTTGGGACCTCTTCGGGGTGGCCTCTTTCTGTTGCTTGACGTTGTTAGCTGCAAGAAATAAAAAGTACACTTTTCAGTCTACTTATCTTTATTCATTGTTTATATGGTTGCTTAGTTAACATCCATTTCATTTTTTTTATAATCTTTCTAGGTTATCATGCAAACAGTCGAACATAAAAGTATCCACTGCTTGTCAACTTTGATATTTTCGTATCTCTGAATGTTTTATGGTGACAATTCATCTAACGTCCCGTCAAATGATAAATGTTGTACATTTGTGTGAGAATGCTGCACTGCGACTTCTCATACCTTTTCTTCTTTCGAAGTTTGCAATCAAACGCGAAACTAAAATGGAATATCGCATTTGGTGTGAATATGTATGAATTGATTGTTTTCATTATTTTAAGATTTAAAATGAAGTAAAAAATAGAAGACAAGCGCTTAAATCTGTTGAAAATAAGTCTTGTCACAAGTTAGTGTAAGTTGTATGCTTAGTAAGGTGATATGTCCACGATCTTCCGATATCAAATTACTGGACAAACTACTAGACTTATGGGATCCCTAAAGAATCGACTTTAAGTTGTAGGGGTTAGAATCGTAGAAGAATTAAGAAATCGAATCTGTACAGAAATAGTTATTTTAACTCCGAAATTACTTAATAACATCTAGAGGAAAATCGAGAAGAAACCTAATATTCTCTGAGCAACTAATGTTGTTCATAATAATATGTATTAATATATAACTTTTTGTTACATAAAATTTAGTAAGTGTTTTTTAAATCTGTATTATTTATGATTAATTTTAATCAGAGGAATAATTTATAATCTATAATGTATACTACATCAAAAAGACGGAATCTGCTATAATATTAATGCTTTATTTCACATGAATGTGTATATATTTCTGAATTTTAATACGATACAACTAAAATAAAACTTTAAAATTATGTTTCTTTGGATTATAAAACAGATTACATAATTACTTCTGGAAAAGAAATAAGAACTTCTGCAGAAAATATAAATCTTATACAAAGAAGTATTTTTAAGGAAATAAGTTTATGCTGGATATGTCAAGATAAAACCATATTTGCTGTTCTTTAAATTCAAGTAGCAGTCATTTTATGAATCCAAATTTAAAATCATTCATATGTATATAATTAACTTAATAATTTTTGCGGCTCCAGTAGAAATACTTTCACAAAACTGATGAAATTTTTACTACATCAACTCTACTAAACTATAAATTTAATTGCTAATGTAATATTAATATTAAATTAGTACTTAATAAATTCAGTAAATTTTTTAAAGAATGAAATGAATCCGTCGAAATAAGATGATTTCTGAAGGTCTAGGCGGTTTCATTAATTATACCAAAAAATTGATTAAATATTCATACCTGGTGAATGTTCACTCAGGGTTTTATCTTTACCGATTTGTGAAAGGTCCATGATAGATTGGCTCCTATACAAAGGATGGAACAGTCTGCCCTGTCCACTGTTTCTGAAGCTCGTGGATGTACCCACTTTTTTCGGTGAGGGAGGCAGAGGTTGCGAGGGACTCTTTTCAATCTCCAGTTTAACATCATAGGGTGAAGCATAAGACAGGATAGTCAGGGCATCCTCATATACCATGGCACCGAAAGATACAGTCACACTGACGATGCGATCACCTAGGAAGCAAAAGTTTCAATTTTATAAATTTCTATTTTTATGAATCGTACGGGAAAATCCATTCGAATTTTATAAATCTTAAGCAGAATCCAATCAAGTGTTTTTTTTTTGTTTGTTTTTTTAATTTTATGAATCTTGAGAGAGAATCCAGTCGAGTTTTCCAGCGTTATGAATCTTATGTGTGAACAATAAATTCAGCAAGGATATACAAACCTGCTTTTATCTTTCCGGATTCTGAAGCGGGCCCTCTGTGCAGGACATCCTTAACGAAGATCCCATCCCTCATATTGCCGCAGATGTTGAACCCGAGACCCGTGAAGTCGTGTCCTCGGAGCGGAACTGTTATGCGCTCATGGTGCTGAAAAGTAGACCAAACTTTTCAATATAAGCAGAAATTAATTTAAATGTTGATTATAATTTATTTTGAGGATAAGTACCACCTCAAAAGGACTTTAGCTCATAAATTCTTTAAAAATTGTTCGTTTGCTCAAAAATTCTATATCTGTTTATTTTGTACATTGCCATGCATTTATGAAAATCCAGAAATCGTCCCAATTTCGAATATATTTCTAAAATGGTTCCATTCAAACTTTCGGGTATACGAAAAGTAAATGAATGCATATAATGAAAGTATCGATAAAAGTTTGATCTTTTTCTTCTATAAAAAATTTCGATAAAAACCTTCATTTTTTTAAAACTTTTCTATGCTAGAAAAAAACATTTTTTAATTATGCCAATCTGCGTGAAAGGTAATTCAAAAGAGAGCAGTTAGACAAAAGAATGAAATTCGAAGAGTCATCAAATAGTAAAATTTCAAAAAATTATTATTATTTCAAAAAATATTTTATGCAAAAAAATTATAAAATTTGTAAAATGTCAAAAATAAATTAATACTAAAATAATAAAATAAATAATGTATACCAAAATATGTAAAATTAATATTATTGCACAAAATAATGATTGGTTTAATATTGTTTGGTGAATGATTTACAACAAAATTGTAAATCTGTAGTAAAATTAGGATGAAATTCATCTGCCAGAAGGCTGTTTGTCTCTTCGTTCACGAATATATGAACACAATAACCCAAAACGCAACTTAAAATTTGGCAAATCGTTTTATCACTAGAATTGAAGATTTTTTTTTTCAAATTACTTCTATACATATGCACACAAACTACGAACGTATATTCTCAAATATATGCAACTGCATAATTGTAATTGTATATTCTCTGTATAGAATTTTAATATTTTCAGAATTATCAATTAAATTTTGATTCCGCGCGAAAGAGGATATATAATATATAGCGAATTTGATAAATAAAAAAATGATTTCAGGTTTCTATAATATTTATAATGAATTATAAATTTAAGATTAAAAATTAAAGAAAAATTAATGCAAAAATATCTAACTTTTGTTATAATAAAAAAGCAAATTAAACTTAGTTTTTATAGAATTTATTCCTTTCTTGCATTTCATAAAACAGAATGTAAATTCTAGATGAAAATTTTGATTTTAAAATTTATTAATTGTCACTTTTTTTTCCGCTAAAATCTACAAACTGTCACAGAGCAAATACCCCCCCCCCCAAAAAAAAAAAAGAAAAACTTTCCTTCTAATTTCATAAACTGAATCCATCCAAGTTCGTAATTTTATCTGATTTCATTTGTTTTATTACTCAGAAAATTTTCCGAGAATGGCACCACTGATAGAATCTAAGGCTAAGTTTAAAACAAACATTCTTTTGTTATCTTCAAGCTTAGGTAGGGGGGGGGCGAAAATCGTTTAAAATTATTATCTAAAATGATAAGAGTATTTTGGCTTTATGTCTGTTCGAAAGCTTCAGCTGTTTTTTTGTTGACTCTCTTGAAAAGCTGATAAGCAATGCCCACATTCCTCAGTCTTTATCACTGTTTCATTGTTTTGGGACAACACGTCTCTTTTCTTTCACATGCGCATCCAACTCACTTATTTTCTCTACAGTGTTAAACTATTCTAATCGTCATGGCGGCGGACTCTGTTATCGCTCAGAATCTACTTAAGGAAAAACAATTTCTGAGATGAACCTTTTAGAAACTATACAATATCTACTTTAGGACAGAGTCGAAATTTTGAATTATATAACACGACAGACCCCCCTCCCCTTTTTTCCTTTATAATTAAAGGAACAAGTTAATCATAAAAATAACTCTCTGTCTAGTATTATAGTTGGATATATATTCTAAGATACACATTCTAGAAGTTCTTTTTAATGTTTATTATTTTGCCGTTTCAACAGCATTGCATAGGTAAATCCCTGTATGTATATAAAGATGAATGTTTATATTTTTATAAAAATACATTGTCTAAAGAAAATGGGACACGATAGCTCTTCAAAATAAATGGAAGGCCACTTTCAAAATTCAAAAATTAATCAAAATAATTAAATTGACGTCAAATTTTTGGTGTTTTCGGCTATATTATTTGAAAATATTTCTTCACTATCTAAAAATTAAAAAACACAACATCTTTTTAATGACACCAGTTTCATTTTCATCATTTCATAAAGTTTCTTCTTTAAATATCTCTAAATTTTTTTTTTCGATATGCAACATATAAAAATGTCTTTCATTGTAGTTACGAAATTTAAACTAACTTCAGTGTTCCATTAACCCATTTTCAATCGCCTGTTTTTGCCAGTATTAAAATCAAAAAGAATTGCTTTCTTCGAATATTAAACCCGAAATAGGATTTTCATTTCCGCTTCTATCTCGTAATATATATTCTTTTTAATTTACATGCGCAGTAATCGCGTTAAATTCACATTTTTCAGTTTTGTCCAATAACAAGGTTATATTTTAAATAAATGCATTCCATATTAAATTGCATAGTTTGGAAGATAACATTTCGTGCGAACAAGCTAGTCGTCAAAAGTGGATATTTAAGTAAAAAACAGGTATCTCTAAATAGAGGAACTCACCTTGGAGATATAGGTGTCATCTATGGCTCTCTGCTTCTTTCCCGATGGATGGAAAACGGCGTGGAATGGAAGACTGGAAAAGGGACGATTCTTTTTCTGTTGCCCACCGGTGCCGTTGGCCGCCTAGGGAAAAAGTATAAATTGCTTAATGGTATGGTAGCACATAAAAGTTGCAAGTTTTTCAGTAATATTTTAAAATTTGAAGAAAAAAATCATTATTAATCAGTGATACTGTAAATACTGACCGATGAAAGAAGATTTAATTTAGGTTTTGGTTTGGATTTGAAATAAGGCATGTTTTAAAACCAATCTTAGTAGTCATTGATAGGTTTTTTTAAATAAGTAGTCGTATATTTAAAAAAAATTGAGTAATAGTTCATTAATTTTTTTAAAATTTTTAAAATAAGTGAAAACAAACCGCTGTACATCACTGCTACGACATAAAATAGTATAAGACTCATTATATCACTGATATTTTTTAGCATATCGAAATCGAATTATTGCATTCATAGGTGCAATGCTTGGATATAATAAGTTGATAACATGATCAGCTATATACACTAGAGCAAGTAAAATAAACAAAGAATTTTATTATTTTTTATTCTTTAATTGTTTCTTTGAAGGTGTTTTCTTCGCTTATAGAAAATGTCTGGGTATTAAAATATCTACGTTGTTGACCTACGAACTTCAACCATAGATTATACATGATTATTGGATATTTCTAAAATTTTCTGAATCTGTGTATATCTCCTCTATGAAGTTTTGATATAATATATTTCCTTCAAGGTTAAAAATATCTTTCTTTAAAATTTCAATCAGGTCATGGAATTTGGTTACTATTAAGAATGAAATTTTATTATTTTTTTATTTTGGTTACTATTAAGAATATAAATTAAAATAATAAATATTTTTTAGATACAATGCATTAAAAATGAACGAATGTTAATATTTTAGATTTCAAAATTATTTTGTCTGCAAAATTGTTACGACTTGATCGGAAAGTCAATGGAAAAGCCCCTTTTTTCAATTTTATGCATCTGCGAATTTTTATTTTAGCCACACCATCATTATTTTAAGCCCATGTAAAAATTTTTATGACTATGTAAAATGTATTGAATACCACAGAGTTTCAAATCTGAAAAGCAAAAACTAAATAAAAAATGTACGCCATAAAAACTTACTAGAGATCAATTTTAGACCCCCCCCCCAAAAAAAAAAGAGCTTGCTAGTTTCATAACATATTTTTGATACAGTTTAAAGATTTTCAAAATGAAGCAAAATTCATATACTGAGGTATGAATTTTCATTTAATAATAAACCATAAAAATTGTGTTTATCACTGAATAATAATTTCCGAGATATATATTCTTATCAATTCATAGGAAAAGTAATGAAAGCAATATTTATTTTTCAATCGATTGCTATTTCTGCTTTTCTCCGAATCAGTCAGCAACCGCAAGACAACAAAAGAAAATTCCACAGCTTAACAAAGTGAGTGTTTCCACTCAACTTTCAAACATTAATTGAAACATTCTTGCAGAAAAATACCTTGCCGAATTGCAACATGCGAAAGAAATACATTTTTCTGCGGGAAACACCATTGCGCAAGCCGAGCCGATTCTCATCGCTATTTTTCAATCACTTTTCTGTCGATAAAAATCACAAAAGTCACCCTAAAGCGAAGGACGAAACAAAGGAAGGAATGATAGCGGTCTTAACTGCGCATTCCGCCTACAAATGCAGAAGCTGAAGGTCGAACAAAAGACAATACCGGAAGGCGAGGCACATTAACATCCCTATCTATGTATAAAATGAATGTTATGTAAGACATTTTAATTACATGCACTTATAAGCTGTTTGTACTTGTTTTAAAAAGAGTTCAGAATAGCCATTTTCTAAAATAAAACTATAACATTATTGCATTAAATAAGTATTCACTTAATAAACATTCCAAAAAATATTCTTAATTTCATTAAAACGAATAATTTTTGACTGTTCATCCATGGCTTTTCAGTCTTTTAATTTTCATGAATTAACGTGAAATACTTACCATCTATAAATGAGTATCTAGTGTTTATAGATGATAGTTTAAATACAGGAAATGAAAGGAACATTAAAAAATTAAAATGAAACCTACGATTGCAAGTTTCAAGTTATCATATGAGAACATTATTATTTTTTATGTCATGACTTGTCTTAATTAATTTAAGTCATTAACCGGTTTGAAACAATCACGAGACTACTCTATCGGTCTCTATCCATATATATATATATATATATATATATATATATAATTTTTTAAACTTTCATTTCTAATTTTTCTAGTTGGCAAACAAAGTTTTGGAGTTCGACCGATCTTGAGATCAAATAACAGCTATGATGTCATAGTTCTACGTCTAACTTTTAAAAGCGCATCTGCTGTCAAAGAAGCATACGTAATAATAAAACAATACTGGTAAAAGCAAGTCAACCATTTAAAAACGCATCTGCTTTCAAAAAAGCATACATAATAATAATGCAATACTGGTAAAAACAGGTAAAAAAAATATATGCGATTAAAAAATGAAAATTACCATTTATGCTTTAATCATTGCCTACGCGATTTCGAGATTCAAAACCCTCTAACTAAAACAACATCATGTTCTCACATGATAACAAATGAAAAATATAATCGAAGTGAAATTGTGTATTGGCAATAAATATTGCTATAAGTGAAATAAATCAATTCACCAACGGATTAAAGCATTGCATGGATGAGAAATTTGAATCGGAGAACGAAGATCAAGATTTATAATCAGGCGAAGTTTTTAATCAGTATTATATATAAGTAAAAAATAGTAGGATTCCGGTATACTTTTTTCGAAGGGTATTTCTCTGTTCAATCGAGTTTGCTGCCGAAATTTTCCAGTTTTTTCCCGGCTCTAATCGGAGCACAAACTGACCTCAAATTCTTCCAAGATGATAACCTACTCCCACATTTTTAATCTAAGTTTGAAATTTACAGCAGGTAATATCGAGCAGTTCTGAATTTACTTTCTTTATTCTTTCTGAATTACTGAATTAACTATATTCTTTATCTGATCTCTGCCAAAGTTAATACAGAAGATTGTGTGAAACTGTTTGAATTAGGAGTATCAAAATCCATGCTCAGATACTGAAAATATAAGTTACAAAGCGAGATTTGTAAATAAAACATTAATGTTCTTCCACCCAAAATAATTGTTAGCGAAAATTCGATGTAAAATGCTCAAATACATTCTTTGCGCGTGCCGAAAATCCAAGTTTGGATTAAGTTAATTATTCCCAGTGAGAGGAGTTGCGTACGATATTTTTCCAAATTACATTTAATCTGCAGTTTTTCTCTCAATAATCCTATTCAAAGATGAGAGCCCGTGTTTCCAAGAAGATACTTTCAATAATTACAGCCATCACGTTTGATTTTTTTAAAAAAATTGTCGCTTTTCTGTCAAAAATCAGAAGAAACTTGCCACTTATGGAAATAATGGAAGTATACAACTCATTCTAAACCTCGCATACACTTTTTAAAATTAATTTTTGCCAAATCATTGGCATGCGAGACACCTATGAATTCTCTAGTGCACGATCTCATTTCAAGAATATTTGCTTCTGAGGCATATCATAATAATCAAGCATACCATAATTTTACATTATGAGATATTCTTTTATATTTCTGTGACGGTTTTGCAAGGGCAGCTTTCTATGCTTTTCTGTGGAGTTTTTCTCTAGTGATACTAACACTGAATAATTAGAAAATAATTTACATTTATGCCATTATAATGAGCATGGACGCGCAATGACATTGCGCTTCTAACATCATGACAATTTAATAATCCTATTGTGATTATTGTTCATTTTTCACAGTTTTCAAAATTTGCGATTCTTATTGCTTGATTATTCGGATTGAGCTTCAAGTTTGGGAAAGGAATGTTCCCATTGTCAATTTCAACATTCTTAATTGCAATAAAACCAATTCTATATGTGTCAAGCAAAAATGGTTTTTTTATGTATATAAATCAAATTTTTTTTCACAGCTAGCAAATGGAATTAGGGATTGAAATAAGATTTGATGACGTCGCATACACAATGTTTAAAAAATAAAATTGTGAAAATGCATTCTGATTATTTAAAAGTAAAAAGAATCAGCAGCGTTAGGAATTGCAAAATAATATTGATTAAAAATGGAGCGTAACATTTAAATTGGCGTGGTTGTTACTATGGCAGATGTACAGTAGACTATCAGCATACCTAAAACGTTTCGTTAAAAAAAGCAAAAAAATGTTTTGAGTCGACAAGGATAATTAAATAAATTTCCCCCTCCAGATAATACAATCATCTCGCATGAGAACTATCCACAAGTCCATAAAAGTTTAATTGAATGCAGTTGTTGTCAACTTTCTAAATAATCTAGAATGGTTGGGCCCTTTTGACAAAGTTTCGCTGTACATGACTAACGATAGTCATCTTCACGAAATTGCTAAACATAGCATGTAAAATTAAACAAAGCAACGCCATTTCCTGTATTGCAAGTTAAAAACTAAGCTATCCGTAACATCCGTCCTATAAAAAGCGGGGCCTCATGCACTGAAATCGAAATTAAGAAAAATCAGATGATATGTGGAAAGGGGGAGGTAGGGCGTGCCTCCCAAAAAGGAAGTGACCTTTGCCTCCCCTTCCGAACAGAGAGGATGCGCATCACTTGAGCAAATATGTACCTGATGTGGGCGGCACCCTATTTTGGCGATTTGGTGTCAAGGTCGGAAATGTAATAATCGCCTGAAGTCGATAATTTGGGCAGTAGAAGAAGCCGTTATGAATAATTTAACTTCTCTCTTCCAAAGTTAAGTATTTTCGTTTTTTCATCTATTGGGTTGGATCCAGCAAAAAGAAGATCCATGGATTTTAATGTTTTCCCCGTTTCTAATAATTAATTTTATCTATCCGCTTAAAGTCATAACTAGGGAAAGTGAATAATACTAACGTTCAATGTAATTTTAAATTAGTTAACAAAACAATAACTTTTT
>JAPMOR010035711.1:123611-136294 GCA_026543865.1 Argiope aurantia
AAAAAAAATTTAGTTGTTATAAAGATGTTTAAATTATACATATGTGATAAAAAGAAAGATTCTCAAAATTCATCTTCATAAAATTCTTTCTAGATGCTTTTTTAAGATCTTTAACGAAGAACGCATATTTCATATTATAATACTACCATTATAATACAATACTGTATGAATTTTTGCTATTTATATGAAGAACGAACAAGTTATTTCTGAAACTGGATACTGCGAGACGCATTCCGAACAAAAAAAAATGTCCCATTTATGGAAAATAATAGAAAAACATTCCGTTTTAACTAGACTGCTAAATCACCTTTTTAAAGAAATGGTTTTCAAAAAAAAAAAGTTCATACATCTCGTTTTCGAAGCCAGTTTTCAAAGGCATATTAGTTTCAATCTTATTCCTAACGGTGCTGTAAACCATAGGGAGTAAGTGAATGCTGTAGTATATAAGCACCAAGTTTCATAGTACCAATAATCCATAAAATTCCAAATACGTTTTATTTTATATTATGCCTCAGAGATATGAAAATAGTACGAATGAATATAAGCAGTTTGAATATCTATAACATTATTTATTTTCAAACTCAACAAGATCACTGCAAAATAAGCAACAATAAGGTATACACTCAAAAAAAAAAATAAAAGCCATTGAAAAGTTGAGAAGAAAGGAATGAATTCAACAGATTCAGGCATAATATTTTCAGTCTTTGCCAAAACATAAGAAATTTAAAAAGCGTAGTTTTTGCTTCTCAAAAGGAAAAGGAAATAAGTAGTATTTTTTAAATCATTGCTATTAAAAAAGTTGTCTCTATTTTTATTCTGAGCCCCATATTTCCTAGACTGCTGCAATTGGCTATTTCAACAATTTCAACGGGGGACATTTGTTTTAATACTATCCTCAGGAAATAATATAAATTTGGTAATGACATATACAAACAATGAAATAAGATTCTTTTACCTCCAATGTATTATGTAATATCAATTTATTCTCTTCGTACATTTATTAAATCAAGCTTAGTTGGTTTCCTTGCCGATAAGATGATTTGGCAGAGAAGTATGTTTTACAGAAAGTTTGAAAATGTCCATATCGAGCAGACTCTTTCTTTCTTTATTTGTGTGTGGGGGAGGGGGGGGCTTATATACAGGTAGATCTTATATCTAAGATTAAAGTCGCACTGATAGAAAATATCTTGTTCAGGCACATTTCAGACTTGGAATATGTTACGAAAACTCAAATGCTGTATAAAACAATATTAATCGAGGTTATCTTAAGGCGTCAACAAAATAAGAATATCTCAAGAAATACAGTGAATATACATTTATTTGTTTTCTTAGTTCAAAAATATTTCAGAATGCAATTAACTTGGGCGAAAAAAGGTCTAAAATTTCTTTTTTATGGTTCTTAAAGCTTCAAAATAATAAATAGGCAGTGATTTTATTTTTAAACTAGTTTTATTTTATTAGAATTACTTACTGAAGATGATTTTTGTAATTTTGACGAGCTAAGAGAATTAATATACATATGGAATACATATTTCTTTTCTTAACTGTATATTTAGAAATAGAAATGTGGAATAGAAATAATAATTTAAACAGAATTTAATTAAAAGACGATCTAATTGGAATAATGAAGATATTTTCATAGGTTTATTATAAAAAAATTCAGCATATATATATTCCAAACAAACATCACCATCTGACATGAGATATACTTTTATAGAATCCAAAATGAATCTCAAAAGCTACTGAAGTCGTATCATTAGAAAGGGATGGAACAAAGCATTAAATAAATGAGTCGAGATTCTTTCTAAATTGCGTACACAAACAAAATTTTTTACCTTGGGGTTCTGTGCTGGCGTGGCGTCCCCATTATCCAGGTGGAATCCTGTCTCACCTGAAAAGAAATGGTAGAAGATTAAGAAATCGTGCAAGAACAGCTTTTGCAAAAAAAAAAAAAAAAATAAATAAATAAATAATCTTTACAAAATCGCTATTTTTACATTTTTTTTCCATTTATTTCGTTATGAACCTTGTGTTAATTTTTTCATAATCTGTAGTTTACCAAACCTTCTTTAATTAATGGTGGCCATTTCACATATCATCTTAAAATAAATACTCGGCCACAGAAACAAAAAATGCAAGGATCGTATTTTTTTTTTTTCAAGTTCCGATGGACCAGGAAAAAACAAACATGACGAACAAAAAGAATTAATTACCAAAAGTTGCATATAATCATAGTTACTTTTTAATACAATCGCAGTGAAGATTCAGACATTAGTGATTCGGAGGATAATGTTTCCTTCAAACTTATTAAAAAAAGTTGTCACCTATGATATGAGAGGGGACTTAACGCTCCGCATGAGTCCAGAAGTTTGATAAAATTTCTTTTAAAGGAAGAATATGGAACAAGAACTATGTCTAAACATTCACTCGCCAAAATTTTAATTTTGACATGCTGATCGGTCATATCATTGTCTGGGGTTATAGCATCCCTCAATTCTTCCGAGCGACTTGGTTATTTTGTTGAGCAAGATCTGCTGTAGCGACCGTTTTGTATCTTTGTTCCCCTTCATGGAGAAGACAGCTTAGAGCCGAGTGATTTCCATCGCATCCTTGAATTGTAGAACTGACTAGAATATTAAATAATAATTCCTGACCAAGGAACTCATATTACACATCATTCCATCTTATATCACTGGCGGCAAGGGTTTTTTTAGAATGAGGTATAGGAAACCTGATTCACTGATATTACAAAAATCTGAATCTTTACTACAATTATGTCGAAAAGTAACATTGTAATAATTTTAGCAATAAATTTGTTTTGCCTTTTTCTAGGGTCCATCGGAGCTTGAAAACTTTATTTTATTTAGCCTCGTACTTTTATCCCTATTCAGACCAATGGAAGTAAACACAGTACACTCCCGAGTATCCGGCCTAATGTGGCGGAAGGCCTGGCCGATAACAAAAAAAGCCAAATAGGTCGGAGTTCTATAAATTCATCTGCCTGCCCACCAATACTAGAAGGCTAAGTTTTTATAGCAAAACTCACTGTTATAGTACGCATTTCCTCACTTCTGATTGAGTTCTATACCATCCATTTATCTTAAGACACGTAAAATGTGAACGCGGCTGCGGCCTGTTAAATCATAGAAACAGTTGCCGGTAACGTGTCAAGTTAAAATAGAAGGCTCTATACTGGTAATTTATATATGTTTATATAGTACACTGCATGTTTGAGGATTTTATTAGAGAAAAGATAAAGCATATAAACTGTTCACATTTTAAAATAAATTCTGTAATGCTTAACTTAAATGTAGTAAACATAAACAAAAATTAACGTAAATCGTAGGCCTAATTCTTAAGAAAATTGGCTCAAATTGATTTTATTTTTCACTGATAAATGACTACACAGGAAATGAAAAGCTAAGATAAGAGTGAAAACTTACAGTTTTTAGGTTTTAAGAAAGTTCTTAATAGATGATTAAATAGACATCCTTAATAGATGCCTTGCCTTCCTCATTTAATTAAGATAAAAGAAAAATAGAAGCCGGATAATCGGGAGTATTTGCCGTCTGATTCAATCGTCCGTGGTATCAACATGCATTTTTTTATCCTTTTGTAAGTATGAATAAAGACATGAAACCTTATGCTTGCAGAACGGTGATTTTGCCATTAGAGTTCTACAGTCCAGATAACAGAGACTAAGAAAGCGGATACAAAACTGCCCAATATATCTGCCTAGTAATCAAAGTTTAATAGTGACTTCCTACAAATAGCGAGCTACTCTTACTCATTAGATATACTTTTTCGATATTTTATCGCCTTAGGAATTTTTCTGTTTCATTATCAGACTCATGACTATGTACTAAAATATTGCCTATCAAAAAGTGGCAATGCACCGTTATCTATCAATAGCACTCATTAAATCTGACGAACAATCGTTTAAGTCCGTGAAGCAATAAAGAGGAATGCTAGACGAAAAAACAAAAGCATCATTAAAGACCATAAACGACAAATGACCAATTAACAAAAGTGTTTTTCGAAAGGGTAATTACTTCACTTGATATGGATAGAACATTCCATTACATAGAATCAAATGCAACCGTTTCAACTGTAAACAGTGCGATGGGTTAACAATAGATACTCAATCGTTACGTGAAGGAATTGCTTGAAGTGTTTTTAGAGGCATTATAGGACAATTTCTCATCAGTCCGACCTATTTCTAAACTGATGTCACTGACTCAAAACAATACCTTATACTCATCGAGGTTTTGGTTGGTATCGTTTGTTTCAGATTGCATATGTTATACAGCAGGGTGCAACCAACAACAGTGATCTAATTGCAAACAGGGAAATTAAAACTTGATAAACGGCTGGGTATGACTGGCGATGTATAAAGAATTGAAAGTATTTTATTTATCCTAATAATAATATATTTATATAATAATAATTATTATAAATTTATATAATTATTTAATATAATAATTATAAATTTATATAATTTCTGAATTTATTATATTTGTAAGAAAACAAATATAACAAAATAATGAGTGTGCAATAATGAGAACAAAAATAATGAGCATACAATTCCTAAATCAACACATTTTAATAAAAAAAAATTAGGAAAATAATATATTAACATTTTGGCTGTATTCTGGCGATAATAATCTCAACATCGCGTGCAATTTACCTTTCACTAACCTTGCAAACTATTCGTAACATCGAAAGTATGAGAAGGATGATTAGGTTAAACAAATACAAAGAACGCAAAGCACGCCTATACTGAATCATCCATAGCCACAATAAACAAATGAATTTCTACTATTCCTAAAATGAGTTTTATGCACGCTAATTAAAAACGCATTTTCAAACAGCAGGAAGCTTATTGAAAGAAGACCGAAGCGAGTTTAGAAAGAACGAAAATGCAAAAATAAAATTATCCTACGACGCAATCCTTTTTATTATTATTATTATTATTCAGGTATGTCAATCACGAGTTTCTAGAATGGAATGTACGATACGCGCTAAAACCATTTTGCCATTCTTCCGTTTGTCCTTGCCGTGCTGTTTATTTGCGCCTTTTTTCATTCTTCTCTCTGCTTTGCTTCGTTCTTTTATTTTATTTTATTGTTGCCATTTTTTTTTTTTTTACTAAAATACTGCTGTTTGTTTACATTGGCTGTGAGAGGAAAAACTACTGAATGAATGGGAGAGCAACCAAGAGTTCCAACTGGATTTCATAATCCATGTTGAATTCGAATGTGAATGGAGTTAAAAAAGAGTAATAATTGGTCGACGAACGTAGTGGCCTAATGTGTTTATGCAAGTATTAAATAGGTATGAAAATAGCAGATATTTATTAACAAAATACAATGTTTAGTTTTAAGTTTTCTAAAGCATTTCAGGGAATTTTTTTTTTCTTCTATTGGACCAAAAATTCTTAAACCATGACAATTTTCTTAATTTTTTTAGAAAATTTTTCTCCAAACTTCCAAAAATAATAAATAAATAGAGTTAAGAAAACAACCTTCTTGTGAAGAATTTCATATTTTCTTATTTGTATAATTGTTGAAATTAAAATATTCTTATTCAGATAACTGACGGAGATGGATAAAGTGACATGGTCATGAGTAAAGTTTGCAATATTGATAAACGGGTTACCGGTAAGTTGCGAATTTTCTTTTCAAATGCTTACTGGTAATTCTAGATTGTGTTTATAAATAATTCAGCAAATTTTTCACACAATTATAATATTTTTCTACTTATTCGCCAGTCCAGAGTCACATGATTCATCCAACCGCAATCATGTTACTTATGAAAGAAAATCATGTTACTTATTGACTAAAAAAACGAAAGACATAGAGAGAAAGTAAAAGAAATATAATTCGATAATCCACCTCAGACCCCCCCCCAAAAAAATCATTAAATAAGAACTGCAGTATTTTTATTATTAAACGAACAAATGCGAATTATGAAACAGCTTTTTATTAAAATGGAATTAATACTTTAAAAAAAAATTAGGTCACAAATACGAACCCTAAAGTTCGTCAATTATATTTCTAAACATGTTTATTTTTTAAAAACAAGTTGGCAAATAGATCAAGTATTTAATTACATAGTTCATAAATGCTTTCATTTTGGAAAAATATTTGTTTTTAAGTATTATTTATAATTTGTTATAAAATTGTTGAATTTTAATTATTTATACAAAGAGTGTAATTTATTTTCATATATTGCTCTGATTATCAGGAATACTATCATAGAATAAAAGATCTAAATTCACTTATTAATATTTATCACATTTCTTTCAAAAAAATATTCTGCAATGCAATTCTACCAACATCTTTCGGGTACTAACACATACATTAAAGTCATTTTCGTAAAATTCGCCTTCGAAAATTCGAAGCGAATTTGCCTTCATTGCATCAAAAGGATCAAAGCAGTGACCATGAAAATGAAGTTTCAACCTTGGAAATAAATAAAAAATAGTCATATGACCTATCTGATGAATACGGAGCTTGTGAAGTCACATTTGTTTAATTTTTTTTATTAAAAATTCACGAATAATAATATCATAGTATTGAAAAGATGCATTATCATTATAAAAAATACAGTCCAGTTAACTCGGTATATTCAAGACTTTAGAAATTTCGTGCCTTAATTATTAAGCGATAATCAGTAAAAATTATTTCATATCATTCAACTACTCTTTTTTTTTTTGCTAACAACTGTCTTTGAAGGTTGTTGGTAAAATTTGAAATATATTAGTAACATAAACTACATTGCGAAAACAAATTCTAATACATATCCCTCACTCAATTAATTTGAAATTCTGGAAAAATGATAATATTAAAATTTTTATCTTATTAGAAGTTTAATTCCAGACGATAATATAAAATCAAATACTGAGTGTTGCCATATGTTTACATGAGTCGCATAAATATTTTATAAAAATTTGCAAACGATTTCTTGCATATATATGCATTATAATTGAGGTATTTTCGGTATCTTTTGAGCATGCTATTTATTTTGTCACAATGTGCATATGAATCAAATAAGATATCTTATTACTATGCATTTACATTTTTCACAGTTTAAAAATTTCAAAGTAATTTACCAGTATACTGTCTTTGTTTGAAAATGTTAACTATTTACCGGTAATACAACAAAAATTAAGGAACAGTCTTTAAAATTTTTTAACTGCCCTTGATAATTGCTATTCTCGAAATCATGCATGGCAAAATCAGTAGTCCATTTGAAAACTTAAACAACCAACAATTCAAGCGCATTTAAGAGAAGGAAAAATTAAAAACTTAACTTAAAAAATAATAAAATAATAACTACGAAATAAAGAAATAAATGTAGCCAATTGCAGCATTTCAAGAACAGAAGCACAGGAAAAATTGTACGAATAATTTCTCGAAAACATTAATTAATTCTACCAGTAAATGAAAACACCTGCGACGTAGTTTGATTGGGAAAAGAAAAACTGGAATACCACAATCTCTTCGCACACCACGGCACCACAATTTACGATCTGTTGGGAGCGAACTCTGGTTCCTTTGGCTAGCTGCCAGACCTCAGGTATGGGAGTGTCACGTGACGCGGAGAGCGAATTCTTTCTTACGAGTTTCTCAATTTTACCGAGGAATGTCGCAAAACACCTGTTGACAGGGAGAGGCATCCCTTCCACATACACACATGCACGGATTTTCTTTTCTCTCCTCTCTCTCGGAGGGTGGTTGTATTTATTTGGTAGATCGTCATTTCAATGCCGAGAGGAGGGAGTCATTAAAATTTATAAATAAAAGCTGCTCTCGGCTGGAGTTGGGTGTCTTCTCAATTAGAAGATGTGATGCCGAGATTTTTTACTCCTTTTTTTTTTGTTTTCATTTCGTGTATAATTTTGAAAAGAAGAAGAGCAGAGATGCCTAGCAGTAATTACTTAAAATTTGGTGGCAACAGAAGCATATCTGCTGGGTGATAAAAAAAACCTTTGCCAGTGTATGACCTCCTAGTGAGTATACTGTTTGAGGGAATGGAATAAAATTTTGAATGCAAATATTATACAGTATGCGCTCAAAATTGATATCATAAAAAAAGACCATGGGAAAACAATATTCTACCATAAGGCATTGCCCAAATAAATTCTCTTAATATAATGCCCATCTCTTATAATTAGGGTTACAATTCTGATAAAATTTTTAAGTTTTCAGATGGCATCCTCTATTTTGCTTTTCATAAAAAAACATGACCTTCAAATAACACTGACACCTTAAAATACAATTAGTACATTATTTTTCAATACAAAAAATGGCTGAGTTAAAAGAAGTGAAACAACAACTATGGCATTCATCGGACTGTGACGGATTTTTTCACTGTCCATCACAGTCTGTAACAAGTCTTCTGCGCTCAACTTAACCTACTGAAGCTTTTTTTTTTTTTTGGAACTAGAAAAAGACACGAGGGTATGCAGATCAAAAGAATCTCCGGCATACACTGTCATGGTTTACGTTATCGCCTTACAGAAAAAAAAGGTACATTGATTGAGAGCTGCATTTTGCCTTCTGGCCTTGAACAACTTGCCTCTTACAATGAAACAACGTGACAAAACGGTAAGGTTAAATTACTGCCGAAACATTAAGTGTATCCTGCAGAAACTACCGGCTACGACGAGATCCGTGCAATCCATAGAGAATTTGATACACAAATTTGGAGAAATTGGCTCATTTGCAATCGATCTCATCCTGGAGATCTTCCGTTTCTATTGAAGTTGTTGCAGATGAGCACCAATCGAAAATGAAGATTGCATCATAGATACACACGGAGTTTCAAGAGTGCAGAATTCTACAGTATACAAAATTCTGCGTTCAGTTCTTCACAAATTTCCGTATCAATTTCAGCGAGTTTGAAATACTGCAACTAGGTTTAGATTTTGCGAATGATATGATATTGTTAACAGCTAGCATTCAAATATTAAATGGACAGATAAGACATATTTCTCGTTGATTGGTTCTTAGAAGAACTAGATATGCACTGAGTAGCTTCAAATATTTATGATGTAGTTAACCCCAAAGTTACAGTGTGATGCAGGATAGCACCTTTATTCTTACCCCTTACTTTTTTGAAAATATTACTGCCCAAGGATACGAAAGCTTATTGTATGAGTTCTCGTAATGCATCAAAGTTGATTAATTATGCCATTTTCGATTTACAACAATAAAATGCTCTGCTTGACATTGTGTAGATACAAAATGTTGCTACTCCAGTCGTAAGACTTCACTCAAATGTTTGTTAATGAATTACTTTGATGTTAGAATTAACTACCGCCATATTATGCTATCATGGTCACTTAAGACACCTGATCTCACTCCAATGAGTTTCTACCTACGGGAATAGTTCGCATCAAACCCTCAAACTGTGCATCATTTGAAAGGTGCCGACTAATGTGAGATTAATAAATACTTTTTCACATAGCACGTGCTGGAGTACTATGCATCATCTGTTGCATACAAAGTGTTATGGTGTGTGACAACGGAAACGTGCAAAATTTTAGAAACATAAAATTATTTAGCATTCCTCCTCTGCCTTTTATTGATTGGTTTCACTTTTTTCTTTGCGTCTTTTTTGATGCCACCAGTTTTCGTACTAAAAATACTATTCAAATTTAAATCTTTTAATATGATAATCAGGTTCAATTGGAAAAAAATTGATGTAGCCATTTGAAAATCTCGAAATTCTTATTACAGCCATAAAATATGGAATATTGTTTTTACATCATTATTCAGCACATATCGCGTAATGTGTACATTCAAAATTCTGTTCAAACAATATATTCGCTAGTGGA
Source organism: Argiope aurantia (assembly GCA_026543865.1). Taxonomy (NCBI): domain Eukaryota; kingdom Metazoa; phylum Arthropoda; class Arachnida; order Araneae; family Araneidae; genus Argiope; species Argiope aurantia. The sequence goes on from JAPMOR010035711.1 coordinate 133,456, forward strand.
TTATATACCAGTAAAGAATATAGATAAACTTTTATTGCTACGGATTGTTTGCACAAATTTAAGAGAGATTTGTTACAAATTATTTAGTTATAAAATTTTAACTAAATACAAGGATAATATTTTTTCTTAAAAGGGAAGATGAAAAAAACCCCACAAAGTTATTTAAAATGAGAAGTATGAGCTAATCTGTAGCAATGATGAAGCAGTAAAGAAAATTTCGGAGGTAGTTATTCAAAGGAGTACGAAATACACTGGGAGCTCATTAGAAATTTTGATATGAAAAGAAAGGCCAGAAAAATCTGTACTGATTTTTTGTTGAACGTTTATGTGACATATACGAAATTCTTTAAAATCCTGTCTAGTATTCAATAGTTTCAGAGAATTTAATAATTCATATTGTACTTTCACCATCAAACAGACAAGGGTCACTCGATAAGATGGACAAGATGGGCGATAAAAATCAATTAAACGAAAATCGACAAATAATTAAACCAACCAATGAAAATTTATTATGTCCGGGGACATCACCATATCGTGTGAGTGGCTCACTATCAAGAAGCTAACCTCATTAGCAAATAATGTTCTTTTTTTTTGTAGAATTTTTTCTTGATTGTTGCTCACTTCGAATTGTTTCAAGCGCACAGTTTTTATAAAAAACACGCATAATAAGCATTGTATTAAAAAATCATCTATTGAATTATATTGAATCAGACTAACAATCACATATAATCAAAATCGGAGATTAATAGAAAACAAAATTATATTAACGATCATGAGAAGATAAATTACAATATATAAATATTTATATATTAATTTTTCCATGGTGCAGTTAGTATTTAAACATTGGTGTTAGTTTTAATATAATCTTATTGGCAACTACTTACACTAAAGCGGGATTCGCTAAAATTATTGCAGAATCATAGACTGGATTACTTAAGTATTTCATTAACTTGAATTATCTATAAAATAATTCAATTATCATCATTAAAAACATGTAAATAAACATAATCATCATCATTAAATTTTATTTTTATATTAAAAGAATGAAGTTCTCTTATTTTGATACAATAATTAATTATTTCATTATTTATTATTATTTTAATACATTTAATTTAATTAATACGTAGACAAAAAACATGTAGCACTATATTATAATGACATAATTTCGCTTTTTAGGATTTTTTTAAGGTGCACAGGCAATAAAAGAAAAATAATTAAAACCAATACTAGGGCACCATAAAATCATCAAAATGGCGGAGAAATTGAATTTTGTTAGGTTTCAAATTTTAAAAAGATGAGAATCTCTACATTGTAAAAAAAGAAATTTACTTTTTAACTCTTCCCTTACTAAACCAAACGTATTTTTTTGACAATGTTTTTAAATATCTCAATTTTGAAATATGCATAACAATTGACAGATATGAATTTTTAAAAAATCAGTTCTTTATTGCATTTTCATTAATTCTAATTAAGCAATGGAAATGTCGAGTTAGATTGACTATGTTTTAGATTTCGAGTTAACTCAAGCATTTAAATTAACCGGCTTCAATACTCCTTAAAATTAAATTTTGTTTCACAGCATAATTGTTGACCAATTCGACTGGTCAAAGCCTAAATTCTAGTGTAGTATTTCTGTATTAAACAATATAGAAAATAGAAATTTCTTTATAAAAACAAAGAATGGTTTCATGCAGAAATTACACAGAAAACGGTCATCACACACGAAATCGAGTCTTTCATCGACGCAACTATTGCAAAGTACGTCACTGAATGGCATCATTGCTAGAGAATCATTTAAGCTTCTTCATTATTTACAGTGACGAACTATCTCCATCGACCAAAAGGCGTAAATCTGTAATCTCCTTTCTAAACTATCTAATCTTTAAAGCAGGTTTTTACTTTCGAGATGTTTCCTTTAAATTGTGTCTATGTAATGTTACAGAATCTCTGTTCATTCTAGTAAATTCATAAGTTGCCTTGTGAGATAATATGAGCTATCTATATTTGCACAATGCTATCTATTTAGGAATAATTCGATTTTTAAAAAATTTTATCTGTGCGATTGATAAATGTGAAAATAGTGAAATACAATATGTTTTATGTAACATATTAGCACATATTATTTTCTTCTCTATAATTACATTTCTATCTATTGTGATATTCTTTGTAGTCATATATGATAAATATACCATAATATTCTTTAACATTATGCATTAATTGCTACTGTATAATAAATGTTTTTTCTACTTTCTAATTATTATTTTGTAGTAACATTATTATTATTAATAATTTATCGCCAAATTTGAGGTTTTATAATTTTATTTATTTTATATACATCTCCAGTTAAAACAACTAGTCTAATTTCTACTATTGTTATAAATCTCTTTTAAAAATAATGAGAATGAGAGGTTCGAGAACTCGATTCTATCGAAGAGTTCAAATCCCTAGAGATCATAGACTTCCGATTCGAGTGGTGTGAAAGTTTGGAGAAGAGGGATATCGACTGAAGTACCGTCTTTGTTAAATGATTATGATTCAAAACTATGATGCAACCCCCAATGTCACGAAAAAATGAGCTCTATGAAATTTAAAAATAGTAATTCAAAAAGCTCTATGTAATTCAAAATAAATGAAATTTGACATCTTATCTTAATATAGCAATGACATTTATCATTATTTTTAGGTAAAATTCGAGTAATTCTTTGCTTGAGTGAACAGAAAATTAAACATTTAAATATGAAGAAACAGAATTTATATAGATGCCCTGAATAACCACACATTACATTAAATAAGCATATATATATATATATATATATATATATATATATATATATATATA
>JAPMOR010035711.1:136694-215445 GCA_026543865.1 Argiope aurantia
ATCTTGAAAATTAATTAAATTGAAATTAGAGTTAAAATATCATTACAATTTTCCCCCCACTGCAAGACGCGGAAGTATGTCGGGGCCCTCGACATACAGCCTTACCTTACAGTGGTGTTCAAGTAAGAAACTAAAATTTAAAAGCATATTAAAAGTGATACCCGAGTTTCCCTTACCTTTAGAATAATATAAAAATCATTTTGAACAAGATTATGTAACACACAAAAAGATAATGTGATATCTGTGAAAATATTGGATAAATATTCAACAGCACCAAAAATAATATTAAAATATGCACTGTACAAATGATTTTTCTGCAGAAACTCAGTCTATTGTCTCTCAATCTGTAAGATTGTCTCTATGTGATGAGGAATGTCTCTAAAGAATGTTTGCATACAGTGTCCTTTGAATAGTAGAAGGCTCATCAAAATGATCAAATTGAATATAAAATATTGGAATAACAAATTGAATTTATATAATAGTAATATATCAACACAGTTCTAATTTTTGTATATAACACTTGAATCTGAAAATAATATGATATTCAAAATACTCTTATAACATAAATATTCAAATATAAATGACATAAAAATGTCTAATTGTAAAAGAAAAACTTTAACCCACTAGTTAGCCAATTAGTGGTGAATAGTAAAACCTTGTCCACCAATTTCTAGTAGTGGGTGAAACTTAATGACCTAAAAGTAGGACATCAAGAAGGGGGACATAATTCTTATTCTCTCTCTACTCTCATCCAGGAATATTTATTTCCAAATGGAGAATAACATATCCAGGATAAAAACAGAAAGAGATAGAAATTAGTTGTGAGGTTGACCCTATACTCACTTCTCAATAAGACTGAAGTATTTGAATGTATTTTGTGATGGCGCCTATCACAACATCATCATGAAGAAAAGAAAAACTAACTCTTACGAGTGGAGACAATGGGCCAACCAAAGTTGGGGATTATGTTAAAGAAACATGGGAAATAAAAGGATTTTTTAAAAAAAAAAAATTTAAATTATTATTCATGACTTAATTTTAATTTTTCTGGTGGATAATATGTTCTTAATTTTGATACGTGGACAATATCAGTAGCTTTGTTTGTTAATGCATTTGGTTTAGTTATTTCATAATTTACATCTGAAATTTTAGTTATTATTTCATATGGACCTGAAAATACTGGAGATAATTTTCTACGATTGGGGTAATTAAATTCCTCATACATTACAATGTCACCAGGTTTGAATGGAGAATCTATAAATCTAGCATCATATCTTATTTTATTTTTATCATGATATTTTATTGTATTATCTTTAGCTAATTTCCTGGCTTCTTCTACTGGAGGATAGAATTGATTTTGAGTTAAGGGAGGAGGATAAGGTAAAGTGCCAAATAACAAATATGCAGGAGGAAATTTTGTAACTGAATGGGGTGTTAAATTATATTCATTGATTACTTGTTCTAAAAGTTTAGTCCAAGGAATTTTAGTAGGAGAAGAATTGACCTTACACTTTAATTTAGTTACTATTGATTGGTTAACTCTTTCACATTTCCCATTAGTTTGTGGATGATGTGAAGATGTTAACAGATGCTTGACACTGTAATTTCTGAGGAAATGTTTAAATTTAGATGAGGTAAAAGCACCATTTCTATCAGTTAATAATTTGGAAGGAACCTGAATTTGGAAAACTTGCTTTAATATATTAATATAAGTTTCAGAATTTTCATTTTTGGAAGGAAAGGCCCAAACATATCTAGTTGCATGATCAATTACTATATGAAGAAATTTTTTAGTTGAATTATAATAGTTGAATCCACCAACAGTATCGACAGAAAGACATTCAAAAGGACGATCTGTGGGGGGCACGGCCTGTAAAAGGCCAAATCTTTTTTGCTTTTTCTTTTTATTTAATTGACAAATATCACAATGCTTAACAAAAAGTGCAATATCTTTAGTAATATGGGGCCAATAATACTGAGGAGTAATTAAATTTATCATTTTTTGAGTGCCTGGATGCCCAAATTGTTCATGAGCTGTTTGCAAAACTTTTCTCCTAAGAGAAAAAGGTACAACTATTTTAAATAAATTTTTCTTTTTAACTACAAGTACATCATTAATATTTTTATATTTAGTATTATCTAAATTGTCTAAATTTTGATAGTGTTTTATCTCATCTAATTCCAATAAATGCACAGAATGTTGGAGATATTGAGCAGTAGGATGCCTTGATAACATATCTGCTTCAACATTAGCTGTTCCTTTTAAATATTTAACTTCATAATCAAACATGCTTAATTTTAAAGACCAACGAAATAATCTTCCCCTTAAATTTTTTACATTTTTAAGCCAAACAAGAGCAGCATGATCAGTATGAATTATGAATTTTTTCCCATGTAAATAATAATAAAATTTATCAAGAGCATCTACTATTGCTAAACATTCCAACTCAGTTATACAATAATTTTTTTCATAAGATCGTAAAGTTCTTGAATGATAAGATACAGGATGTAATTTACCAGAACAGTCAGGCTGTTTTAGAACAGCTCCAATGGCTACCTGAGATGCATCACAAAAAACATGAAGAGGTAAATTAGGATTATACAGTTGTAATACTGGTTTAGTAATCAATTTATTTTTTAACATTTCAAAAGCTTTTTGACAGTCTTCTGTCCATTGCCATGGTGTATCTTTTTTAAGAAGATTATTTAAGGGTTCTCTTATTTTAGCATAAGAATCAATAAACTTATTATAAACATTTACAGAGCCAAGAAAACCTTGAAGTTGCTTGACATTTTTTGGAGGTTGTAATTTTTTAATACTTTCAATATTATGATTATCAGGAGAAATGCATCCTTCTTTGACTTCATACCCCAAGAAATTAATTTTATCTTGAGCAAACACACATTTAGAAAATTTTAATTTAATGTTTTCTTTTTCACACATTTGAAAAATCTGTTTTAAATGATCATAGTGTTCCTCTAATGAATTAGAGAAAACTACTATGTCATCAAAATAGTGACATGCAAAATTTGAAAATTTATGTTTATTTAAAATTCTACGAATAGTTCTATTGAATATTGCAGGTGCATTTTTAAAGCCAAAAGGTAGGACTTGAAATTCATATAAACCTTCAGTAGTTACAAATGCCAATTTATGTTTATCTTGTTCATGTAAGGGTATGTGCCAATATCCAGATGCAAGATCCAAAGTTGAAAAAACTTTAGCAGTACTTAATTTATCTAATAAGGTATCTATTCTAGGGAGAGGCTCTGCCTCAGATTTGCAAAGGGGATTAATTTTACGATAATCAATACAAAGACGACTTTTTCTATTTTCATCTCTTTTATATGCTAATGTTACAGGAGAGGAATAGTTACTAGTAGATTCTTTTATTAAACCTGCATCTAACAAATTTTTAATTTGCTTATTTATTTCAATTTCATCAGTAGCAGAGGTTCTATAAGCCCTTTGTGAAACTGGTAAATCAGATGTTAAATTTATTCTAGGGGGTTCCATTCTTATTTTACCAACATCATATTTATTTTTTGCAAACACATAAGAATATTCTGAAACCAGAGATAACACAGGTCCAGATAGTTTATTTACAGTCAGAGGTGGGAAAATTTCCTCTGAGGTATTCACTACCTTGACCTTATTATCACTAGTGTTATTATTTTCAACAATATGTAAAGACATATAATTATTATTGGTATGCAAATTGGTAATAATTTTTCCATTTTGAAATATTTTATTTTTGTCACAATCTATAATTAATTTATATAAACTACAATCTGGCAGTCCTAAAATGATATATGGTAAAGGATTGTCCATAATATATAATTTGATTTTCTTATTTATTTGGCCAATTTTTAAATATATGTCACAAATTTGGGTTAATTGGAACGTTCCATGAGCTTGTTTGACTCTAATAGGTTTTATATTTTTTCTTGTCAAGTTAAGTTTTTTTACAATATCAGCAGATATAATTGAAAGAGTGGATCCTGTGTCAATAACAATATTTATATTACTATAAGGATTATAAACATTGTCCAAGTTAGCTAGACTTGGTAAAGTTGAGATGTGTCCGGACACTAATAATTGTCAGCATGCTGGGCCAGGGGCCTCATTAGGAGAATTTTTTCTTGTTCCAGGATTTTGAGAACAGCCAAGAGGAACTTCTGTGCATGGGGAAGTTAAATTGGCTGTTATTGGAACATTTGTCATAATTTGGGGTTGATGAAAAGGACATACTTGGGTCCAATGATAAGCATTCGGAATACCTTTTTGCGTACAAATTCTACATGGTGAAGGTGGTAATCTTTGTTGAAAATGCAAATTATGATTATAGTTATTGTAATTATTGGGACGTGGTCTTATTGAATTATGATAATTTGGTCTAAAATTATTGGGAGCTTGAGGAGTATAAGGATTTTGAAATTTATAATTAAAATTATGCCTTGGTGTAAAAGGTGCTGGTTGCCTTATTTTGATTTTAGTTTCATTACACCTGCCTGGGTTTGGTTCTGAAGATTCTTCCATTTTTAATAGTTTAGTTGTTATTGTAAGCCATTCTGTAGGGGTATTAGGAGCTTTTATGCTAACTAATTGTTTTAGTTGAGTTGGCAGTCCATCAGTAAGACCTTCTAAAATTAGTTGTGGATTAAGGCCTAACTGTCTGCCATAATTTAATTTTTGATGGAAATAATCAACTAATTTAGCATTTTTTGAATCAAATTTCAATTGTGAAAAGTCAGAAAAATTAACAATATTGGGTTGAATAAATTGTTCAGTTAATATACAACATAAATCATCAAAATTATCAATATTTAAACAATTATTTATATAATGTGTTAAAGCTGACCCTTTTAGAAATTTAGCAATATTTTTAATTTTCCACAAATCATTTTTGTTATTTTCTTGACAAATTTTGTTAAAATATCCCAACCATAAATCCATCTTCATCCCATTTTCGGGATCAAAAGGGATTATGGAGGGTTCTTGGGATATTTGTTCATTTTCTTTTTTATCAATTTTAACTTCTGAACCTTGAGAATTAGATACATTTGTTTTATCTTGGTCAGTCATTTTTCCAGATCTTAACAGCATTCAAGTATATTTCAAATAAAAAACATTATAAAATTTAAGCATAAAATTTTTAAAAATAGACTTGATAAAAGACTAAAAATTCAATATTTTAAATAATACTATAAAAATATAACTTGCAATAATTCTAAAATTCAAAAATGAAAATCAAAAGAAAAGAAAAACACAAACATAAATCTTGATTTTCACCGTTGAGTCGGGAAACATTAAACACTTTTTTGATGAATTATCACTTTTTTAATTAATCACAAAATGCAATTTTGAGCACTGGAACTGGAGATTACGGCAGGTGACGGAAAACTATTTTTATATTGAGATGATAATATAGCACACAAGTGATATTTTCGAAATCTGGTTGATTCACTTTAGCACTGGAGACCACTGGCGAGTAAAGCAGGCGATTATTATTGTTATGATGATATAATAAGGAAATGATGTTGATATCGGAATTATTCAGCACAGGTAAGGAGCCAGAAAATTTTTATGATGTCAAGGAGCCTCAACTCCTTGAGGATATAAGGAGCACGCACATGACGATATGGAGCACAAGCACAAGGGTATTAAGCAGCAGTGTCGGATGAAGTCACAGGTTAGGCACGGTACCATCGACGATGCGGTAACATGACGGAATGCCGGAGATTCAACGGGAACTGGACCGGACCCTGGACTACGGTTTGCATGAAACGATGTGGCCGGAGGCAGCCGAGGGAGACGGCGATGAAAGAACTTCGCCACGGAAACATCGCAGCTGGTGAACCTGGACCGAAGCAGTCATCTTTGGAGCACAGCGAGCGCACTGCAACGTCGGAGTCTTACCCGTCGATTTAATTTTAATTAATTTGACCATTTTTCACAGGAAACTATCCTTGTCGACTTTTTAATATGTAACATTATTTGTTGTGAAGCAGAAATGCAGTTTGAAGACAGTGAAGAGACTTGCTATTTCGCGACGTCGTTTTATTTCATTTTTTAAGAAGCAGGCATATGTACAAGCGATGAGCACACAGGACGACACAGAGAGGAATGAGGAAAAAGCTCTTGGACATTTTATCCCTGGTCTTATATAACCTATGATTTTGATAGGGAAAACATTTCTTCATAGCGCCAATATATTAATAAGACTCATAGGGATTTCTGACGCATGTCAATCACATGTAAGGGAAACACAGGGATCTTTTAAAAAGAATGTGCTTACTGGACAGTTTTTTACACCTTCACGCTGAGCGTGGGAAAGTATCGGCGTTTTGTCCATTCAGCGGTATTTTGCCGCTTCACACGGAGTGTGGGAAAGTTATTTTAGCTGAGTCAGTAATTTAACAAAGCTTCTCTTGAATTAATTAAGTAGAGACAGTGGAATTGGATCACGAAATAAGAGAATATTTTAGAATAAAGTTACTATGGGCTAAATGAAGATAAAATCTTGAAAATTAATTAAATTGAAATTAGAGTTAAAATATCATTACATATATATATATATATATATATACAGGGTGTTGCCGAATTCAACCGACAAATTCAGAGGGGTGATAGTAGGCATCAAGAGGTTAAAGAATCATCATACAACATGGGGTCCCAAACGACGTTTAGGGGGTGAAAATCGCAAAAATATAGGGAGTCGGAAAATTGTTGGAAACTGTAAAAAATTAATAAAAAAATAACAAATGCTGTTTCAAATATGATTTTTTTGAAAGCACATTTTTAAAGGCTATTTTTCATGTAAGTAAAATGCTAATTTGATGAACCAGGGGGTTTAAATTATTGAAAAGGAAAAGTAGTTTAGAACCCTTATCTTCAAAAATATTGAAACTTTAAGAAAAATAGAAGTTTGAAAATATAAGGATTTTTATTCTCTTTAATTTGATATAAGTCTGCAATGTGAAAGCTGAGGTGGTTTTAAAATATTCAAGAAAAACTAAAATGTTTGCCGGTAAACATCGCTGCAACATCGGCACCGATGTTTACAGTAGGTATTGCAAAATTCTACCGAAAAATTCTGAGGACTGATAGTATGCAAAAAGGCGATAAGAATTTCCAAAGAAATAAATATAAAGTCGCAAACGATGGTGAAAATTTACTTGATGGAATACAAATACAGCACAGGCATTTTAATATAAGAAAGGAAACGATGGGAAACTTTTATAAAAATTACTCAATGTTGCTGTCGCGAAGTTTATTACACAACCAACTCCGATATTTAAAGGACCGCCGGACGCTCTCAAACATACCAAGTGTGCTTGTGATTTCTCCAGCAGCGACAACGATCCGTGCTACGAGATCTTCCACTGTATCCAAAGGTGTCTGATAAGCAAGATATTTCATGTGGCCCAGAAGAAGAAATCCACGGGATTGATGTCCAGAGAACGTGGAGGACAATCGACAGGGCTGAGATAAAATCTGAGCATAAAATTCTTGCAGGAAAGAATGCATCTTCCTGTGTGGCACCAAGCATTCAGAGTGCCGAATACCCAATTCAGCTGCAACTGATCGCGTGCTTGTCGATGGTGTATCGGCAAAGAGCTGCAAAACTCGGTTTTCTGTTCTAGGCGTGCGCACACTGCGTTCTTACCCTGCATTTGGCCACGTTATTGTGAAGGATCCTGTCTCCAGAAACCGTCGGACAATATTTATAAAGGTTCTGTGGTGTGAACAACGCCTACTTGGATATTGCTCTTGGTATATTCGTTGTGCTAGGCGTGCATTATCATTCGCTCGGCTGTAAATTAAATGCATATCCGCATATTCGTCATTCGTGAAATCTGACATGTTGTTTACGAATGAAACTTATCGACTATCGATTCTACACTGCTCTTTAATGAATACAAGTTACTTTTATACTCATCGAACCATCAATTCTGCAATGCTCGCTGCTTTTATATTCCTCGAAAGCATGGAAAATTTACATACAAGAAAGAATCTTCTTCTCGACAACCTTTTTCCAAATCCTCGCATTCATAAGGCCATTCTCTTCGACAGGCTAATTGTCTTTTCGATGTCTGTTTTTGCGAGTTTCACAGGATAAACGACTCCTGCGACCCTATGTTTTATGATAATTTTTCATCTTCTTAATGCCTACTATCACTTCTCTAAATTTACCTTTCGAATTTAGCAACACCTTATGTAAACATCGGTGCTGATGTTGCAGCGATGTTTCCCGGCTAACATTTTAGTTTTTCTTGAATATCTTAAAACCTCCACAGTTTTCACACTACAGATTTGTATCAAATTAAAGAGTATAAAATTTTTTATATTTTCAAGCTTTTATTTTCCTTAAAGTTTTAATATTTTTGAAGATAAGGGTTCTAAACTACTTTTTCTTTTTCAATAATTTACGACCCACTGGTTCATCAAATCAGCATGTTACTTACATGAAAAATAGCCTTTAAAAATGTGCTTTCACTTTAAAAAATTCATATTTGAAACAGCATTTGTTATTTTTTTATTAATTTTTTACAGTTTCCAACAGTTCTCCGACTCCCTATATTTTTGCGATTTTCACCCCCTAAACGTCGTTTGGGACCCCATGTTGTATGATGATTCTTTATCCTCTTGATGCCTACTATCACCCCTCTGAGTTTGTCGGTCGAATTCGGCAACACCCTGTATACATTGTTTTAATGTGTATGGGTCATTTTAAAACTTCATAACTCTAATTCACTAACACTCCATTAACTAATTTATAGATAAAAATATATAAATATTTATCGTCATCTATGCACTTAATTGTTTTATAGTATTAAAATAACGCAATGAACTATACAGAATATTTCAAATTGTCAGTTCAAAAATTAAAAAAAAAATCACATTTGCATTATCATTCTTTAAGGGAGAATTCAATATTACGTAACATTTTATTTACAAATACGCGAAAAGGGAATGAAGGAGAACAGCCCTCAATTAACCTGATCCCAGTTTTATAGCTTACCCTCTGCTAATAAGAAACATTTCACCTAATAACACCAAGAAAATATTATGAAATACTAGCAAACTGAGATGTGTCTAAGGAAATTTGAAACGATGGAATACCACGAAAGACTAAGTGACCTCCTGTTTGAAGTTCAGCAGAACTATGAAACAAACAAAAAAAATTCTAAAAATAAAAATAAAAAAAAATCGCTAGAGGCGAGTTACTGTGCCTAATAACTACTCTTCACTTAATCGCAGCAGCCCTATTTTGGTGTTTAGTGCAATATAATTTGAGCGGCGCGCTTGATTCGTTTTTAATGGAACGTCGAATGCTGCGCATGCGTGCACGACGACGATGTGGGATGCTGGGTACTATTACGGCTTGTTATGATGTACTCTATTACTCTTTGGATTTCGTTTTTGTTTCTTTTGATTTATTGCATTTTTCGAGCATGAAGTATTTTTTTGTGTTGTTGTTATTGTTGTTGAAATTGGGAGTCGAAAAAAATGAGAAGTTCACCTCACGAAAGAAATAGCAGCGGCGTTTTTTAAAAAATGTCTTCTTTATATTTTTTCTTTTTATTCTTTTAAGACACACATTAATCATTTTAGAAAGAATGAAAATAAACACAAATTACAGAAAATGATTAAAAAAGAGTAGAAACACACTGAAATTTCAGTAATAATATGCTTTAATTTCAAATGATTCTTTGTAAATCTCAAAATCAGCGTAAAATGTAAATTCCTTTACTGAAAATTATTAGTGTTAATTAAACACTTCAGCATTATCTAATTATAATTAACACCAAATAAATGTAATATTTTGTAGCGAGAAGGACATAGGAGTAAAAATAAATCTTAACAAAATGGTCTCTCATAAATCGAACCATAAAAAATTAAAATCTAATTTCCTGTTAAATATTTTTTTAACTCATTAATAATTCGAGAGAGACGATCGAGCTACTCTGGTTCAAGATCTACGACAGAAACACTGATAATGAGAAGTCGACTATTTAGATAAAATGATTACATTTTCAATCGAAATTATAAATAATTTTTCCCAATTTTTTAAAATATAATCACAACATACACAGAGAAAGCAATAGTGGAAACAAAGTAACAGATCTCAAATACAAGTACATAATTGCGTATAAGAATAATTTAATATAACAGTCTAAAAGTCCACATATTACCAAAGAAAATAGCACTGGAAAAGAAAAATAATTCTTTGAAATATTCAGAGAAAAATAAGATTATTAGTTGCTGTGATAAGCCATTTCAATAAAAAATAAATTTAAAAATAGTCTTTCGTTCCAAATGTTCCTTTAAAAAAAGTTTTTAGACCAAATGCTGAAAATTTATTGAATTTATTAACATTAATGACTCTTGATCTTAGAACTCCAAATTAATAACTTAGCAAAAACACAAGTATCGGCACAACAGTATCACTAGCAACAGCAGATAATAATTGTAAACAGATATTGTTGCCACAAAATATATATAATAATTTATCTGTTAAATTACTTTATTTTAATTTATGGAGATTATTATTCCACTGAAAACGATTTTTTAAAAGCTTTTTTTTGTTTATAAAATATCGCAATTTTTTTGTTAGTATCATAAAAGTTTCTTGGAATTAATTTTTAGATTTATTTAGTGAACTTTTTCGAAACGTTATGATATGGTATTTATTCTACAATCAGGATTCTACAATTTTTTTATGAGTTTTGAGTTTGAAGGGTAAGTTAAATTAGCAGTTAAATTTCTTGCTTGTTCTGAATAAAAAAGAAAAGATATTTCACCTGAATTTTTTAATGATATAATAATAAAACATGATTTTAATAGATTTTTACAAATGAAATATGATTGGCAACTTATAATTATTGTCATTTTTAAATATTTTTAAATTACTAATTCTGAAACATCAGTTTATTTTAATATTTATATCATAGAAATTCCATTTAAAATATTTCTTTCCGCATTTCTCATCTAAGAACAACGGAAACGGCATGTTTTTATGCTATCAGCGCAAAACATTGTAGGGTTCATTTATACAAATTTGAAAAAATTCCATCATTGCTTTCTCGTATACGAAGAATACAAAGCAAAAGTGTTATAAAAATCAGGAAAAAATCGAATTCGAGATTTTGACGAATCTTCATGTTTTAGCCTACTTGAGTACGAAAAAAGATATTTTTGGAATCTGTCTACGAATACAATAACTTAAAAATGCTTTAAGCTAGACGGATGAAATTTTATATATTATGTATATTTACACGAAATTTGTACATTTCTATTAAATTTTGAGCAAAATCCATTCAGAAGAAGTCTGCCTGAATATAAGTTATTATCAGAACTAAAAAACGAAGAGAGCTAGATAGATAAAATTTGGTAGATATATTTGGCATCCAAAGAGTAGATATTTTTCTAATTTGGAACCAAAGCCCCCATGAAGTTTACCGTCCGTCGTTGTGTCTTTTGCATTCACATGAATTGGATACTTAAAAAGTTTAACAACTTAGGTAAAATTCAGTTCATAGTTTAGCATATAAAGTATAGATTCTTATCACATTTTGAAAGAAATTTGTCAAAAGGTTAATCGTCTGTCGGTTTATACTTTCACAAACTTTTATTTTTACTTTATACTTTTTGTGTATAAACAACAGAAAATTCAAAAATATAATGAGTGAAATATATGAAATTTGGCATCATAGTTCAGCAAATTATGGCTTCATTATTTTATTATTCACCAGCCGCCTTTTGCGACAGCCGGTTCGCCAATCTTAATGTTCGTTTAAATTTTAATAATTAAATATTTTACGCAATTCCTACTTTAATAGATTCTTCATCAAAATATTTTTAAACTTCAAATTTTGATAGTCATATGATTCACTCATAATATTATAAAGGCCTTCAGTCATAACGTAATATGTATCTCTCTAATTTTCTGTTAGCTCTCGTAGAATTTATGCTTTAAATTAAAGTGGAAAGAATTAATCTGCAATTAATATAATAATATTTTTTACTGAAACAAAGCATTTTTTTATAATATGATTACTGATAACAGAGTCACTGAGCGTTTAAACTTTAGGGGCACGAAAGAATATCTTTCTTAATTTATGTTATATCTCAAGAATTTGTCAACAAAATTTTCTCAGATTCATCATGAACAGATCGATTAATTAACAATGTTTAATTTTAAATGCATCAAACACTAAGAAAATAAAATGAATCATTTAAAATAATCGGTCGAAAACAGGTTTTAAAAAACTACTTAAAAAACGATGTACTTAAAACTATAAGCATATACAAAAAATATATAATTAACATAAATACAATTTCATTACAAAAGCGTGCAACTAACCTAATAATAATTTAAATCAAGAATCATCAGTTGATAATATTGTCAACAATCAGAACACAATGCGCATGCGTGAATTTTCAACGCCAGTTACGGTAACGCAAATGCGTGAATTTATCTACGCCAGTTGGGGTAATGCTATGCAAATTAGAAATTTCCTTTAATTCAATTCCTTTATTCTGTGTTATTTTAATTCAAAAGTACTTCAGAATGAATCTGAAAGATGGATTAATTAACAATGTTTAATTTTAAATGCATAAAACATTAAGAAAATAAACAGAATCGTTTGAAATAATCGGTCAAAAATTGTTAACCCTAGCCTCATTACTGTTGGAAAAAAAAAACTGAAGCCTCACTCATTTGGCGTTGGGGAAAATGAAAAGATTTTTTGGCGGGAAAGTTAGTTTTTAATTAATAGTTAAAATTCTAATTAAAAATTCAAAAAAAGAATCCCCAGGTGCACATTCTCGACCTCCAAGGTATACATGTACCAAATTTGGTAGCTGTAAGTCAAACTGTCTTTCCTGTAGAGCGCCAACACACACATACACACACACATTGAGCTTTATATAAGTATAGATTACCTTAATTTGGTGTTATAGCTTGTGACTACAAATATAGTTCTGCGTCAAATTTTAATTTCAATCGATTAAAAAAAGGCATCCAAAATACATACACAGTTTCCTGATACTTGTGTATTAACAACATTGCAACAATTAATCGCTTCTTAACTATAACCCACCATTGGCATAACGTAAATAACATACACGCACCTTTATTAGGAAGTCAGTGAGAAAATTTCTGGCAGAACAACCCTGCTGGTTTTAAATTCAAGATAAGAAGATTAGAAATCTCTGAAGATCTCGAAGTTTAAATTTTGATTGTTGAACAACGAGTCAAAACACCTTATGATTTATTTAGCAATGCGTGTGAAAGTTTTGAAATTGCAACATAAAACTCTTTTTTCTAATTTAAATATGCTGCCTGGACATGTTTTCAAAAATAGCAACTGAATTTGCTTAGAAATGACCTATTCTACATCCTTTTATCCGCATTTGTGAGTCTCATATATATTACTCTCATTAAAACTTAACTTATTAAATGTTGCTAATCAATGTTTCAAAAATGTAAATTATTGCTATCGTTCAAAATCCTTCTTGAAATATGTTCTTCTATAAGCTCGTAAACATTTTTAAATTTTTAATAATCATCAAGCATACAGATTTGAAACGTGCCTTATCAGTAATGTCCTTCACAGAACAGGTGCGTTGGTAATAAAGCTATTCTCTCAATGAATGCCGCAATTTCTGTCATCTTTTTACAGCCGAAACCGTCCATAATAATAACAAAGAAGTCCGGAATGTAAAGCAACAAAATAATGTTCATGAAAGCTTAATGAAGAAGACGAAAACAATCTTTATCCTTGAAAAATTGTTTCTTTTTCCCAAGAAAGTTTTGTGCTCAAAAATTCATCTTGCAATTTCTTCAACTGGCATTTTTTGCCAGTATGAATTTTGATTAATATCTAATTTGGGAACAAACAGTAAAATTTCTACTAAGTACACCTTTTTAGAGGTCGGTATATAATTTTTTTTATTATCAGAGGTGTTATGCAGCTGAGTTAAAAAAATGAGCACTACTTACACTACGTAGTGCCTCTTTGTTTTGTTTTTAATCTTCATCGCTTTCTTTCATTTACATCAAATTCCTTATTGTTTCTTCTTGCACGATGTCTTTAACAAACAAAAACGTAAGATGAAACCACGCTTTGTTAATAATTTAGAAGACGGAAACATTTTGAAGCAGTCTGGCGTTTGTGCAGATTGAATACATTTTAGGCTTCTATTATAATTTATTATAATAAAACCGTTTGCATTGTTTGTAACAGCTGAAGGCAAGGGAAAATTTAAGACTATCTTTTTCCAGAACCAAGCGTTGAAAGAAGCTGTTTGCTTAATTTTTTATAGTGGAGTACAGTTCAAGTAAAAACCAAGACTGGAGAAACCAGATGCACCTTACGTATGCTACCTTCACAATATATATATATATATATATATATATATATATATACCTTTTTATTGATGGAAAACTGGAATAGAATTTATTGTAAATGCGTGTATAGTAAGAAGTTTCTATCAATGTAAAATCGATCCACTAAACTTTTAAACAATGATCAAATGCGTAGCAGAACATAGAGATAAAATTCTCCATCACATATTCTAAATGGTCTATGGTCAGCCAAGATATGATTTTTGGCGACAAGCAATATGATTTTAGCATTTAGAAACAAAATGTAACAATTATTAATTTACCGATTTGAGAGAATTGTTACGGTGTGCTTGAACTCAAGGTTCTTAACCTCCGGACATAATAGGTGAATAGAGTAATGGCATAGCATTGAGATTACTTAGTAAGTGATTGTGATTAGATAATTAAAGATATTACTTATTAGATAACAAATTAATTAATTAATTAATTAAAAGAAATAATAAATATAAAAAAAGAAAGGGAAAAAAACTCATGTTGGCAAATTCGGTCCAAAGTCAAAGCTATGGTGACGTCCTAGATAAGCAAGAGATGGCGAAATCGTTTAGTATTCTTTGCAAATGATAAGTCGTATATTTCAATTTCTTTAAATAAGATATTTTCGGTTTAGTGGGTTTTTTTTTTTTTTTTTTTGCAAAGAAGGGTATTGAGAGTTTCTTGCGGAAGTTTTGCAAAATTGCAACATTCAGATCTTTTTGTGTGTCTTTGTTCTTGACAAACCATGGCGTGTTGCTGATTTGCCTAAACCTCACATTTTGAAGTATTTGTAATGAAGTTAAATGAGTTTTGGCGGCAACAATTATTGATAAACGTATAGTAACCGGTTTATTCAATTCCCATTATTAGTTCACACTCTCCTATATATATAATATATATTTCTTGTTCAAAATTTCAATCTTTAATAAAATACGTTTTATTAATCCACTCAAGTTCAAATACATTTTTTAAACTTGTAGTGGATGACACTTGATGTTAATAGATTTTTGTTCCAATATTAATTAATTAAATAAATTTGTCCAGTAATTTCTATTTGGTCGCCAAGTTTGTCGCCAGGCTCTGAGATTACTGACGCGACGCCCGAACATAAATAATATAAGATATATATAAATAATATAAGAAAATAAATATGAATTCAATTAAAAAAAATTACCACTTAATATTGAAATTCTGTCATATGTATATACATATTTATATTAATTGCAATTATTTAATAAAAAGTAACAAAAATTTAAAAAAATGTTGACCTAAGTAGGAATTGATTTAAAAATATTTTTTTATATATATATTACTTGTTTTTTTATTATAGCTTTCTAGATTTTCAAATAACTATTTAGTTTGTAATTTATAATATGTTATACATTTTGACAATTTATTTACCAACAGTTTCAGCCGTACAAATTCTAACGAGTCTTAATACAAAAATCGTCAATTTTTATTACACTGTCGACCAAGTTTCGCATTAAAGATTTGGGTTTCTTTAACTCAGAAATGCAGATGTTATCCTGATGTTATAATCATACACATATAATCTAAGGGTTTTGCTACAATACCTATAGTATCACTATTTTAACAAAATGAAGTTGCAGTTTTATGAAGTTTTGCGGTTTGAATTTGAAATAGAAATTCCTTAGAATTTTCCACTTGAAGAATAATGAAGTAGAAGACTCATTTCATATGCTATATAAAAGGAACGTACGTCAGAGATATAAGAGATTCCTAATCAACTGATTAATGGAAAAGGCCAGAAAATCATGCGATGTAGCGTTAGATTTTATAATTTTCTTTTTTCAGAAAATGTGATAGTATGAAGCTTATTTTTACTTTAACACTCACTAAAAATGAACTTCTAAAATATTTTTCAACTATTACTTTCAAATAATGTTTCAAATATTACCTTCAAGGTCGTTTTTGCTTTTGATTTACAAAAGGGTTTGGCTTTAAAAAGAAAGAAAGAAAGAAAATACTTATCTGAAATTCGAGAATTTAGTCGCATTGTTTTTCATTTTCTTATTTCAAAAATTGTAAGGAAGAATAAAATGAAATAAAAGATTCCGTGACAGAGGAGCAAAATAATTATCAAGACAAAAGAAAAAGAATGTCTTTGGCAATTAAAGTATGAATTTGCTCATAAATGTTTCGAATGGAAATGTCTCATGTTCACTTAATACATGGCAAGGGTCCTCGCCAATAAAATTCTGGAATCTATTATTCATCATGGAATAATTATTTTTACAAGGTGTACAATCTATTATTACAATATGTTAAATTATATTCTTAGTCATATGATTGTGATGCCACGAGAATTGATTTTGTTACAAAAGATGTCATTATTTCATATGAGTTATAATGTGAAGGGTCAAAATTTTTGAATACCAATACTCTCTGGGTGTATGTCGGCACATACCAAATATGTGAGTATAAGATCGAATATTAGGTTACATTTTATTTTATACAATCGAACTATCGCCAGTTTACATCGATAAACAATGATACATTAGGATGGAGATTGAAATAAGAAGTCGAGAAGATACAATAATTTGTTCGTAATTTATAAATAAAAGTTACTCTTATAAGTAAGATTTCTTCAACAGCAATCTCGCTGAGAGAAGCAATTAATGCAAGAAGCGGAAGGCAAGGCTTACAAACTCTAGTTGTAAAAAGAAACGACTAAATGTAGCTATAAAGGCATGGGACCTTTGTGAAAATCTACGTATCATAAGAATTTAAGTTGGTGCAATAAATAAAACTGCATAATGCTAATCACATAATTTGAATGTATATTTATGATTTTCTTTTCTCTTCAAGAAGGTACTGTGTTTTAGGTTCAACAATTTATTTACAAGTGCTATGATACAAGTTTTTTTCTATTTTGAAATGCATTATAACATATTTTAATAATAAAATATTTTTAAAGTTCCGTTTTTATCTTAATGCAATAACAATATTTTTATTCAACATTTGCCATCGATGCTTACTGTAATACGGCATTTGCCGGTATGAAAGAAAAGTAATGTTTTTTCGCAAATATTTCAGACATATATCAATCGTTATATGAATGCTGACATTAACTAGTAAATACCGATGTTTGCCAAATACTGTTCGTTTCAGTATCCTAAAACTCGCTTTTTTTGAAAATTCTACCTCACTAAGGGGCGAGATGCGAAAGTATGAGCGAATTTTCAAAATTCTCATACATTGATTTCAGCTCCATAGATACTTTTTTGTCTAATTTTCCCCCACATGTATGTTGTCGTGTCGTTTCTTATCGTACCATTTTATTTGAACTCAAAATTACGTATTGATAGCTTATATCGCCAGTTCAATTGGCAAAAAATATTTTATATAATATCATAAAATGTGTTTCCGAGACTATCCACTATTTCCATCTTTAGATGTTATCAGGAAATTCAATAGCAAAAAAAAGTGTTTAAACAAAAAAAATTATTAATTTGTAAAAAAAAGCGAATTAACAAATTTTAAGAACATAAATGTTTCATTTATTCGTTATAATTTGATGTTTATTTCCCTTACAATAAAGAAAAATTGCTCTAAGTATTTTATTGTGAATTATTACTTTTTCCAACAATATTATAAGCTATCTATAGCCTATTTTTACATGTCCCAAATAGTGGATAATCTGAATTCACCTTACTGTCAAATGTAAACATTTCCTCCTCTCATCACTTTTCTCACTCCTATTTTGACTAAATAAACCCCTCCTGAAGCATGCGCAAAAACGTGAAGGCTTTTCGAATCCGGGAGTGAACAAAATCCATGCTTTATAGCAATAAATATATAAATTCTTGCCAAGAGAGAAAATATTGAGAATTAACTATATTTTAATTAATACTACTATAAACATGTAAATGTTTGCCTATATTAATTAGTCTGCTAATCATACAATAACAGAGAAACAAAACTCAAGACATTTCTGAGAACGGAATAGTGATGACATTAAGTTTCATCAGACCGTTTCTACCATCAATTAAATAAGAAATGAAAAATCTCGTGAGTAATAAAAAAAAGTCCTCAATGAACGCTCGCTCTCTGTCATTACTGGAGTCAGAATGTCACTCATAAAAAGCGCTTAAAACCTCACGCTAAGTCAACAAGGCGACCAGGTGTCATGAGCTTATAAAACGTGGGCGACCGATATGGGCTACAAATTATATTAGCCTTTATCAGAGAGAAGCGCTGTGCAAATTTACGGCTATGTCACGTGAACGGGAGCGAAGAAAGAAGAAAATGGAACAGGAATCTTGTTGGAGTAGAGTACCTCTACACACCTTTCGAGTGCGGCGTAAGAACACCTTTTTTTAATGCGTGTGTGTTTTATCCTCCCCTCCCCTCACCCCCATTTCATTTCCCGATATGAAGACCTTCAACTGCTCTCTCTTTCAGTACGTGATTGAACTTCGTATAGTCCTTATTTCTGGCGGTGCTTTTATGTGTTATTTTAAGTCAAAAATCAATGTGGAAGGAAACAAAATACTTGGAAACGAGCATAGTATAATGCTCATGGTTTGTTATCTATTTAAACCTAAATATTATCTCAGTTATAGGATATGCCATAAGACTATGAAAAAAACAATTTTGGATGGTGACGTATACGCATGTTTTCAAGTTTGAATTTAAAAGAACTTCGTTCATTCATTAGTAATAAAAATGCTCATAAAACTGAGAAAATTCAATCGACCTAGTTCATGATGAAGGCATACGCTAAGACATGGCAACAATCTAATTTTGCAATCCATTAGGCAGTTTGCATTTATTACTTTAAATATATAGTATCATATTACATCATAAAATAGAGTTCTATTTGATGTTTGATAAAATAAGCAATTACTTTTACCATGTCACGGTAAAGTCACTTAAATTGAAACCCATATAATACTGAAAATAAGATCCATCGAGAAAACAATCTCAAGGATGATTTTTTAAAT
The DNA here is from genome assembly GCA_026543865.1 of Argiope aurantia. NCBI lineage: Eukaryota > Metazoa > Arthropoda > Arachnida > Araneae > Araneidae > Argiope > Argiope aurantia. The sequence goes on from JAPMOR010035711.1 coordinate 156,052, forward strand.
TCAATTTTCATTTTTCTTTAAATTCAAAAATTCAATTTTCAAAATTCTTTTCTAATTTTTTTTCATATTACAAGGATGAATCAAATATAAATGAAACTTCTTTTAGGATCTTTCCTTTAATATTTTTTACCAAAATGGAATCAGTCTTATTTCTATACATATCTTTTTTGGGGATCTAAATACTTTTTCCAATGCATTCGGAATTTTTCCATTATTTGAAGAAAACGTAGCATACATTCTTTTGCTTCATACAATGACCATTTTTCTCCTTCCTTTTGAGGATTCCAAATACATGATAGTCCGAAGATGTTTCATTAGGATAATATGGAGGATGTTTAAGTATTGGACTCAATTATCGAATTACACTTTCACATTATGCTAGACATCAGTAAGTTTGATATTTTCACCCATTAAAAATTCGATTATTTTTGTAGTGTAATTGCACTAGGTGCTTTTGTTTACTCAATAAATGAAATGAATAAATGACGAATAAAATGAAACCAATAATTTTAAATAAGGTATCATCGTTTTTAGAACAATGATTATTAAAACTACCTGCCACTATTAAACGTCTCATTTATATTTATTTTATTTTCGTATTTATTTCACAGTAATTTCGCAAACATTCTGAAATCTATAAACTAATTAAATTTTTATTTCTATAATTCTTTTACCATGTGTAGGTAACAACACTTCTAGAGTCTCAGTGATAAAATGTAAGATCTTCTTGGTCATTTCATTCGCAGTTTGATTATTTCACAACAAATACAACTTGTCAATTTCTCTTTAATTTCAAAGAATATTAAGAAAGATTTGATTAATATTTTATTTAAAAATCTTTTATGATTTATATCTACCTGCTATAAAATAATTAGTATATTTAAACTTCAACTTAAAAATAATTTTTTCATTAATCTTCCCGTAATGAATTCCTGTTCGAAGATTAATTTTTTTCGTATAGGGTAAATAGATCTAAAATAATCTTTATCGATCACTCATTGGTATCTGACTTGCTTTGATTTTTGAGAAACTTTGCAGTTTAAAATGTGGAAATATTTATGTTACTGTGTTACGGCTGTGTATTAGAATCACTATCATGAAAATCCAGAAACCTGCTGAATTTTATTATTTTGATGTGGTGCAAGTCAAGTTACATGTCTTCATGAATATCAAGACCGCGTTACACAGGAGTCTGTCTGTACTACAGTTTTGTAATTACTATAAATGTGCTTCAATTGTAATTACTACTATATATTCCAATTCTATTTATTCTATATTCTTTAATGAATTAAAGCAATCTTTTGATATCTGATTTTATTAATATTACGTACTCAGATGCTTACAAAATTAAATAAAACAAAAATTTTTACCACTGAAAAAAGCGATAAAATATTTTGATAAATTACCAACAAACACGAGCAGTGGAGCGTGTCCTATCCATTACAGTTGCCGTTAAAGAGAGATGGCTGTTGATTATTCTATTGTGTGGTGGCATTACACAACTCCTGAGAGGAAGGGAAAGGAAAGTTTTAGTAAAATCGGACAATGGTTTCTTTTTTTTAATACTTCAAGGTTAAGGTTGAGGATAAAAGGAGGTGCGTTCAAGGGCGGGGGAGACATTACGAAAATTACAGAGTAGCTTGGAGTGAGTTGGTGTTTGTGGTGGTCAGAACTTTTAGCCACCGTCGAAGAGAGATGTTGGAATAAGAAAATTTTCATTCATGGGGTGTGTCAGATTTCCCTTTTTTTCCTTTACTTTCTTTTACTGTAGCTGCTTCTGGTATGGTTTGGGTAGCAATTCTAGATGAAGATATAATGGCATACTGAAATTTGAATATTATGTGATAAAAGAAATGATGTGAATGATCTTTACAAATCTACATTTGAAACCTGTTCCGGAAGCGACCAAAATATTTTTTACAAGGGCATACCCACGATATACTCACTTATCGATGGTAAATTCTATAGCAGTCTTCTAACAAGGGGAGGACACGAGATTGAAAATTCAGTTCGAGATGAGATTTAGTATAAAGGTAGTATACATTTAAAATATTCACTCACGAAAGTATTAACACGCAATGGTCAGTCAATTTCTAGAAAATGGCCTTCAAGCTTTATGCACAGCTTATATACTAATAATGTGTCGAGATTGCTGAGGCGGGAATAGAAAAGTGGTTAAGACACTGGCGTAGCAAACAAGAGATCGGAGTTCGGTCCTGGACTAGCATTTTTAGCTCTTTTTTTATTTGTTTTCTTTTTCTAATTTATTTCAAATTAATTTAGCAATTTACAAACAGTTTTAATTAATATGTTTTTTTATTTTTAATGCAAAAATAAATATTTATTCTCCTAACACGTGGATTACAATTTAATTTTTAGAAGAAAAATAATTATAAGCCTGAATGCATTTCTTTAAATATTCAGAATTACTTAAATTAACAATTTAAAGATGGCTTTAATTAATTAGATACTCAACTTTATATGGAAAAAGTAAATGTATTTTCCCTTAATACATAAGTTATAACTTATTTTTTAAAAGAAAAATAATTACGTTCATGTATATTATTCTTGAATTATAACTATAATTTAATTTTTAAGTGTTAAAATAAATATAAATAAAATTTTAACTATAAAAATATTTTAAAATAACTATTTTTATCTTAAAATCATTAAAAGTTTTAAATTTTTGAATTTTAATAAAGATATTTATAATAGCTTAACGAAATTGTATTTATATCGGAAATTAAAGAGAGCAACTGAAATAAATAAAATTATATCCGCAAACATTCAAAGTGTTAATCATCGAAAAGCAAAAGTAGAAAGCGGGTGTTAAGTTATGGAATGCATAGGCAGATGGTTAAAAATTTGCAGTAACGTACGATATGCTTTGTGCGCTGCACGATTTTCGGAAGAAAAACAAATGTTTTTTTTAAGGTAAATGAAATTTGCTTTTTTATCGTTTCATTTAAGATTTCTCTTGTGGAAAATCATTTTTTATAAATTTTGCAAGATGTCAAAATATATCTATCTTGTTTGAAATGTTTTCACGATAATTATCATCCTGTCTCTTGTATATAATAAAAAAATCAATGAAACATTTTTATGATGTCAGTAATTTAATTAACATTTATCCTCATTTAAGTTATATATGTAATTATTTTTCCTGCTTAAAAATAAAATTATAATTCAGTAAGGAGATTTGTTTTAAAGGAGATTTGTTTTTAAACATTCATTTTTGATAGATAAAAGAGTTATATATTAATTGAAACTGTCTGTAATTTTATTTAAATATTTTTCTTAAAAAAACGCGTTCATTTCTTAATTAAAAAAATTAATCTAAGTATTAAGAGAAAATACACTTATTTTTCCATATAAAAATTAGCATCATATTAATTGAAATTATTTTTAAAATATTAATTTAATTTAAGTAATTATGAATATTTAAAAAATGCATTCATACTTATAATTATTTTTCTTCTAAAAACCAAATTATAATCCACGTATTAGAAGAATAAATATTTATTTTTGCATTAAAGATGAAAAACATATTAATTAAAACTGTTTGTAGATTGCTAAATTAATTTGAAATAAATTTAAAAAAAAGAAAAAAATAAATAAAAGCTAAAAATGCTAGTCCAGAATCGAACCCGCGTCTCTTGTTTGCTACGCCAGTGTCTTAACCATTATACTATTCGCGCCACGGAAATGGCAGCACATTATTAGTATATAAGCTATGCAGAAAATTTGAGGGCCATTCTCTCGAAACTGACTTGCCATTGTGCTTTAATATTTTTGTGAGTGAACATTTTAAATGTATACTACCTTTATACTAAATCTAATCCCGAATTGAATTTTCAAACTCGTGCCTTTCTCCTTTGTAAGATGTACAGAATAGTTTATAATATCATTTTCTATAGAATGGTAACCCGTAATTGGAGAGGAGAGTCAAACTGATTCCGCGTTGTTCATTGGCTGTAATAATCTCGGTTTTTTTTTTTCTAGAATACAATTATCTCCTCAGCACCTTCAAATGTACTGCTAAAAGTACCAGTAGTGCTTTTAGCAATATGTTAGCAAAGGTCCAAGTTCGAAATATATACATATAGCCGAGTTATTCTTTTTCAAAGTTTTCGTTGTTATTTATGGAGTCACTGACTCCACAACTCTGAAACTGTGATTGAAAAAAAAATATGTGATGCAGCAGTTAATTTCTACATATTTCGCATTGCAATCCTTATTGTATTCTTCGTTTTTATTTGTTAAATTACAACGTTAGTGTCATCCCATAATATATAAACAAAGCATTCATCAAATAATTGTTTTGATTTTTCTCATAAAATCCTTCCTACATTTAATATTATAACATTCACATGTTTAATATTAATGTTTTTAATATTTTTGGTAACTACATGATTTCCAGAATATATTCTGATTCCAAAATAAATCACAATGCTATTAACAAAAGGCAAATAATAATAATAATAATAACAATGGAATCTTTTTGACTCCATGTCTCTGACTACGTAAAGAAATCCATATCTCCAGTTATGGATTAAATAATATTTAATTAATAATTCTCCACTTGATCTATCAAACTATAAGTCCTTGCATCAACCGGAGGAGCCGAGAAAGCACGAAAGCAAGATGACAAAGGCAATAATTCAGCAGGAAATTGCATCAACTGATATATTCAATACATGAAACAGCTATCCAGAATTACGTTCATTCATGAGTTATGAACCATGTCTAATCATAATTTTTCTTAAAAGTTGTTATCTTCACATCTTACTGCAATGTGAAGTGTAACTCATAGCGAACAGAAGAAGGACATTAGTATTCTGTGTGCTGAATTTCAGTTTCGAGATTTCAGCATCACGAAACCTGATTCTTCGAATATATTCATCAAGCATGTTATCCTGATATATTTCATCGCACAAGCACGTACTTGCATGAAGATATAGTTTAGTAGTCTTGTGGAAGAATGTCCCTAAATTAGATATTTAACAAACTATCTAATCGCTATTTAAAATTGCAGCATTTCTAATTAAATTTTTTGAAAATGTTCTTTATTAGCAATTCGTGCATATGAAATAGGATTTTCCCAAATTCATATAAGAGGCTTAATAAGAAATGAAATAAATCTGTGGTAATATAACGTGAATCCTGATATTTCCGCATCCTCAAAGGCTCATCTTTGTGTATCTGCAAATTGATATGGCAAAGATTTCAGCATGATAATTCCTGCATCAACTTAACGAGAAGTGTTCGAAAACAAGAAAAAAGAATTTGTTAGCATTTATATCTTTCCTCTTTGTCTCAGAATCACATTTTTTCCCCCTACTTTTACAAAATAGGAAAACATATTTGGGTTTTCTGGTTGTATAGCAGGTTGTCTGGCAGAAACTTTCTACTTTTAAAGTTTAGCAAATGAATTGCACAAAATAGAGTTGCAATCTAATTTTTAAATATTAGGTTTCGACATATAAATAACATGAAATTTTTAATTCAGGAAAAGCAGAACATATTGAGAATTTCTTAATCATACTAATTATATTAAATTTGAACAAAAAAATGCAGTAGACTTTAATTTATGAAGATCGTTGTAAGAAATTTTTGCTAAAATTTATAATTTGAGAAAATCGCACTTAAAGATGTAAAATAGCATTTAAACATGCATTATGCAAATATGAAAATTAATGTATCTTCCCAAGAAATAAGTTTAGAATTAAAATTCAAATGGTTTTATGAAAAAGATTGCTCAGAAATTAAGTGAACTGAATTAAAAAAAATACTTGATATTGTATAAAAATAACACCTTTTCAACGTAACCACCTAATTTAATCAAAAGTTTAATATTTTGAATAACTCATTCTAGTTAGCACTTGCTTCCCATAAAATAAATGTCAAATTTTGTAATTCTATATCCCAAGATTTGAACTAGTTGCAAGCTCCACATAAGTTCGAATTTAACAATAATATTTCCACTATAACAATATTTCTAATTTGTAAATATTATTATGTTGAAAAGAAATGAAGAACATGCATGAATTAATATTTTCACGAAAATTGTAGATTAGTGTCAAATTTCAGATCCAATTATGCAACACAAAAATCAAAAATTCTTGTATGCGAAGAAATTAAGCCCAAAACATGTCATACGGATAAATTACGAAAACGGTAAAGATAGAACATTTCCGTAGGCTATTTACATTATTTTTACAATGTGAGTTAAAGACGACAATACAGACATTCTTATTACAGAAACAGACATTCAGTGTATCATTTGACGAGTTAAGTCATTGCCAATAACCCATTTAAGTAATTGGCAGCTTCAACTGTATGCTTTTCTTTTCTAAACTACGCAAGCAAATTTGGGCACTTTTGGGGATGTTACAGAGGGATGACACCCTAATTTTCAAGCCTGTTTGTTTTCTTGCTGATCGTGCGCTTTAAGGGGAGCGACGATTTGCCAACAAATACTTAGCGTAGACGCTTCGAGATTAGCTAGAATAGAAGCTGAAAGTATGTATAAATTATGAAGGACTCTGAAAATTTATTTTTCACTCTTGCCTAGCAGATTTCCAGATTAGAAACGTGCATTTGGGCTTCAGCGTATTTCATAGCAAATAAAAAAACATCCCAGTAGTTAGTTTCAGAAATAAATGTATAGCATAAAACATTTTGATCAATGGTGGAAAAAGTTATTCATACACAGAATTTAATATTTATAAAATAATATTATTGAAATATTATTTATATAGTTACATCTTTTCTCAAATAATATTATTGAAATATTATTTACGTTAATATTTTCTCATAACAAAAAAATCAGGTTATATATAAATAGAGTATTTTGCTCCAAATAACCCAACACTTAATTCTCAATAACTTTGGACTTCTGTAACAATGCATGAATTAATACTTTTGGATACCAGCTCAAGTGCCTTTTTCGTTTTCTTATTAGGGTTCAAAACTGACATATTCATTCCCTATTAGCTTATAGTTTGAAAACAAGATGATGATATAGCAAGCACTTAATCTATCCCAGTATATATTTGTACAATATTCTAAAATATTCACAGTATCATATAGTGTTGATTAATACGTGAAATTTTTTTGACAATATCTTGAAACCTGTTCCAGTGACCAAACATTCCAAGAGACCAAAGGGTTATTACAAACAGACTTACCTTTTTCCGGATCTTCAGATTTCACGTGATCCACTTCGTCGTCCTTAAAGTAGGGATTGTCAAAAGCATAATCATTCCCAATCGCCTGTTTGTCTGCTGACATCGGTGGGCATGTAATGCTCTTTTCTTCATATTTATCATTTCTGAAATCTCCGGCTAAAGAAGAAAGAAAAAATGTAATTTAAAAATGTTTTAATTAACTTCAAAATTAATTTTCAAACTACTTATTAAAGAATAAATACATCAAGCACAGTCCCTGTGTCCTACAAATCTACTATGGCATCACATTATATATAAAATCTCCCTTCTATGAGCTTTAAAACAATTGAAAACTACCTTATTAAAAGATAAATTGATGCCAGCTATTTTATTCTTTATTATTATTATTATTGTTTAATTTTATTCTCTCTCCAAACTTCTGGATTCATTTGCCGAAAATCGTCTGAATTATCATTTTTATGGTCTTACAATTTTTTTTAACTATTTCCAAATGTCTTATTTGTTTCAAGCAGCTTTTTACATTCTAAATTATTTGAAAAATTATCATTGATATCGTTTGGAAAATGTATTCAAATAATTTAGAAACAGGTTTTGAACATTAAACCTATAATAATGATACTGAAAAAAAAAACAGATAAATTTATTAGTCTCATTAACAATTTGAATTCTGCCGGCGTCCTGGCATAGGGGTAGCGCGTCTTCCCCGTAATCTGGGCATCATGGGTTCGAGTCCCGGTTTGGGCATGATTGTTCTTCCGTTGTTTTATCTGTGAGAATGCGTCCTCCAGTAAAAAAAGGTTGTGCAAGCGAATGAGTGATACGTGAGTAGCTAAGTCCTACTCTTGGCACTAGTTGGCGCTACTAAAAAAACATGAGACGCTCCCCCAACGGCTTAAAATCGATGTCTTCGTAACAGCGGGCTTGTCTATGGCAAGTGCCATTAGAAACAACAATAATTTTACTTCTACAATAATGCAATTATAACTAGTTTTATGCCTAAACTAACATTAATTAACATTGCTATTAAATTTATTTTTAACACATATTACACATTTATATATAATATCGTGAATGTTTATACGAGTGATGTAAAGCGGAAAAAAAAGCTACTACAAATAATTTTCTTACATATTTTGTATTTAATATTTTCTGAAATAATTATTATTTCCAATATAAAAATAATAACTGAATAATAAAACAAATTAAATTAATAATTTATTTTAAAAAATGAAGATAGGAGGATATTGTAATAGAGTGTTGAAGTTCGTTTCAAAGCAGCAATGCAACACTTGCTTAGAAACAAGTTTTACAATAAAAGTTATAAACCACAAGAAAAATATTAAAATTATCAGAACATAATATATGCAAATTAAATATTATAGTAATAGTATAACTTAGTATAACATACCAATAATACTTATTAATATACTAATAATAGTTAATATTAGTACTATATTATAGTATAAAGAAGAAAGTTTTCTAATTCATTAAGTTTCCGAAAAGACAATCCAGGAATAAAATTCATACATTGTTTGGTTCTTCAGAGCTCCTAACAACTTTAAACAGCCGAAAATACAGCATAATTTGTAAAATAAAATATATAATAAAGTATAGGATGTTCTCAGGTAATTGAGATTTTTTTTTTTTTGAATAATCAACTTTATATGAAAAATAGTACAAATGCAAAAAATTCAATTTTTCAAAAGATACTGCATTTACATCAACTGAAATCTATAATGGTAAGTTATAATCATTACTTTTCGACTATTATTAATGTAACTGAAATAACATGCTGTACCATCAACTTCCGCCACACGTATCATGTAATTAAATTTCATGCCTACATAATGTATTACAGAACGTTACACAACAGGTTTTTCATTGAAATAAAATGTTTTCAATTTTTAACAGACTATTATGTGGTAAATATGTTTTTTCTATTTTTTTTTCTTATTTTTTTAATTCTTGACAATAGATGCGCGGCCTTGTCTATCAACACCTTGACAAGAACCTGAAAAGAAGACTGGGTTAAGGGATGGATACACCCTTTCTTAGAACACACACCTCTCGAGTTTGACTCATCTTTGAAGAATCGTTAGCTGTTGCCGACGGAAAAGATGAATAATAAAAAAGAGAAAGTAAAAGAATTTCAGCCCACTTTCACTTCATCGAGCTAGCAGACGAGAAACACAGCTAGGGCGGCCGACCCACGCATGCGTAATGAGTGAGACCACGCCGACGCAAGCGTCACATGTAAACAAGCTTAACATTTTTAAAAGTCGTGTGTTTAAAATGCTTATTTCTTTATATTGGAAATACATTTGAGCTATTATGTCTTGCTTTCAACTTTCAATTATTTTCCCAATTGATTGATATAATTGATAGAATTTGATTTCTGATGATTTCTTATTCTGATTTGATAGGCAGTTAATACTTAGCGAATTGAATATTACAAAAAAAAACTTTACATCAAAAGTTTCCTCACTTTTACTTCTAAAATGAACATTTACGAGAGATTTCTTTAAAATTTTAACTAGAATTTTCATTCAGTAAAAATTAATATGAATTCTGTAAATGTGATTGCACAAAAATAAATTTTACACCATTTCAAAATTTAAAAAATTGTGTTTTTAAATATAATAATTTAATAGTCACGAGAATTTTTGCCGAATTTTGGTAATTTTAAAAATTATATAATATATTGCCTAGTTTGTAACCTGCCCAGATTACAATGCCCCCATTTTGCTTAGATTATATTGCCGCCTAAAAATTCAAATATTTTACCGCATGATTTTCTTCTATTGTTAAAAGCTAAAGAAGAAAGATTCTGTGTAATTGATAAGATAAATAAAAAAAGAGAAGTTACAATATCGGGAAATTTAGAATCTTCATTAGAAATTTTCAATGGGATTGTCTCCATTAGAAAAATTCATGTACACAATAAACAGAGCTTAATTAAGACAATTAAAATAACACAGCTTTTATGTCAGACAATTTAGCGGAATCATGGATATGAAGTTATATCTAAAAGATTTATCATATTATTTAAAAATAATCTAAAAGATTTATCATATATAATCAAAGCTATTTTTAACTTTTATTTATATGATATAATAAAAAATCTATTTTTTTATACAAAATGGAGGAAGTCAAAGAAAAAGAAACTTCAAATATAAATAAGTTTGGTCATTTTGTTATATTTTTAATAATAATTCCATCATGAATTTACGATTTTATAAATCTTCAAATATAAGAAATACGAAAAAATAGGAAATCCAAATGTTCCCAAAGATTACATACTATCATTGGAAGTGTGTAAAAGAGAAGATTGGTATGCTCATGTTACTAAAAATAATCAAAATCAAATAAAAAAAACGTTACTTCTACTACAATTGACCTTTTTAAACAGAAATTACTTTTTAATAAAATGAATTTATGAATTTTCAACATAAAAATTTTAAGATTATTGAAAAATTCTTTTTTGGTTGCTAATATAAATTTGTAAAATAATTTATAAACTTTCAATTTTGGACATTTTGAATGACAGAAAATTCTTTGTGGAAACACCATGAGTTTATAATTTCAAATATAATTCGAAAGATAAGAGAACGGATAATAAAAATACAAAAAGTTAATAAGAGTACGAAACTGAATATTCTTTTTGGTAGCCAATGAGTTCAGAGTTTTCCTTCTTTGAATGCGTTTTATATCAAAAAGGGTAGCCAAAACGAATTTGCATATGGAATACAAATTTTCAAAAATTTTCAAAATTTTATAAAAAACATTTTTTTTATATCCAATATGAATTACCAAAGCGTGATTTAATTATGTTTAACAAAAAAGAAAGATAAATAACTTATTACCTCCGATATGATAGATAATTAAATGAATCATTGAAAAATGGCATTACAAAAAAGAAAACTTGAAAGCAAAATAAACTGGGCATATTTGGACTTCCTATCTGGTACCATACGGGGTTTTTCCGAAATTCCATATACATCTATCTAAATGTCCGATAATTTATTGTTTCACTTTTCCCACGCTATTTTATGCGATCAGAACCGGTCACACCTCCTTAGTAGCCATTCATCAATGCTTTTCATTCCTTTTTCTTTTTCTTTTTTCTTCTTTTTTTTTCCAATTGAAAGAAAATTGGATCAGATGAAGGTCTTCATTCCATGTTAACAAACTTTAAATGTAAGAATTAGGTAGAAACAGGATTTTGAACAGCATTGGCCATTTATCATTGGTAATGAGTGAAAATTTTCTTGGATATTCAGACAGTAATTTCCAGTTAAAAAAAAAAAGGAAAATTTAATAAAATGTCATATTTTCATTTTTGTTTTTAATTCAACGTTAATATTTACGTTATTTTTCTTCCAAAATTTTTTTTAAAAAAAAATGTGCGTTTAATCTGACTTTTTTTATGAGAATTAATTCCGTAAAACTTTTATTTTATTTCGCAATTTTTCTGATTTCTAATTAATTTTTTTAATACAATAAAGGATCGGCATGACATATAAGATTGAAATCTAACTTGGAGTAATTCAGTTGCGAGAAAATTTTGATGTTGCCATGGTAATGCAAAAACTAGTAAAAGCCTAAAGAAAATGAATATGTTAAAATTTTTCGTCTGCCTATGTTCGAAATTATTTGTTTAAATGCTCTAAAATAATTATATTTTTGAATTTTTGCAAAAAGAAAAAAAAGATTGAAAAGAGATTTATGAAACCAAACTATACCAGTTAAATGACAAAAGTTTTTTTTAATTAAAAAAAAAGGATGTGTTTTTTTTTTTTCGCTACAAAAAAGAGATAAAGTAAAAATCTTTTAGTGCGGTTTATCAAATGGTTCACTTAAAAGTTTGCAGATAGCTTAAAAAAATATATTACTTTGTTTCTGACCTAAAAAAATAAACTGCATTTCTATCCACTCTTTAAATACTGTTCTACTGATAAATAACATGGAATTTTAATCTTTTTCCATTGTGAAGCATTAATTACTGAATGTTTTTGTATCGATAGTTGTTCATTCTCTAGCTCAGGAGCCACAAAACATATTGTGAAATTATAATGCTAAAGTTTTACAAAATATATGCATCAAATTTTAATTTATGAAGTATTTTGTTTCAAAATTCTACCAAAGATTAAAATTTGAGAAACAGCATTCAAAGATATAAAATAATATATAAAAATGCCAATATAAAAATCAGTGTAACTTCCTATTACATAGGAGGCTGGACTTAGAAATATTAGAAACAAAATTGAAACTACTTTATAAAAAAACCGTTAGAAAAGTAAAAATATTAAATACAAAAATTTCATATTTTCGATTAAAAAAATTCGACTTTTTAATGTATTTACCTATTAAATATTTTATTCAGAAAGGTTATACAAGCAATGGCCGTTATAAAATTATTGTTCTTAAATGCAGTGCTAGTAAAGCAACCTCCAAAATGACGAAATTTCTTTTCGCACTCTTGTTAGACATACAAAAATTCGGGGGTTTTTTTCAACCAATAAATTTAATTATTTTCATTAAATATGCGCTTCTTAAAATCTAAAAAATAGCACATCATTAATGACATACACAAAATAAAAATCTTCATCTTTCATACACAAAAAAAAAATCAAAAGATTAATAGATTCGAAATACTGAAAATCGGTCGGAAGTTAGATCATACCACCACCTGTGTGATAATCATACACTCATTTGTGTGCGTTATCTGAAAATAGATCATTTACCACATGGATTTTGAGAACTGTAAGGTGAATCACGATTGGAACTCATCTCTTTTCTTGACTTTTTTATTGCAATTTCTTGAAAGTTTATACAGTTATTTCTAATGAAAGTTTGCTATAACTAAACACAGAGCAAAAGTCTGAATCAAAAGTCATGATTCATGGACAGTGACGTTGGATTTGGTATTAGAATGAAGAATCAGGATTGATCTCGGACACATTAACAATTGCCATAAAATTTCTGACATTAAAATAAAAGGTATTTGATAAATACTTTCGACTTTAAAATAATATCCATAGAGTTATTGAAATCACTTAGATAAAAGTGTTTAAAGCAGTAAATATCGTACTTATTTCATTAGATATCATATACCTCTTAAACAGCTAAGAAATTTATTTCTTAGCTGTTAGAGGTCAATATTAATAATTATATAACGGAAATACTTATGGAGAATAAATTCGCTATTGAAACTGAATATCATATGCATATTTATGTATAAATTATTCTAAAAATCTAAGTTATATAAAGATATTAACCGATATGTTTCCGATTTTTTTATTTTGTATTTTAAAAAATAACAGAACAGCCCTGTTATAGTTTTAGCATGATCTAAATGTGTTTAGATCATGAAGGGTTAATGAATTTTTATTCAAAATATTTTTTGATATGGTGGCCTTTACAAACTATTAAAACATTAGAAGTAGATCGATTGATATTCAACGATTAGCATTGATTATCAATCGATGAAACAACATGACTGAAGATTATCGATTTAATCTTGTGAATTTTAGCTTAGAGGTAGTGCCTCATTAGTTAAAAAATTAGATTTTCTGAATTTTAAATCTTTCCCTATTGAAATCCAAAGATTAACTTTAAATAATATGAGATGCGTAATTAATTTATCATTAGTATATTGATGCTGCCTCTGATTTTCCATCATTCTAAACTATCCAGAATTTCAATCTAACCACTAAGAGATAATGGTACTCATTCAAATTCTACTTAATTATAGTAAAAAGAGTAAGAGCCAAAATATGAAGTGACACATACGTGACACAGGTTTGAAACAAAAAAAAGCTAAACTACATAAAACAATGAATTGTCAAAATATATTACACAGTGAAGTAAAATGAATATGATCAATTGAACAATAAGATATAAAAATTTATGCAAAAATGTTGGAGATAATAATAAAAAATTATTTTATAAAAAAAGAGGAATCAATCTCAAAATTGATGAAATTCGATTCCATAAACGGTAAAAATCTATGTTTTCGCAGAAAAGTATCATGTTTGAAATTAATAATATTGAATCAGTTTCTGATTTTGTAAATATTGGAAAGGGAAATCATTCAGAAATCAACTTCTAATAAATTGAAATCTAATTAATCTTTTTTAAAAATTTATACTATGAACTATCTTTTATTAATTAGTTAAAACTATAAGTAAAAATCCGATATTCAGAGATATTTTATTCAAAACCAATAGTGAGAATAACTGGATGCTAAGAGTAAGCAGGAGAAGCGACAACAGTAACCCTTTGCGAACTTGGAAGCTTGTACACTCTTCGATACACTCTAGAGTAAAATGATACACATTTACATTTTCTTTTAATAAAAACTTCTAAAGTTTGTTTATTTTAGTTGCAACTATAATAAAAAAAGTGAAAACAAACTTTTTCCAAGCATTATTTACTGCCTACAACGTTTGTTTGCAAGGTAAGTTGCTAAATTATATATTTCTTAGATATGTAGGATATAACATTTACGAGTAAAATTTAATTTTCATTCTTAAGAATTTTTCCCTAGAAAGGGGATAGGATTATCAATTATCCGTGATAATTTCCATAATGGAGTAACGTGGAAATTCATCAAAATCTCGACATCAAAAGAAACTTTATAATATTAATCATTTAACATTTTTTAAAAATCACAGAAAGAGAAAAAAAATTAATGGATTAAAGGAGAAATTAAATGGGTATTAAAATGAAATAAAAAGGTGAGAATATTTAGGTTTAATGCATTTAATATCTGTACTTACAAGGACTCCGATTTTGCTATCATTTATTTAAATCGGATTCAATATTCTCGCATCTTTTATGGTTGATAACTGCAAAACTACATATTTCTCCGATATATTTCCGTTTTTCATTTATCTAAATTACTACTTACTAAAAGGGATCTAACTACATCTCTTCGAAGGTTAATCATAACAAAAATAATGGTGCATTGAGGACTCTATGGAATAATTGATTTAAACAAGTGAAGATTTTCATAATCCTAACCATAAGTAGACTCTGCTCATACTGCCAAAGCAAGATAAATAAATTTTGTCATGACAAAACTTGGAAATTGAGAATGGATTCGAAATAACCATCACCGGCTGCAAAAGGTATGCTCTATCATTATAATGGAAGCAATTCCACATCACAGATATATTCCCAGGAAAAGCGAGAACCCCCATACTTAACCGATGATATTATAATCCACGTATGATGCTCCCATGGGAAATTGAACATTTTAACAGGCTTAACTATCACTGTACTGAATAAAAGAGATTAAATGAGACCATATATCATTTGTAACCGATATTTTTGGAGAACTACATAAATTTTTTAACACATGTACTTCATTTAAGTTTAAACTATTTGTGATATTTTATGAATACATGCATTGAATTTTAATAAATCCAGTATCTATTACATTAAAGTACAGATAAAAGTACTATGCATAATAATCAATAAGTTTCAGCAATCTTTTGATTTCTGTGATATTATAAAAATTCTTTTCAGATACAAGGCTGACTAGTCTTGAGTATCACGACTAGCAAAACAAAGACATAGTATCTCAGTTAACCGAATATTATCGTGACAAGACAATAAAATTCGCATCGCTTCTTCGTTACGAATGTTTACATATGTAGTCTGAAATAGCTATATGCATAACAATACGAAGATTGAATCCGAAGATAGCTGGGTATTTACAAATGAGATGTACTACGTCAGAGGTTCTTAATCTCATACTTTCCCAATGTTTAAGACTGAAACAATTTATGTCTCTTAGAAACCCAATGCGGTGAAAGAGCAAACTATATAGGCACAGTCGTTTTAGGAGTATTAATATATTTTAACAAAAGTTATAAAAATATTAAATTAAAAAATAAAGTTGACAACATCAATCCTTTTACATAATACTTTGATTCATTAAATCGATAGTATGCATATAATTTTGTCTAATATTCAGTATTTCCAATTCTGATTTTCAAAATTGTACCTTATTTGATTTTATGATGAAATGAAATAATATCAACTGTGGTAAAAGAAAAGCATAAAAAAGTTCCACTGCTATAGTTAATAGTTCAAGAAACTCTACTATTAAATGAATAAAAATCTTAGAAGAGAGAATCATCACTGATTTTGGTTGTAACAAACAACAGAATGCCACACTGAAAAGAGGGCATTCGTGGATTCCAAGCACCAAAGATTTACAATTTAAGAATCACTATATTTCATCATATCATTTCGGATTTACAGTTTAGGGATCACTATATTACATTATATCATTTTGATTTTAGATCCATTATTCACAGTTTAATAAATCTATAAAACATAATATCATTTTGATTTTAGATCCATTATTCACAGTTTAATAAATCTATAAAACATTATATCATTCCGATTTTTAACATAAATATATTTTTTAGATTTGTTATCTATCTGAAAATATTACAGAGGTAAAATGAAAATAATCTTTGGCTATGAAAATGTATTGAAATAATAATATCAATTATAACGAAGAAATTTATAATTTATAATGTTATTTTCCGAATGAAACCGTACAGACGGTGATCGAGATGGTTATTTTTTCTGAAATGGACGCATAGGGAAAACGAAATTTGTTTAGAAAACATCGTGATTTAATTAATTTAAACGGAGCCTCCACAAATTAAATTCCATTTATAAGCCATTAATTTTTAATAAAGGGTTTCACATAAGTATATTACAATTCTGCAAGCAGAAAATAGATATTCTCGCGAACGAATTACATGTATTAATATTTAGTTTAAATAGAAATGAATGATTATCTTAATTCCATTATAATTCTCCAGTAATAAGATTTTCTTGGAGTTTCGCAAAACATGACGCTGCCTTGGAGCATGATAACCATTCATTAACCGATGCCTAATGAATAGTTGTAGTTACCGCACAGCTTACCCATCAGAGAAAGTAAGGCATGCTTTTGTGGTATTGAAAGTGTTATGGCGGACCAAAAGTTAAACAGGTATTCGAAAGATCTCTAACATCAAAGTGCTGCATGATAATCAAACGACATGAATTCTTCGATTCTTGACATTTCAAAAACTCTCCAATTTTGATAAAAAAAAAAAAAAAAATCGAAGCCATGAGAATGGTAGCTACTATCACTACACATACATATAACGCTATATAAAAATGAGCCTTTTGATATATTTATATATTTGCTTTCTTTTATATATTTTATAATAAAAATGTTTAAAACTTCCAATACGAAATAAAAAAAAATACAATTTCAAATCGAAAGAATGCCAGAAATGAGCGTGACATGTATGTGCAATGCTCGTGTCGGACGCACGTAAGAGCCGTTGCCACTTCTGGAAGTGAAACAAGAAAGATAAATCACTGGCAGCTAATCGTCTGCAACGTTCGTTGCCATACAATGAAAAAGAAGAGAATTTCTGTTGACGGAGGGATTAGAAAGTGTCACGAGGAATAACTTCACGGATCAAGAATTATGACGAGGTTAAGTCTGCACGCCGAAATCTCCATTCGCTGCAGATTGAATTGGAAGGTTTCCTTACGAAAGGAATTTGTATTTCATAGCAGTGTTTCGAAAATCCTGAATAATTGGGATGTATATTGATCGAATTACGACTTATTCAGATTTTAAAACTTAATAAAATTAGTAAAATTTATTTAATATAAAAATATTTCGCATAAAAATAAATACTTAGCAAAAAAACTTTTATGTTTTCCAAAATAGCACAACATTCCACAGTATTTTTATCGGAACTTTAGTATAAGTATTACTCATTGAAGTAAATAGAAATCGAAATGAATAGAAGATAAATTTCTATAAAAATTTTAAATATTATGTAAATTTCAAGTTTAAAGCAACACTAATCGCTTTCCGTAACCAGCTATTCGTAAACAATATTAATAATATCAACTAACTTCGATGAATTCTGAAAAGTTATGCACACAAACTGGAGAAATAAATTGGTGGAATCGATGCAGTTGTTAAGGCTGGAGGAGAAAAAAATATTTGCAATCGAAACGCCCATCAATTGAAGTGTCTGTATACAACAGTAACATTAGCAATTCGCTTCAATTAATAAAAGAACGGCAATCATTTATTAAGTTTTCTTAATGATTTTTATTTTCATCATGATAAAAACTTACTTCGAGTTTTTTTTTTTTTTTTTTTTTTTTTTTTTTTTACGCAGGATAGTAAAAGAAGACAAGTTTTAATTGCTGCTTTTGTGCTATCAGATCTCTGTGGTATGCGTTTGGAATAAGACGTCAAGAATTGAAAAGCCCGTAATTAATAGCTCTGCACTACAACACAATATGTCTATGACATAGACATTGACTAATAAAAGTAACCAATTAATGAGGGATTCTCGGGGTACAATCACTCGTGAGAAAACTATCAGCATACAAAAATCTGTAGTGTTCTCCCACGGAAAGAAACAAAAGGCTTCCGTCATTAATAACATCTAAAGCATTTGTTACCCATTCATTAGCTGAACAAAACTTAAAAGATAATTATTATTTGAAATTTTATAGAATTCATTAATTTTAAAAATTAAAATTAAATTTAATAAAAGAAGTTTTAATATCTGTTTATTCTCTAATCTTAGACTTTTTTCGAGACGACTTAATTATTTCTAATAAGCAAATCTTGCCAGAAGAAATTTCGAATATGTTATGCAAAATTCAACTCACAGAATGTAGTCAATAGTTAATTAGAGACTGCATTTCAGGAATCACAGTAATAGAGCTAAACACTTTATAACATTCTCCAATGCAAAAATGAACAAATAAAGTTTGTTTATGACTTACGTTTTCTGTTCAAAGATACCTGAAAATTGTAATGGGAATTGTTAACATTTCAATTATTTGATTGTTATGTGAGCTTACAACATCAATTAGTTATTAAAATGCTACTAAATTTATTTCATCTTAAGTATTTTAAGCCCTTGTTCAGGAAAATTTGACTGATTATTATTACGTCGAGTAAGATGCCTAAATTATAACTCATCCAATATCAAATTAAATTAATAGGAATAAAACAGATGAAAGTCAAATTAAAGGAAAGACTGAATAATATCATAATTTAGAATAACTGTAATAAAATCACATTATATTCCTAAATTTAAACTGAATAGTTACAATAAAGCTGGAATTGAATATTGCAATATAGATAGGATATTCTGTTCTTCAAATCCAATTCATAAAGGAGAGAAATCGGCTTTTTTTTGCCGTAAAAGTTTTTAAAAGTAATAAACAGTATTATATATCATTCATTAAACTAATCTCGGAGTTCTTAGTTTGTGAAACCAGAAAGTTAATCGATAATTGGCTTTTCAACTTATAAAATCATGCTGGTAAATCCAATGTAAGTTCGAATGTGCCCACGTTTGTTAGCGTCGAAGTTCTGAGCACGCAAGACTGGACAAAATGTTTCCATCGTTATATATTAGCAGTTCAAAATGAATCGATTGATGAAATTTCAAAAGAAGTATTTAACGTAATAAGTCAAAGCTATCATGATTTTCAATTAATATTAACACATCTGATGTTCTTGTATATTTTAAACTTCTATTGTATAGCATATTAGTCACCTCTGGCGACTAGCTAACTCGCCCAGTATATTGATTAAATTTCCATTAAATCATTCAGATATAATTTTATATCTATGATTCCACAAAATTGTCAGACATTAAAATTCTGTCATTTTAATTGGCTTATTTTAGTTCTATTCATCGTGTACATGAACCTTTCTAATGCAGATAGTACAGTAACATCATAGAGCTATTAAAAAACGTAAATATCCATTTCATCTATCAGCTAAATTTTCGCGATATTGTAACTTCACTTTATGATGTGTTTTATAAACTACACAGACACAGATATCGAACAGAATACTTCTTCATGAGTTCGCAACAATGGAAAAATCACGCGATAACGTTCCGAATTCAGGGCAATAATCTAATCTACTGTAGGAATGCCAAAAAAATTAATTAACAAAAATGCCAAAATTTAGAAAAAATGTGCACTATTATTATATTGTATCATTAAAATTTTTTTCAATTTTTAAAACTATGAAAATTAATTTTTGTACAATAATATTTTGCTAGTTATTGCGTAAAAGCGACAAAATTAAGTTCAGTTTTCGATTAAGTTTTTAAAAAAAAATCGCTAATATGTGCTCATTTCCATCCTATAAGGTACATACATATATGGATCAAATTTGGAACCTAAGTGAAATGGTCTGACCTGTAGAGTACAAACACACATATATATAAACACACACATTCATCTTTATTTTTAGTAGATTTCTTATGTATTAAATATAATATTAGTATTATTCTTTTTGCATTTAAGTATCAGATAATAACGGATATATTTGATGTCTTAAGATGACATCAAAAATTGTACCAGCAGCATATTATCTGCATTAGCAAATATGGATGAAACATTGAGAGAGAAATTTATTAAACTCTTTCTGTAAATTTTAATGTTGCGAAGCATTTTGTAACAATTCATTGCTCTGACAAAAATTTCTCTTGAAATCTTGAATATTTCAATAGATTATATGATTATCACTTCGATGGGAATGATAGTAAATATTTAAAAACATTTTGTAATCACACAAAAGGAAATAGTAACAAAAAGATTCGACAAGTTTCTCTTTACACATGACGATCATGATACAATACCATGTGATAAGATTAAAAAAAAGTGACTGATTACTTATTACCCAGAAGATAATCGCCATGCATCTGCTTTCATCTAAATATTCATACTAATTCTCAATTTTTCCATTTTTTTATGCAATGGAAGAATAATCAAATGTTTAAACATTGTTAAACAGGGTTCTCAGATTGTGCACCAAAGACAGAAAAAACTGTTATTTAATACTCAATGTAAAAATGTAAATTTATACACAATCTGTAAGAATGACTAGAAGTTCTTAAGTCCTTGTATTTTTAAAAAAAATTCCCGATAATTCTGACATTATTCATGCTATTACAAATTGTTTTCAGTGAAAGAATCTTTTTTACTTTATTTCACATAAAAATAATAATTTAAAAAAATACAGTTGAAATAACTAACATCACCAAAAAAGTTAACATATTCTAAATATTTTAAAACTTATCAGAGAAATCAAAAAATATCTTTCATATTAGAAAAAAATTATCTATTTACTCATAATAAAGGGTAGTCCGAATGTGACAGTGCGTCTCTGTCTGCAAAAGCGCTCTATATAATAAATCGTTTGACCCATGGTTACCAAATTTGGTATACATGCACTTTGAAGAGCTTGAATGAACATTTCAGAGTGATTTTTTAGAAATTTTAATTAGTTTTCATTAATTAAAAACAAAGCGAAATATTAACATTTCCCTGTGATATTTCCTGAAAATATTACTGCATAAAACTGATTTTTAACCATTTAAAGTTTTTTAAATACTGCATTTTCAATGGTATCAAATAACGTGCAGATTTTTTCCTTAACGTTATCAAATTTTATAAATTCAATATATATATATATATATATTCATTTATTTTCTTTTCATTTTTTCATCAAATATTTAACAACATGATTTTCTTTCATCGTTGAAAATTAAAAACGAAAAAATTTGTCTTTTATTAGTACAGTTCACATGAGCAATCAAAGGCTGAAACTAAATTGTCGCAAAAGACAATTCACAGTTTGAAATAAATTGCTCAATATTCGCTTAAGTTTTTAATGGCATTATAACGTTATAGAGCTCAGATCCATTAAAAAAATTATGTACGGGAAAAAAAAAAAAGAAAAACGGAACAAGTGTAAAGTATTAAAGTAACGTGAATTTCATGTCTGCCCCAATCAGATGTTTAAAAATATTTAATTGAGAGAATTATAAGCATCAAGCTATGCATAAGGAATGAAATGAAACTAAGCAATATTCCCAGCGAACCAACAAGTAATCAAAGACGGATTAATATCTTACAACCATTTTATATTCCACAATTGTTCATTATATTTTTTAAATTTATTTATTAATTTGTTCTTGAATCGAAAAAAAAATTTATAAAAATAAAACAAATAACATGCTCATAGCCATAAAATAATTCTTACTATATAATAATTAATTTTTTGTACATATATTCGGTGTTTAATATATTAATATTAATTTTCAATCCTGAAAGTTCGTGAACTTTCAGAAAATTGAATGATCAATTAAAGTCACTTTAAATGGGTTAATTAAAGTTATTTTTAATTGACTCATAATAATGGATCAATTAAAGGTAACAGATCAATTATCACTAGTTTAGAATAATCATGAGATTAAAATGTAACTATTTGATATTTTTAAGTTTTGTTCACAAACTATAGAATACAATTCTATCTATAAATGCAATAATACAAAAGCGCACAAAATTAAAGGATTAAATTTGTTAGCATATAGTTCGAAGATTAAAGTACTTATCGGTCTGGGCATCCGTGTGAATATGAAGAAGTCTATGTCGATGAAGTCAGACATAACTTCGCTTTGCAAAAGCATTTTAAATACATTTATTTACTACATAATTAATTAATAGGAGTAGTAACCATAACATTTGAATAAAATCCCCTTTTCTCTCATTTCGACAATAAGTAATATTAGCAAATAGCAATTTTATTTTTCAATCCAGTAAAGATTTATTAGGTGACTTTCTTTTTTTTTAAAGGGGAGGGAGAAGACGAAATATATGCACCTGTGTCTTGAAGTCTTATGGTCGAAATTTAAATGTACGAATTAATTTAATATTTGAAATATCCTTTTTTTAAATATCAAGTTCTTTTAGATACCTTTAAAATGAAGCCAATCCATATTCAAGTGATCTGCGGAAAGTGAGTAGAGCGAATTCAAATGCTGAATTTACAAGCATCGTGCGACTACTGTTTGTAACTATAAAAATAGTTCTGTTGATTGAAATAGTTGTTTATCTCATGCTTTATTCTTTTCTTCGCTAATATAATTTCAGTATTTACATCAATAAATTTGGCTTTTATTATTTCATCATTTTTTTAATTAGTTTATATTATTTTGTTTATTAAAATCTTTCGAATCTATTACAATAATGAAATATTGGATAAACAAACTGTAACTATTGTAGCTTAAACTGTTAGTTACGTTTTAGGAATTTATATAATATTTAATTTGTTTCATTCAAATTATTTATTATTATCGAATTATTTATTTCGAATTATTATTTACTTTTATTTTTACAGATTAATAAATAAATAAATCCATTAGTATAATTATAAAATTTTGTACCAAAAAGAATTGAATGTACAGTGAGAAGTAGACTTAAAAGCTTCCTGTCGAAACTTTACAGTCCATGTTTTTAATAGTTCAGAACCATTCTATGGAATTCAGAAAACAACTTTCAGCAATAATCTTATTTCCTCACTCCTTCTTTTATTATTATTATTATTAATATTATTATTATTATTACAACAGGATAAACGCCGCATATTAAAACATTTATGTGACGTGTAAAGAATGTTAATATAACGTGAAAGATTGAATGGGTAAACATATAATTCAATATGTATACATTTATTTACAAGTTTAAATGGCACGCTAAATTGAATTTTTTACATGAATATCAAGTTATTTGAATCGCACAAACAATTACGTTCTTTAATCAGTAATCATAGGCAGAACAAGATTGCTAACAATTACTTTGTAGGGTGGGAATAATATGTTTTAAAAACATAGGTAATATAGGTAACAGTCTTTCTGATATTACGTGGGGGTTTTTTTTTTTTTTTTTTTTCCTTAATTGTGTTAAAACATTGTTTATATTGTATGAATAAAAATTGTATATCTCTAACGGTAAAGTTTGTTTTTTTACTCATTTTTTTAAAAACTAATTCATAAAGAAAAGGGGAAAGAAAAGAAAGGAAAAGATGTCACATGTAGGAAGGGAACGTCTCCAGAAAGAAAAAGGAAATAAATCATCGAGCAGAAACGGGCTTTTAGAAGAACCATTTATCTATTCGATATTCAACCATCGTATAAGGAACCGGTTACAGAAAGTGCCTAAGGAATCATGGGAGATGTCTTTCTTCTGGTTTCGGCGGGAACCGTGTACTGACAAGGAACTGAGGCAGACAATTTCGTAATGAGAAATGTCGTGGAATTTCTTGCTTCAAAACGGTGTATTAAAATGAATTGGAGAAGACTTACAATCAAATTATTTTATAATTTTTCAATTTAGATTTGTTGAGAAGAATTCAGTGATTACAAGTGCAGTGCTTATGAATATTAATAAACATAAATAACAGCTAAACTGAGGATTGGCAATTGAATATTAAATAGGAAATAGTACTATTCACTTTTCTTTACTTAGAGCTGCTGCATATTTTTGCTGTTAAAAAAATGAAAAAACAGCCTTGAGTTAAAACAAAAAAGTTTTATGCAAATCACTCCTTACTTTGAAATTATACGCAGGGCGTACGATTTCCGGAACGATAGATATGTGTAATTTAATAGTACCACCTAGTGAAAAGATTAATTACCCCTCAATACATCTAAATTGAGAAATAGGGGATTTAACTGGTAATTAGCTAACAAGTAAAACTATTTTGGAATTGCGCTCCATAAAACTATACGAAATTTAAAACAAATTTGAAAACGATAGAAATTAACTTCATTAAAATTAATTTCATTAAATTTTTCAGTTGACGGTTGTTTTTCATACTTCTATCAAGGACAATTTAAATACATTCTCTGTATTCATTTTTGGTAGAGTTCTCGATTCTCGAATAACACATTTAGCTGAATGCAGCTATCTAATGTCCAAACATTACATCTAATTCCAACGTCCTTTTTACAGATAAGGAATATCCAAATATTACTATTCTTTTCCTTGGATTGGATAGTAAAATGGTCTTAGCGTCAATCCGTTGTGAATCTGGAAAATTTTAAAAATTTCATTGTTTTTTTTTTTTTTTTTTTTTTTTTTTACTAAATTCAGAATCATATTCAGTAACGAGCCTCTTACGTTAACTGTTTCATGCTTCCTATGAGAATTTAAAAATTGCGTAAAGTCAGGCGTGAGTATAAATTTTAATGAATTGTACAGAATATCTAAATTACACGAGTTAAGATGGTAAAGCATTGAGTTATAACCATTCTTGCACAGAAATTATTATTAATAATCATGATTTGTTGGCTGCTACGTCTGGAAAATGATGATCTTTCTTTCATCGATTACAAGAAAATAGGGAAGATTTCATGCTACCAACTCTTGTCGCCTTACATGATTTTTCAATTGAAGAGCAATATTGTGAGATTTATTCGGGATGCTTAAGTATTTTACTATTTTATCACACTTCTATCGTTATTATAATTAATAATATTGGATATTAGGTGTTTGCTGGTATTTTGATCATTTTTTTCACTTTAAAAAGGCATTTATTGAGAAAAATTGGTGCAATATATAGCAATCAAAATATTTTCCAATTTTCGTCCAATAAGTCTTGCAAATGATTGTCTTCAAATTTTTTTTATCCTCCAGGCCATTCTTTGTTATATACATCGAAATCACCATTATTAAATCGTTGAAACCAAAGCCGACAGTAGGGATATGACGGAGCAATTAAAAAAGTTAATAAGTTTCTAAAAGTATCTGATGGGCTTCGGCAAAAGATTTCTTCAAATCAAATAAAGAAAACAATGAATATCGAAACTACAATTTGGAGCGTGCAATGATTGGGGTCTTTATACACTGAATAACTCAATAATATTAAATGGGAAAACTTTCAAAATAATAACAATAAAATAATAGTAAATTGGTAAAACCCAAAACCATTATCGTTTATTAAGATACTTCACATATTTATCAATAGATGTCACTGATTAAAATACATGCAAGCACCTAATACATAAGGAATAATAAAAATAGGTGATTTCTTTAATTGTATAACAGACTCGAACTCATTACTCCTGAACCAAAGTTTCGTAGACAAAATATTACACTTTAGATGGCGTACAAAAGAATAACTTTTATATAAAAATTAATACTTGATCAGAGCATTTTTTCCTTTGATAACAAAACAAAATGCTATTTTGAAACATTAACATAAATTTAACTTCAAGAACCAAGTTGTGGGAAATTAACTTATTTATAGAAAATGGAAAAGATCACATAGAAATCATTTAAACTGATTTTAAATCATATCTAAAAGCACACACTGAATACTAAATCAAGAAATCAGTTTGTTTCATTTGTGCTTCAAAGCGTTAAAATATTCACGGTTTTCTCGTACAAAAAAATCAATGAACTCTAGTAATGCCATACAGTTTCAAAAGCAGATAGATCTTTTAATAAATTCATGTAATTCTTTTGCACACACACACATGGAATCGGAATGTTTGAATAATTTGGAAGAAAAAGAAAGCATTCACCTCAGCACTTTTGAGCGGGGACGTTTCTTGCACAGCGGACCATGAAAATTCTTCGAAGTCGTTCGTCTTGATCGGCCATGCTGCAGTTTGGATCACGCGTCAAACACCGAGAGCTTAAACGCTGCTTCAAAGGGTAGTTTGAATGTACTTTGTATGGATGTGAGGGGAAAATTCAAAAAAAAAAAGTGCTGCTTCATAATTTGATATAAATCACTGTATGTTATGAAATTAAAGTTACTGAAAATTAATAAAAAGCTGACAGCTGACTTTAAAATTAACTGCCATTTTTAAACACAATATATTATTGGTAGATCAAATATTCGAAGAAACTTTTTTATACCATTTAAAAGTCAATGTGCTTCAATTAAATAATCATTCGATAAAACATGCTTCCACTCAAACGCCAAATGGTATATTAATTTATTGAATGATCCATCAGTGCAAATTTCTATAATAAAAACTTTTAAGATCGATCAGTTTTAAACCAATAAACAAATGTGTTCAGATACTGATTCTGATTGGGCAAAATTAATTTACTGGTATGACTGAATTTTAAAATTTTTAGCATTTAATGAAATTAGAAGGTGAAAATTCTTCAAAATGTCCCCGTAATATCCTTTCCCTATAAAATATAACATTCTTCAAGAAAATCATTCCCAAATAAAAATGAAAAAAAGGAAGCAAGAAATGATGGAACACAGGGGATAAGATAAGCAAGTTCTTGAAAATATGGACATTTATAAGAATAGTTATTCAAATAAAGCTTGTAAAATTGCTTCATCTTAGTTAATTGAATGGTATGTCGCTGTTAAAATGTTAATTTTTTAAATGTTTATTTTTTAAAATTATGTAGAAGTATATAAAAAAATCCCAGCATCAAATAAAATATTATTTTTAAATAAGAGCCGGGTGGTTCCTATAATTAAAATATGCAGAACACTCAAGATTAAATGACAATCGGGCCATTGAAAAGAGTTTATTGGCTAAACCAACTGGTACTCTAAAAAGGAATCCAAAACATAGGTAGATTGACTCTTTGGAAAAAGACTTGAAAACTCTTAAGCTGTTACACTGAAAACCTTAGACAAGAACAGGATGGTGTGGAACAGAATTTTGGAAAAGGTCAGAACCCATCCGAGGCTGTCGTGCCAGTGAAGAATTTCTTAAAATTCTACTAATTTATAGAAAATGCTAATAAAATAGAAATACTAAAATTTCATGATAGTTAACAGAATAATCTTTTTCATGTAGAGTAGTTTGTTTATCTTTTAATGTAATAATTTATTGAGAAGTTTGCACAAAAATTTCAGTAAACTGTTGTACTGCAAAAGTTATTATTAGAAAGTAATGAAAATCTCACTTATTACAAAAAATTAAATGAAGTAAAAGCTGGTAGAATTTCAATTTAATTGTTTCAGAATATTTCTTTAAAATTTGATTGCTTATTATACAAATATTATAGAGTATTTGTAGAATTTTCTAAATTCAATATTAATAATTAAAATATAAATTTACATCATTAGCTTACTCTAGTTTTTTTTTTTTTTTGCTATTTTATTTCCACTAATGTTACTTTAGTGCAACAGCTAAAATTCAAAAATAATAAAATTAAAATTGAAAAATGAAAAATGTAGGTCTTGATCAACAATTCATTTCAACAAAGTTTCGCTTTAAGTTTAGAGCAAATAATTTAATGTTCTTCCTAAAACTAGGCAGGCACGCGGCAGCTAATTTGTAATCTTGGCACATGGGTGACGTATCAAACACAAATTACAAGTGATTCAACATGAACAGATACCTGGTGTAGGTTGGATTCATGCAGTAAAATGTCTTCCAAGTGATCCTTCCTAGAAAAGTGGTAATAAGGATGCCAATTCACGCATCATTCACGCTGTCATCTGACAATAGTTAAGAATTATTTCATCACAATTAACCAACATAAACTGTCTCAAAGTAATTTTAGACTATTCGGATAAAAGTAAATTCTATATGAAATGAGACTATCACTTTCCACATCTTAGATTTAAAAAAAAGAGGTGGCAGTATTCTACTATTTATGCCTGTTGGGCGATATAAAACTTTTTGTTTTACAATACATTTGAAAAACAATTAAAAGAATTTTTTGAAAAAGTCACATCATTTTATAAATATCAGTGAAATAGTTATTGAATATATTATGGTATAATAACTAATGTTAATAAAAAAAAATTTAAAAACTAGAGCTTAAATTCTTACCAGAAATTGATTTAAATTTCTAATTTCTAGAAAGTAAGAATTTTTGTATGTAGACGCATGACTTTCATAAAAATATTTATTTTATTTAGATGTAATCTTCGCTTCAAATTATCGTAGCTATTACTTTTGGACGATTTTGCTCCGCAGATATAGTAAATAATGAATAAGAATAATGCTTTTTTGGAGTTTTTTTGTAAGGCGCAGTTTTTATTAGCTATTCTTTTTCAGTATTGATTTTCATGTTTTTCTTTTTGTATTTTACTATATTTCTTAAACTCAAAACTTCTATACTATTTCTATATATTGCTTGTATACTTTTTCTTTATCTTCTTTTCCCTGTTTCTATTAATTCAAAGCTAACTATGGTTTCTATTTAGACACATAGCAATCCCGATTTCAAATGCAATCTGAAAATATATATATATATATATATAACTTTTTCATCGTTGTTTATTTCATTTCGAGGAATTGTTCTATTCGAAACACACTTTCTTTTTCCGTTCATAATTTAAATAATAAAAAAAGAGAATAAAAGCAAAATAAATTTCTTTGCTTCGTGTAATTCTATTTTTCCATCTCAAGAACATTCTGCTGGTTTTTTGTCATCAATTACAGAAATTTCGGGATTTTTTACGAAATAAACCGACCAGAATCCATTTACTAGAAAAGAATAGACTATCAAACAAAAGGAAAATTTCTGCCAGCCATAAACTTTTTTGATAATATACAATATTTTTCTAGCATTTTATAACAATCCATTCTTATAAAAGAGAAAGGAAGCAAATGCTGACTATCTTTAAAGAGAATCATAAAATTCCCAGATGAAGATAATAGTCAAAAATCTGTTCAAAGATTGCTAAATATTTGCTCTATCTGATGCGCGCATTTCAGTTTTTGGAATTTCATGTGACTTCAGAATACTATTTCAAGAATGACAATAAGTAATAAAATTCTGAAACACAACTGCACCTTTAACGTTCAAACTACTGACAACTCCTATCAGTTTCCAGAAGAACAATGTAAACTGAATATACAGCGCTCAAGCCAGTGGCAAAGCTCTCCAATCGACTTTCTCGTACGCTAACAAAATATGAAGGCGCTTGTGTTTAATTCATTCGTTAAAAAAAATCAATGATGAGTATTAGAATAGAACCTTATCCAGATCTAATTTAACATTTAACACCGATTTATATTTTTGATGTAAATGAATAATATACACATGAGTACTATACTGACATACTGTGAATCTTAAGATGGGTTCGGATTAAAATTTTATATATATCTACATTTAAAAATTCCAAATTTCATCCAGGAATCATGGCCACTGGTAAAGTTTTCGCTTCCGATTTGAAAGGTCCAGGTTCAAAATCTTGATTCCACTAAAGATTCAGTGCGTATGTGCGCCTGGTGCACGTTAAACATGACCTCCCATGAGGTGGCAGGCAGTTGTGAGAGATAAAGGCCTCCTTATCATGTACCGATATTCGAAATTACCAAGTCCATCTCGAAATAACCCTTGTATGCTCAAAATAAGATGTAAATGCATGTAAAAACAATGAATTACATGATCTGACTTGCTATGTTTTTAAGTAATCATTTACATGCATACAGAATAATAGATAGACTTCCTGCACACGGATCTTCTCTAGAATTCGATTAAAATCATCAGTTTCGGTTTCAAGACTACTTCTGAAATTTTAATTATCTATCACCTTCCGTATTTCTGGTTATCGTATCCACAGTTAAATCGACAGACACCAATAATTCCAAAACTGATATTTTCAGACAAATGTAACCTAATCAAAATTATTATAAAATAACTGCTGTATCTGATATGCATTATTCAGTTTTGAAATTTCCTATGACCTTATCTTCAAGAATAATAAAAAAGTTGACAAATTAAGAAACAAAGCTGTTAGTTCCTTTTGGAAAAGAAATATCTAGAATCGACGAGATTCTTAAACTGCGTGCTTTTCTAATTCGTGAACTTGTCGCGTTCAATGTAAATTTTTCCTCGTTTATAAATACTGTAATAGCTCTTATCAAAAGGAACTCAGATCCTCAATTGATAGAAGTTTCCATAAATGGTTATTATCCATGAAAATCTTGCTTCCAGACGTTGTACATTTTTGTGGAAGATTTTCCTTGAATGTCTACGATTGTCTTGGAATTTTCTAAGCATTAACATATTTTTTCATTTGCGTTAGAGTATCTTCCAGTTTCACTTCATTTAAAATAAATACAGAAAATTTGAATTACTATTTATTTTAAATGAAAATATAAACAGAACTGATACTTCAAATTAATAAAAAGTATTATTTCAAAATTTGTGAACTACCTTTCCTATAAAAAAATTATACAAGATTGAATTTAACATTTTATAATCTTTTATATGATGTTGCTGTCATTTATTTTTAACCGAGATTCAATATTTTTATTCCTGACAATAGCAGAATTACAATTCCCTTCAATTTTTTCATTTGCATTAACTGTGTCACTTATTAAAAAGAACACTTATCTGTCACTGTCACTTATTAATTTCCTACACTACCCCTTCCAACAGCTTAATTATTCTGTTCCAAAATTTTGGAAGATATTTAAAAAAAAGGGCCACATGCTAAAATTCAAGCATATAACCTGTAATTTACATATACATAAATTAAAATACCGGCAAACATTCAAAACAATAATGTAATTTGGTTCAAAATCTGATAAACATCTACAGATGTGGTGATGAGTCTGCATTCAAATTTCTAGCAAGACGCTCATGATATTAAATAGTTATTAAATTCACAGACACATGGACAAAGAAACATCCAGACATACGTTAGATGGATTTCGTTTAAAATTTGATAAATGTCTTCAATTTCAGTGCGAACACGAAATACCAAATTTCACCAGGCTAACTTTTTTTGAGTTATGTTCAAAACGAAGCACATACAGTTTCAAAAGTGGTTATTTTAGTGACTCAAGAAATTCTAAAATAAGAAAATTCACCAATTTCTTGGGGTCAATTTTTTTGACGATTTTCTACTTTCTTTTTCTGTACTTTCATGCATGAGAAAATTTTAAAAATAAGATTATATAAATACCTCAGTACCTAAAGAATATTCATCAGAAATCTTTCAATCCGTACAGCTTCGCTAGGACTGAACCAAGCTATGCTATCATAAACATTATCAAAGTTACATTGAATCTTACCAATATATTTCATATATTTTTAATCATATATTTTAATCATATATTTTAAGTATTAAAGACAGGAAATAAAAATAAGATTCCCTCAACAAATAAGAAATTGAAAACTGCGAATTCTTTTCGATTTTCTAGGAATTAAAGCAGGCTAAGTTATTTTCCTTTTTCTTATCAGTAATAGAGAAAAAATTAGGTTACTTTAATATTATTTAAAGAATAAAAATATATTAATTTTCAAAATTTTTGTATTTTGGGTTTTTTTTCTCGCATTTAAACAGACTCCTAGTTTATCCACATGCACATTATTATTCTTTATTCGCCCAGTTTTCTTTTAAGACGCTATCAACCAAGAACATCAAAAAACGCAAAAAAAAACAAAAAAAAAATGTGAAATTTATCTCTTGAACAAACAGGCCGTCCCGTCCGTCTGCTGTCCAACAGTGACAACACGCAGACCGCTGACATGGTACGATACCACAAAGAATGGAATCGTCGTACCGAAGAGCAGGACAAGAGTTGGGTATCAATAGGACCAGCATTTTCTTCGTGATACTCTATTTGGCCAGCACAATGGCCATAACAAAATTTGTAGGAAAATAGGAGATTTTGAGTCATCAAGAAAATGAAATTGTCTTTATTTAAAATGGGTTTAAAGAATCGGGTCAGAAAAGACGAATTTTTGAAGACGTTTGAAATATTAAGAAAGGCATATTACTGCAACACAATTGTCAAAAGTTTTCTGTTGAAATTTATTTTTCAATTTAAGATGTATTTACCCTTATTCCTTAATAAGAAATAAGTCTTTAACATAGCAATGTTTACAGCCGGACATAAAATTTAGCAAAATCTTGATTTAAACAGTCTTTCAAAACGGCATAAAGCCACGAACTACCGAATTCGGTGAATAGTTATTGCTCACTAAAAGAGAGTTTCTCAAAATTTTATTTCAACTGTAAATTAAAAACTAGTCGACATTTTAAAGTTTTTCTTCAATAATTTCAGAGCTTATTATTATACAAAAAAAAAATTAAATCACTCTAAAATTCAAAAATTGGCATTTCAGTAACGTTGATTTTATTTCAATATAATTTTTATTCTAATTTTCATAATTAAAAAAATATATTCGTAAGTATTTTATCAATACTTCCTTCTGTTTTAGTAACAAGATTTGAAAGAGCAGACAGTTATGATGTTAAACATATTTTTTTATATATATGTGCATATTATCAATACTATATAATTTTGAGAGTGAATTTTAAAAATTAAAATTAAAATGGATGAATCAGACTTAAAACATTATCTTGCTATAATATTTTGTAATAAAGATCCGAATATCCTATAAATCTTTTTGAAAATAGAACGAAATTAATTTCAATTTTTGGTAAAATCTTTTCTTACCTTCATCACTATAAATCTATTTAATCATTTACAAATGATATAACGCTATGCTGCATTTACATCCTTTATATACCTATTTATATATTTCCCTTCTAAGAAGACAGGTCAGTTTCAATTTACACAATTAGTTACGACATTTTTAATCATAATCCATTAAATATATAATAACTTACAAGATTACACATTATTATTTTTTTAGTAAATTCAAGCTTATGACGGTCGTAAGTATTTTATTTTGAGCCTAATCTCACTTAACATAGTTCAATCAAACGTCAAAATCGCGCTGCAAAGACGTTTTAATCAATCAAAGCCGGTGTACACAATCCTGTTCGTAAACATTCTTTTTCTTAGCTGGAATTCTAATAGAAACGAAGACGAAAACCCTTTGCCGACGCTTTGTGTTTTGTCAGGTGTTCGGTTCGCCTTTCTGAATTCTATTTGATCAGCTGGGTTTATTTCATCAAAAATAAGTAGACGAAGAAGAATTCACGACCGTTTTGGAAATGTCAATGTTTGACTTCGGAAAATTATTTGACTTCTGAGCATATATTTCCGCATAACTTTCAAAAAGGAAAAAAGATTTGTAATGTTAGTAACTCCGAACCGAGTTCATAAAACTATGACAAATTTTTTAAGAATACTTACATGGAAGAAACGTCTTCAGATCTTATTTAACAGATAAAATGGAATTAAATAATAATTTCTACTAGAAGCAAATGTTATAAAGCCAAAGTTTTACATCTTTATGAAAATAAAATAATTAAAGTAGTTGCAATTTATTTGTAATTTTTGATCCCAAAATATTTTCTAATAATTTTCGAACAGAAATAAAACTCATAATAATGCCATCTAAAGCTTAATAAAAAAAAATTAAATTAAAATATATAAATAAATCGTCTGCAGTAAGGCTTTGTCTTCTTTGTTAGATATTTGACTGAATGATAGTGCTGGAGTATTACAGTAAGGCTTTTAATTGATATGATAAATTCATATATCATCTGCAGTTATATATCAACATTCATACAATATAATTCTAAACTTCTAAGTAAAAGTTTTGAAAATATAAGCTTAAAAAGTCAATCGCATGCCAAGAATAGATTTTGATTAAAATATTTGATTACATATATATGTATACCCATTCATAGAAAACCTGCTTATTTGATTTCCATTTCTAGAAATAGGAAAAAAAGTTGATTCTGTAGTTATTAAACCTTGAAATTAAATTCATAAAGAATATAAGTGCTTTCGGTTTTACTAAATGTAATTATTGCAAATGTTTTTGAACTTTTTAAGTAAGCAATGTTACTAAATTTGAAAATAAAATATTTCGAACAATCACGTAGGAAATCAATTTGCCATATTAAAAAGTTTCTTTTTCAAATGTTTTTTTAATTAATGATTTAAAATTTAGAATTTAAATTTTTTGATGAACATCTTAAAATCACAATTTTATTAACCTGGAAAGCTAAACTTATTGGAACAAAAACAAAAAGAGATGTCATAAAAATACAGTCAAGTGTATAACGTATATATCAAGGTATTCCGAAAGAATTAATTAAACACTTGAATGACATCCTTAGAAATTACTTTACAGATAAAAATCAAATCAACAATGCATACTATCACAATATTTTTCGCAATATTTCAAATAACAAAAACAAAAGAATTAGAATTTCAATCAGTTAAAAAAAGGCAACATTTCTTTTAAAATTCGGCGATCGTCGATTTGATAACTGTACCCAATAACAAATATCGTCCTAAATACTTCCGATCAACCCAAATACATCTCATCTAGCACAGAACTATCGAAGAATCCTCCGAAACGGGTCTCATTTCCATATTTTTTTCCCAAGTTCCATCATTATAACAGTTATTACGAGTAAGATCCAACATAAAGAGACCGCTTATTAGTCAATCCTATCAGAAATCTGAGCGAGTCACCGATCCGTTGGTTAGCTTGATGAAGAACTCCAGCTACTGTCGACAAATAACGAGTCCGCTGCTTAGATTAGCTCCAGTGGATACCACATGAATGAAGTTGAATATAATTTTTTAATGCTGAATATCTTGTCTTCCGTGATTTTTATTGATGGTTAGCAGTCCATGCAAACGTGTGTCATCAATAAAGTTCTTTGCCATTAAAACTTGAAATAAGAACAATTATTTTGACAGATTTAATATGGCCAGCGTATCTTAAAAACGTTAGATACGTTCGTAATTAAGATGGCAGATGTAAGAAATAATTAAGCCAAATGGGCAAGGTACAGCTATGAATACTGATTGATTGACGTATGGTTTGAATACTCGTCAATCAAAAATAATAACGGATATTATATAGGATCAATTTAGATATTTTGAAGACTTAGCCAGCAAAAGGGAATAAAAATGTTGTAAAGCAAAAAAAGAAGAAAAACTATTCAATCGTTAGATTATTAAGAGGTAAAATCATGTAAAATTTATAAAAAAAAGTAAGAAAATAAGTTATATTTTGTTAATAATATATATAGAAATATCAAGGGAAATGCCAATAAAATTTCAAATCTTACAATAAGTGAACGGAATGAAATTATAAACAACTATTAGTGCATGTCCGGTAATATTCTAAACGAATCTATTAAGAGAATCAATTTTGATTATTACTTGTATTTCAGATCATTACCGTAATAGCAATATTAAATTCAGTCACAAGATTTCATCACTGGAAATTAAATTTCAGCTTTTACATAATATTTTCAAACAGATATATAATTTTAAATCATGTTCTAGATTAAAACGCATTTCGTTTTGTTGAGATTTAAATGAGGAAGCTCATAACCTTTTACCTCATAATTAAAAAAGTTTTAACCTTGAAAACTTAACTTTTATATAGTTTTTAATGATTTCAAATAACTCGTATATTATTTTTATTTATTTACTTATATTTTTGCTCAGTATTCCTCTTGACTATTCGCTTGGCTCTCTTTTATTTATAAAATTTCAATTCAAATATTTATTTGCTGTCAAAGTTTTTTCAATCTAACTTTCGTATTTTTCATTTCAGATTTCAAGTGAAATTTTTAGTACACTTTCAACTGCTAACTCAGCTTCTCTTTTGTTTCTTTCTTTACCTCATGTTCTTTCTATATAAAATTTAATTCACAGTCATCTTCCGTTTGTTGAAGCTTTTCGAGTTCCAAAGTTATATTGTAATTTATAAATGCCTGATTTCGAAAAACATTTTCTTTGCAAGGGGAATATTGTATGGCACACAAAACCAGTAGGAGTAGTCTCCCCAAAACTTTCTCGCATACTCTCTAATAGATATGTGACGTCCTTGCGTGAGATTGGCGTACAATAGTTACGGAATATTAACTTTTGGCATGGAATATTAAATTTAGCATTTTTACTGAATCTGTCGTGTCATTCTTGACGAGGTTTTTCCTCTTTCGGGAATTAATCCCTGACATTCAGTAAAGAGTATGCGAAAGTCGAATTTGCGCTTTAGACACGCTTTTTTCAATAGACTGAAACAAATATTTGACACAAAACTGCACTTGTAGTCTCAAAATCGCGTACTTAATTTGATATATTTAAGTCACTGCGCTTTTGAATGATCGCGTTTATATGTTTTTGAAAGTACAGACCGACAAACAGTCAACCCGTTGGATTGGCTCAAACTTTGACAGGTGTTTATACAATACATGCTAAATATGTGAACCAAATCTTATCTATCTAGCTCTTTTCGTTTTGTAGTTATTGTGTTAACATATATTAGAGCAGCCGAATAGATTTTCAGAGAATATTTTGCACAAAATTTGATAGACATCT
Source organism: Argiope aurantia (assembly GCA_026543865.1). Lineage (NCBI taxonomy): Eukaryota > Metazoa > Arthropoda > Arachnida > Araneae > Araneidae > Argiope > Argiope aurantia. Next base: position 193,328 of record JAPMOR010035711.1, read on the forward strand.
GCAAATTTGGTGCAAAGACCATATATCATATTTCATCCCTCCGGCTCAAAGCATTTTTGAGTTATCTTTGTCACATACAGATGGACGGATGTTTTCCAAAAATGTGTTTTTCGAACTCAGGGAGGTCTAAAACTTGGAGCTTCGTCAAAATCTCGAGTTCGAATTCTTTGATAATTACTATACTTTCTGCATACTATGAATACGAGAAAGTGAAAATGATATTGTTGCGACTTAACGAACAAATTAAAGAAGAAAAGAAGAAAAAAAAATTTAATTTAACAATGTTTGCTCATTATCTAAAAATTTTGCTTTTTCAAGTTAGCTTTTTAAAAGAAATTTATCATTCTTATCCTAATAATTTATGAAGGGAGAAGAATCACCTATATGCATTTTACTTTTATTTTTCTAAATCATACTTCTAAGTTATACATATGGAATCTAGGTTCTATATAGAGAATCAAATATCTCAGTACATATTTTTATAGCTTCTCATTCGGAGTTTTCTTTATGCAATAAAAACAAAGAATTAAAAAGAAAGCCGAAACAGAAAGTATAATAAGAAAGAAAAAGACAAATCAAAAGAATTCCAACAAAACAATTCGGACAAAATAAATTAAGTCGCTTTATTCGTTTTGTAAGTCCTAAATTTGCAGAATTACATAATACGTAGTTTTTTTTTCCTCCGCCGTATGAAATATACACGATAGGATGTGAAATGAAAATGCAGTAAATTTGACATATGACGTGACATTTACTTCTACTAGTTGACATTACGACATACCAGACTATTTTATTTCTCTGGAAGAAATAATATTTTTCGCAATTTCAAGCAATGAGTAAGCGTAAATTTGACAATACATGCTATATTTGTTGGTATTCTTTTGACAGACGAATACGTGAAAACAGTAGACAATAAGTATTAGAATCTTCTTTTGAAATTAAAGAAATAAAAACCTCAATTCATCTCATTCATGACGAAACGGTTTACTTTTTCTAAGAAGCTGAATTTGTCTTTGTGTGTTTCTGAAACACAAGTCTCGCATTTTTTACAATATTAATTAGAGGCGAGTTCTATAAAATAATCATTGATTTTCAATTCTTTTTAAGATGTGGTTTTCTTTTTATATACAGTACACTCCCAAGTATCCGGCCTAATGTGGCGGAAGGACTGCCCTTTTTGTTCTCTAATTATTTTTTTTATCATTTTCTAAACAATTAAAGTAGTTCTGTATGCCTTATAGAATTAAAAAAATTGATAAAATTCTTGCATTATAATTTTATTATATAACATCATGTGTAATAAACCTGGAAACCAATCACAAGAATCACAAGATGGGTAATTTTTTTTCTGGATAAGAATCCACATTTCCTTCGTGGTCTTTAATTCGGTTTTTTACATTTAATATTTTTTAAAGCGGAATGAAGAATTCAACATCATTCTCACGAATACCATATTTTCCCTCATACTTTCTAGTAATCCCTAATTTCGAAAGAATATTCCCTTCCAAGCCTAAATATACCATGGTGCCATTTAGTAGCACATTTATTATAATCTTCTTAATCATCGAGGCATCCAAAATTATAATTAATTTCGGATTTTAATTAAAATATTAGTTAAAAATAAGCTTTATTTAGAATCGAACCAATAATTTCTCGTTTAAAATGTGAAAAGAAATAAATATCATTAATAATAAATTAATTTTAAAATTATTTTAAAAAATGAAATTACCAATATACAGAAATCGATTTATTTCTACATCTCACTCGGTACCTTCTAAGGTAGAGACCAAGGGCAGCCCTAATCAGTACTAAGAAAAATGTTCTGATGTCACAGTGTCGAGTAAGCATGAATAGGTATCTTAAGCGATTGTCTTGCATAGAAGAAACATGTGATTGTCATAACACGTGAATTACATCCACTTGTTTCCCAATATCTATTATATTTCTTTCAAAGCAATCTATTGCGAACCATTTTCCTTTCCTCTGAGAATGTTTCAAAATTGTTTTCGTGTATCGCTTAAGTAAGAACTTCTGAAGTATCAAGTTCATTTTATTGCGTCAACAGATACAAAAACCCAACCAAATTTAACCAAGCAAAGTACTTCCTCACTTAAATTGCCTAGGAAAAGCATATTAAGAGAGGAAGTTAGGAAACTCATACAGCAGCAATATATTATAAAGTTACGGAGTTTGTGAAAACGTAACTGTTGAATTTTGGAATTTAAAAAAATGCGAAAAAAAGAGTAGTGTGAGAGAAGATGCTATCATTGGCTAAATTCCATGATTCACATTTCATATATACACAAAGTATTTCAAGAAAATATCAAAAATATTTTGTCAACAGTTTTGATTATTGTAATGATTGACACTTAACAAAAAGCGGGGGGATAGGCCGGGGGGAGAGAAGAATATTCATCATCATCAATAAATTCTTTACCTTCCTGAAAAAAACTTTTTTTTCCACTTATCTAATGCCATCCAAAAAAATTTTCCTCCATAGAGAATGCATAATGCTTTTTAAAGTATAAAAAAAAGATGGTGTGATAAGTTTTCATACGAAATAAAAACTGTCAAAATTGGTACAATGGTTTAAACTGGAGAACTCTAGTATGTTTTTTTTTATCCTGCAAAGAACACTGTGAGCAGTATTCTTGAGATTTCTCTTTAAATTAGGGATTGAGGTGTGGGTCTATTGATATTTGATCCATTAGGTTTGACAATTGGATCAAAACTGAAAGATTGAGGTTTGGGTCCATTGAGATTGAATTTTATGATTCACTAGGGATCATAAAATTTTATATAAAATAAAAATAGATGAAATCGTATCAATAGTTGCGATTGAGGAACTGATTCATTGATTTTCCTAATTAATTTAAAAATATATTTGATTTACTTTCAATACAACACAATTGTATTTGGGGTTATATAATAGGATATATTAATACCTCTCGTAGTTTTCAATTTGAATCGTCACAATTATAAATGATACGAATATCTATGTAATGAATGATATTTATGTAATTTCAATTCCAATCAAAACTCATCTGCAATCTAAAATGGGGTATTCAAATTCGAAATAGTAATTTCAAAGCATTCCATGAAATGTTTTTGAAAAAAAAAAAACATTGCAAATCAAAACTGGGTATTGAGTACACCGCGAACGTAGATGAAATAAAAAGAATTTTAAAAAAAAGAACTAGAGAGGGGGAAAAAAGTCAAAAAAAAAAAAGAAAAAAAAAAGAGACTGCAAAATCTGGAACGGTAGACTCACAAAAGGAAAAGAAAGAAAGGAAGATTCTATATCATTTATTTTCCACGTTACGAACCTGAAACCCGTAGTCACGAAAGAAACGACGATAATCATGCTGATTTGGCTCCCAGAAGTGCCACATGGATCGCTAGAATGTTCTTGTTTATTGCACTTTTTTTTTCCACTATTACATAACCGAGAGCTGGATAGATCAATACATCTTGTGACGGCAAGTATTCGCCTGTAGCTAAGCTATGAAAGTTTGGGGTTTACGGATCAGTTTGCTCTGGGCGAGTTACCTGCGCAGCCACTGTGTTACAAAAAGATTTATATTCACGATGGCAACACTAGTAATTAGAAACCGTAATGGCTATGAAAGAATGATATCATTAGTTTTTCGTAAAGTTCTCACAATTGTGTACTGTCCATTTAATAACGGTTTATTGACGATTAAATAAAATACAGCAGAAAGGGGGAGGGTACAATAATATGTTTTATGAACCATTGTAGTAAATAGTAAAAGATCCGTCCTTTAATAAATAATAATAATTAAATTAATATTCCTCATTTTAAAACATTTATAACTTAATCAACATGTTAAAGATAATTTTAGCTTTATTTCTTATTTTACTAACTTGGAAAATATGTTTTTATTTCGTACTAGCTGGTACCAGGCGCGTTGCTGCCGCAGAAGAAATAATTTTGGAAATATTGTTTGAAATTTGAGATAGCTATCTTGTATAATTAGAAGGGACAGAAAGAATAATATTTATTTCTTGTCGACAATGAATATATTCAATGAAATTTAATGATATATAAAGAAAAAGTATAAATAATATTTATTCTATTTTTTTAACTTTAGATATAACAGTTGCATTATGCCTATAACCTTCGCGCAACTGCAAACAATAAGTTGGCAAAGTTTAATCGCAATCGAATGAACGATAGGGCAGTGCATAAGATACGGACAAACAAACATTTATTTTTATATATTAGATATGGAAAAAAGACTAAAGTAATAAAAAAAAATTTCAAAAATTAACCATAATTATTAGTTAATGGCTTACTTAATAACAAATAAAAGCATTTAATCTTTATGATTGATTATAAGGAAATAATAAGCTTTCTGCCAATATTATAATAAAACTGTCAGTTTAAAGGACCTATTGAGTAGAATATAACAAAATCAGTAAAATAGATAATTAATATCCCAATATAATATGAATGCGCAATTAGTTATAGCTTACTTAAAAATGATTTTGATAATTCAATGTCAGGATGCACTCTTTAATATCTTATAATTAATCGAATTTGTATTTTTTAAAATTTGTTTATATCGTAACTAGGCTAATAATATTTTATAGACATATTTGCAGCCTACCACCCTCAATACCAAAGGTTCTAGGCAACCTCCCCCTCTGTCTAATTGAAAATAAGCCACTGAGTGTTTGCAGTTAAAGTATCTAACCAAAAAAAAGCAGTGATCATTATAAATCCCAATGATGTGTGGTTTTAAGCAAAAGGAAACAAATGAACATCTACAAAAAAGTAGAAAAATTAAAAAAGGAATTAAATATATAGTTAATATGGGCATGTTTCAACTTAGAGTTCTTATCAGCTGAACTAAACTAATATTTAAATTCTCATTGTAATTATTGCTTGACTAAGATATTTATTCGAGTGACAATGATCATGAAAATTTAATGTAAAGCAAGACCTTGCTAAATCCACAGAAATTTATCTAAAGTACATTTATCTGCAAAAGCCACTTAGAATGAAGTACACGAGCAAGTTGTTAAAGGGTTAAGGTATTTTGAGGAAACAGTAAATGTTACTGCTAATACTTATTGCATTCATATATTACGTACAATTCGTGATTACTAAATGTCACGATTATGACTAATTTTTATGCGACTACAAATGGATTATATTTACACTAATGATTGTTCGCTTGTTTGTGCAAAATTTTTAGCAGCTTTTTCTGTGCTTTGAAATATCCTCCGAGATTTGGTAATCTTAAAATTGTAAGTATAGGTAAAAGAACCAAAAACCGACATTAGGTGAAAGTATGTGAACAATCACTGGTATAGATAAATATAATTTAATCATCGTCGCGTAATAATCTAATCATAATGGTGATGTATAATAATTCAGAATTGTGCGAGATACAGGTCTACAATATACTTTAGAAATTATCATATGCACCCAAATGGTAATTTCATCAAGTATATAAGGTAAATTATGATAAAGAAAATATGGTTTAAATTACCATCTCTTTTTAGTGTTTTTGTTCCATATATCATATTTGACGTTCATAAGAATTTAGTTTTATTTTCCGCTTTAGTATTCTAGTTGCATTCATTTTCTGGGCATAATAAATAATTTCTAACTCATGTGAAACAAGTTAACATTCTATTTCTTAATCTTTCCTGCAAAATGTTTTGAATAAGTTCTTTAGAAAATTTATTCAGTATGTAATAGTAGAAGGATTAATTTTCCTTTAAATCGTAAAATAAGTCATCCTTTCTTATTCGTTTCAGAAAACATTTTGAGGTAAAATATACGCACTCAATATGAGTATTGGTACTTCTCCAAGTTCTTCTATCATGGGAGTGATATGTCTCTGTGTATGAAGTTCATATTCTATGTTCAGGGTTTGATTCGTTTGATCTAACCATTTATAAGATACTCCAATTATGTATACATTTAGTCTTTTTCTTAAATTTAAATTATACAAATGTGAATACAATTAAACATTGCATGAAATTTTCAAAGAATGGTTATTATTTTAACGAAATACTGAAACGGTGTGGGAGTAAAATAAAAATATAATAAAAGAAAATATCTTTTTAATTGAAAAAAAATTAATCCCAACAGTGGTTCATGATGCACAAAAGGAGATTTTTCTACGCTGTTCTAAACATGTAAACGGCAGTTACAATGAAAATCTTAAATAAAATACTAATAAAATACATTTGATTTTTTTAAAAAAAATAATGAAATAAATCATGAATTTTCTTCCAATGTATTTATTATTTAAAATGCATTAAGCTTAAATATTAATATCGTTTATTTAAAAAATTCGTAATTGCAAATTCCATTTAAATTTATAATTTAAATAACGATTAAATTGTTGAAGCTATAAATTAATATTCTATAAAAAATTTATATACTTTTTTATTTTTAAGAACAATTTTGTAAGATATTATAATTTTATAAAATAGCTACTGTACCCACGGTTTCGCCGACGTCTATTTATTCTTTATGTTAATTGGTAAAAGTTATGTTAGAATTAACTTAAATTATATAAAAATTGATGTCATTATAAAATCAGTTTTTGAATTTTAAGATAGGTAAAAGTAATATTGTTGTGTGGATTTGTTAAAAAAAAACTTAAAATCCTTTAATTACCATTTCAAACTTTTAAATGGTCCTTTTAAGTGCAAAGAAACATGTGTGCTAAATTTCATTTTAATTCATCCAAGGATGCGGAAATGTATAATGTTCAAATAAACAAAAGGATATTTATAGATTCTATAAAGAATCGATATTTCAGAAACAAACGTTTCAACAATTTTAAAATTGTTTTGTACTTGTTCTAAAATTACTAAAGTTGCCACTTTAAAAAATGAAATATAAATATATGAATGAAATTTTTTGATATTCCTATTTCATATGCCCCTAAATAATTTTTATGTCTTAAAGGTTTCGATATTTTTAATCAAGGTGATTTATTATATAATGCATCATGCTTCAAAAAACAATTATAAACCAGTTCAGCTTGGTTTCATGAAACAAAAGTCAGTGAACAATTTGCAATTATTCTTAGATATTTATTTTAAAAACTAATCATAAAGTCACACTAATATAATAAATAACATCAATTACAGTTTATTTAAAAAATGTAGGTTATAACGATATGACGTTTTGATGAGATATGACGTCTTCCAAGCATAAAATAATTTAAATTTTTGAATATCTATCAGAATTTCAATGCACAAATGTGATAAATAAAAAATTTTAGTTGAAATTATTTAGCTGTAAAAAAATAAATTGTAAGCAAATCTTTTCAGAAAGGCAAAAAAAAAAAAAAAAAAAAAAAAAATATATTTTAAAATAGAAATTAAATTTAATTGTTAATGTACTTTTATTATTTTCTGTTAAATAATTATATATTTCTTAAGACTGGACAGAATGTTTTTATACCAAGCAAAAATTAAGAAGTATTCTTTATCCAAATTTGTAATTACTTTTTTCCTAGAAGTGTAAAGACAAAGGAAGTCCATTTATTTGGTGTCACAATCTCATCACTACAGGACTTTAATGCCATCTAATAACTAAATGCAAAAATCCTACGTTGAACTGATGGCACAGTTTAGCCAAATATGGCCCCAAAAAAACCAAACCAAACCTACGTTGAACTGTGACGTCAAGCCATTTTTTATATGCTTAAGTATTGCAATGGGTTAAAACGTTGTGTACACTTTATGTTCCTCAGGTGAAAATGAATATACTTCCTTATCACAAAATCGATATCTTTCTACATATTATCGAATAATCTAAATTATTGATTAAAAAAAAGCAAAAAAAAACCTGTAATAAATATCATAATTTAATTTAAATATATACTTCATATAATATTATTGAATCAGAGAATAAAAATCATTTCGCTTTATTTTACTTAATCATTAAAAAAATCAAAATTAACCTTGACTAGTGTTTAGAACAATTTAAAAAACTACCTTTATGTATCCTATCCTTATTTCTGAAATATTTTAAAATCAAATCTCCTTTTACATACAGAATAAATATCGCTTGAGGACAACTACGAATCCGGCACCAAATCTTTCGAAAAGTAATAAATATGGCTAACTATTTGATCCTTCAAAGAAAATGCATCCAAATGAATAAATGCTCTTCCAAGAAAACTGAATTGAAAATAAGATAATAAAGCGATTTATTGAAATGAACTCATCTGTTTCACAGACACTTCAATTTAAAGTAGCAGCAAAGCATGATCCATTGCCAACCACTACATTTCGAAGCACAAAGACAGCAGGAATGAATAATATTTTTCTTACTTCTTTTTCATTTGCCAAATGGCAACAAGCGAAGGAACGTGTCTCTTACTGTATGTGCAGTCAGTCACAAAACAGGAGCGTAGGCCTTGGGGGCAGAAAATATATTCCGAAACTAATACTTTGAGAATCACGAAATCGAATAATTCGTGACATAGACGATGGTGGCTTTCGCTACTGAATCGTAGTGTTTATTGCCAGCTTTAAAAAAAAAAAAGAATGTTTATCATTTCTGTTGAAGAAACTATTATCCATAGTGGACTTATATTCAGTTTATTTCTTCACATTACAATACAGTCCTTTATAATGTATTAAATAGTTTATGGGTTGCAGTTCATATTATAAACTGTCGAATTGGTCGAGAATTTTATGCTTATAATAATAAAAATAAATGGTGCAATGATGCATGAATTCAATGTAAAGTGAACTGCGTGAATCCAGAATCGAAATCCATTCCAAACATATAATTACGACTAGTAATGATAAAAACAATTCTTATATTGATTGATACTATCTTTGGTTCATGATTTAATCGATAACATAACTTCAGTTTGTCCAGAAGAATTTTAATAACTTTTTGGTGTATTTTTTGCTAGCCTTTTGGTGACCAGCTGATTCGTCGGGATTAATGGCCTCTAAAACTTTTAATTAAATATTTACAACTAGTTATGCAGACATAAGGGCGACTTCAGGCGACATCAATTTGCTTAGGCTGTGGCTAGTTTAGATTTTAATTGGCGATATTTTTCAAAAATGGAAGACTAAAGGGAAGGGGTGGAGGTGACCACTCGTGATACATCTAATCGCCAATACCTTCCAAATGAAATATTGGCGAAATCAGACGAGTGATTGAATCTGGGGAACTCTATCATGATGTTTCCCCACAGAAAATTATAGTGTATAAATGTTTTTCAATTTCTTATAAAAATGAAAGCTAGGGGGATGCCAGATGTTGATGGCATACCTAGAAATCACACGCTTTCATATAAAACAAAAGTAAGTGAAATGGATTCAATGGTTGGGGAGGGGTTTGACTGGTTCTTTGGCTTCTTAATTATTTAAAATATGTATATATTATTAAGCAACGAAAATAAATCCCGTTTAAAAAAGATCAGCTTAAATAAATGATTGGAAAAACTCTTTTAAATCAAATTAATAAGAATCAACACAATTTATCATTTTTTCAATGGCGGTGTTGCCTAGTGGTAAACAATTTCAACTTTGAGATCAGTGGAGCGTGTATTCTAAATCGATTCCACATAGGATCCATTACTCTTGTGAACGTGTTGAACATTTAAAGCAGATATTTAAATCAGGTTCAAATCAGTACGATTCGTCATAATATGTTAAGATTTAACGCTTGATTCGACTATTTTGAATATACATTTAAAACTTGCTGGTAATAACACAACAGCAACGCATACACACAAAAAATATACGATCAATAACAGATCAAGCGCATAGGTATAAATCCAGCAATTAAGACAATGGAAAGTATTGTTATAAAATATACTAAAAAATATTTTCTTAATTTATTAAAATTATAGAAAGAAATGCACCGAGATAAAATTCGTATCGTTAAAAATCTTTCTGTATTTAAAAAGGGTACATAAATGATGTTTTTATTTTATTTTATTTATTTATTTATATTTTTTGCATTAACATGTTTTTAAGTCATTGAGAGAAAATATTAAAATTTCGTTTAATTTTTAATTACAAATGTAATTTAAATTTGGATAAACTTTTCCAAAGTGAGTATCTACAATCCAAGAAATCACTACTCAGCCATATTTGGTTGTAAGCTCAACGATATCTCTGAAGAAAAATCTCAAAAAGTGTTTCCTCGTACAGTTTATAACAAGTCTATAAACATTCCCATGTGATTTAGCAGTTTAAAGAGTGAGAATCGGTTTAATAGTAACCTCCTCATATAACTATACCTGGCAATGAAATGGCTGACGCAGCAACGAAATCCGTAATCATTCTTTTAAATGGCCCTGTTCCTTTTAACGACATAAAAGCTATATAAAAACCATTCTTAATTTAGAATGGCAAATATAATGTAATTGTAAAGAGGCAAACAAGTTTCATTCTATCAAATGTTCCATCGACTTTTGGCCCATTTCATCTAACAAAAAAAAACAAAAAAACTGGATACAATCATTACCCGTTTAAGAATTTACCATACTAGACTCACACAAAAGCTTTGTTGTTGGGGAAGCACGCCCCTCGATGCCAAAGCTCAATGACAGTTCGTCACATTCTTACGGAATACCCACGTTTTAATTCTCAAAGAATTTAATGTTTTCATTCTTCTCGCATTATTTTATAAAACCTTCTTCATAAAGTGTCTCATCCACATCTTTTTATCTTCTTAAAAAATTATTGGTTTCTTCTATTTGAGTATTGTTCATTTTTTTAATATTTCAAAACCTATGCAACGGATTTTTATGCAGATGAGGAAATAAAAAATTTCTGACCTTGAACAGAATTTTTAATTAGTCTTTAAAAATATGATCATACGTTTTTCTTTTTAGCCATATGTTTGCTTATACCTTATGGTTGGCGCTGCATAATCAGAAATGGGTTTTAGCGCCAGTAAACTCTATCAAATCAAACTGAAGTATAAAGTTATGTAATATTTCCAATAATTCTCGTGCTTCAAAATCTAGCAGCAGTCTAACAATCCACTATAAGAAAATAGCAAAGCTGCCGGTGTCCTGGCATAGGGATAGCGCATCTTCCCGTGATCTGGGCGTCCTAGGTTCGAGTGCTAGTTCGGGCATGGTTGTTCTTTACCCTGTGATCTATCTGTGAGGTGTGTGAAAGAGTCACCCTTGTATAAAGGAGTTAAGCAAGGGAATGTGTGATTGTCATCTTTATATGAGCTAAACTCAGACTTCTGCCCTCGGGTGGTCAGGGGTCTTCACTCTCAGATGCTATTGCACTCCTGTTCCCCCGATCTCTTCGACTTGGTTTGAAATGGTGTTCAATCCATAGGGGATGAGCAACAACAGCAAAGCTAAAATTGAACGGGTTGTATTCCCGTTTTAAATGAGTCAAAACGATGCTACAGCAAAGTATGTAAAACACACTCACGATAAAATTATTTAGTAATTTGCGCCTTAATTATTATTTCTATTTAGTAAAACTTTTAAGTCAAAACATAAAACAAAAAAGGAAATAAAAAAGCGTTTATAAATTACAGAAAAACTAATAACTAAAAATATTTTTTCTGACGAAACCATTCTTTCGTAAAACATTTATGTCGATGCACATTAACTTAAAAGCGTTTCTGAGGTTTCTCCAACGGTGTCTTATAAGAAGTATTCCTAGCTTACTACCATTAGCCTAATTCCGATCATTGCTTCAAAGAAGTTCTCTTGCCGTTAGAGAAGTTGGTGATAACCAATTAAACGGCCTCAGCTGCACCTTCTCACGGAAATCGTGGCGTCACACCACAATATTTTTTTAGCCTAAGTGGCAATGCAAAGCCCTCGATAGTCACGGTCGGCGGTCACGCACGGAGACAGATGATCGGCTGTATGTCACGATCACGAACAACTGATTCGAAACTTTCATCCAACGGCAGTAGTCAGTAGTGGGCTTCAAAATCGAGTGTTAATGTTTTTACTAAACTGTGAAAGATCTTGCTGGAAACCTTGAGAGAATGGTTTTGTGTGTCATGTATCCTGAAAGATCCATGGCACTTCATTGAGGGTTAAGCATTCAATGTAAAATTTAATCATGTATAAACTCTAAAAGTACAATTAAAAGGGTTATTAAGAAAAGAAAATTATTAATGAGAGGATTTAATATCTTGATTCATTTTTTATTTAGCTTTTCTATGTTTGTGAAAATCTTTCTGAATTGTCAATTAAAGCTGAAAGCGTTTGATAATTCATCCACTTGATAATAACCACTGATGAATTTGTAACTAGGCAGACTACAGGTAGCTGTCTGGAACAGCTAGATTGAGGGGTAGCCGTAAATAGATCATTTTAAAAACTTTACCATGTGAGAACATGATGTCGTTTTGGGTTTGGGTTTTTGGAACCACAAAATGCACGAGCAGAAAATTGGCGATTTATCGCTTTTGAGGCATTAGTTTTTAGCTTGTAGGGTTATTAGAAAATGATAAAGAAGGTTGTCACATTTGGCGACTTATGGACAACATAAGGTTACAACATCGCGCGAATGTCCGCCATGTACAGATTCTCCTGCCTGGCCAATAAAGAGCAGGGTCTAAGAAGTTATCGCAGCACATTAAAGAAAACGGAATGAACGCGAAACATCGAGGAGAAGTATCGAGAGTTATATATATATATATATATAAATAACTGGATGAAAAAAAAAACATCGTTTTCTAAATATTGATTTTTCATGATTGTCATATTGATAATCTGATAATCACATGATTGTTTCAAGCCAGTTTAAACTGATTTTTTACGAAATTTAATTTATGATTCATTCCGCATATTCCATGAAGAGAAAAAACATAATGCCAGACTTCAGCATATAGCAACGGAAATTTAGACGTTAAATGACATGCGCAGTTAAGTTTATCAAATGAATTTGATGAAATGTGAACACGTCATTAAATCAGGATGCCACTAACTGTTTCTTTACTATTACAACTTTCTAAATTCGTTAAAATTAAATCAAGAAGTTATTCACATGAGAAAGTTTATAGAAATTTTACAAAAAAAAATCCCTTATACCTACACATAAGATTAGTAACATTTTGGGCAAAACGTGGTCTATGTCCTCTCCATATGCCTGTTTCCTTTATATATATATACATATATATATGTTCGAAGTACAACAAAGCGGTATGTCACAGTTTTTAAAAAACCTATTTCATAAATAAGCACATGTGAAAATCCTATGAAATGCATGAAAAACACCTGTAGGAATCGAAACCTGTTTCAAATATCGTGATTTAAATGTTCTATAACCCAAACACCACTTCCTTAGCATAAAAAAAAAATGTTTCGCTGGTTTTTCGGTCCGTTGAGCTGCTAATTGGGCAAGTCACTCATTAAATCAGCACCGCGGAGATTCATTGGGAATAAGCAAAGACTTTTATGGCCAGAGGATATCATTGTCAACGAAATGAATCGTGCTTCTGGTCCATTTCTTTGAAATTCCAAGAAGTAGTCGCGATTCTTGGCAAGAAATGACCGGCTAATGGCAATTACTTGTGGGGAAAAAAATCAAGATTTTTTTTCTTTGTTGCCTTGAAGGATTAGGGATTAATGCAGGACATGTAAATATCGTTGTGATATTTATGCATATGCAGCATTACGTATGGCATGTCAGATGAAGTTTAATTTCCAATTTGACTGTTTCGAAATCTCCAAAGCTCACAGCACAATTACAGAACAGTAGATATTGCAATTCCAGAAAGAAATCTTTAAAGCAACCACTTTAAACACCCATAAGCGCTTTTAGGATTAAAAGTTTAAGATTCCAAGTCATAGTAGATGCCAATTGTCTTCATTTAATAATACATGGAAGGTGTAGGATTACTTGTGAAAAAAAATCCGTTTTTTTTTTTTTTTTTGTAGCTTTTAAGGATTAGGAATTAATGCAGGACATGTAAATATCGTTGTGGTATTTACATGTGGTATTTACATGTGTGGTATTTACATGCATTCTTATAGCATGTCAGATAAAGTTAGCTTCCAATTTGATCGTTTCAAAATCTCCAAGGTTAATGGTACAATTACAGAATGCGATTTCCCTAAGTAAATCTCTAAAGCAATCACTTTAAATGCCACTCCTAGAACTAAAATTTTGAAGATTCCAAGTCATAGGAGATGCCAACTCTATTCATTTGAAAATACACGGGAGCCAAGGAGTAACGAGCTCATGGCAAATAAAAATTTTGCAATGGACTTTGAAATCGTATATACGACCCCAGAAGTAGTTTTTAGTCATAAAATGTGTACAATAATAGATACATGAAGAATACAAAAAAAATCAGATTGCTAAATAGTAAATAAGATGTAAATGGAGTGGTTATATAATAGTTATAATTCGTAAAATCATTTGAGAATACAGGAGAGGTAGGGAATAACGAGCCTACGATAAATAAAAAGTTTGCATTGGATTTTGAAGGTATATATACGACCCCAGAAGTATTTTTTAGTCCTAAAATATATACAATAATAGATGCAAGAAAAATGCAAGAAAATCATATTGTTGAATAGTAAATAAAATGTAGATAGAGAGGTTAAATGATAGTTATAATTCGTAAAATCATTTGAGAATACAAGAGAGGTGGGGTAGAGCGAGCCAACTGTAAATAAAATGTTTGTATTAGACTTTGAAGGCATATATAGGACACCAGAATTAATTCTTTGTCACAAAATGTGTACAATAACAAATGCAAAAAGAAAACAAAAACAAAATCATATTGCTAAATAGTAAATAAAGTGTAAATGGAGTGGTTAAATGATAATTATAATTCGTAAAATCACAACCTAAATATCCAGAATATAGAAAACTGATAATGCCACAATCAATTAATGGTAAAATCTCATTAAGCACTCAGAGATAAAGAAAAGATGTTAATAATCTATAATTATTCTATGTCGATGAAATAAATGAAGCTTCAAGTCCATTTCTGTGAAATTTCGATAATCAGTCATAAAATTACAATTTGCGATTATTATCACGGAGATGGCTAATAAATGATAGTTATTTGAGACAAGTCAAAAAAATTTTTATTATCTCCAAACACACCACCGATTCAGAAAATACAATTATCAATCATATCCGAAATGGGAAACAATGCAAATTTTTCTTTGTCGTATCGTACATCTTATTACAATTTATTTTATTCGAGTGTAAACCCTAGTAAGATGATAAAGACGAGTCCAGAGTTCGCATGTTATATTGCATAGATCATACACACTGACTAATATGAGGCAGCTCGTGCTTCAATAAATTTGATGTGTACTATGTTTTCTTCCTATCATAATATTTTTGATGTTGAGTATTTATAAACTTTCTCCTTACATGATCGACTTTTAGAATTTCGGAAGATTTCTTACAGATCCCCACAATTAGACGAAAACTGTTTTCGCGTTTCTGAAAGCATAAGTAAAGCATTAATTAATAATAAACAAAAAGAAATGTGGTTTAACAAAATTATTATAAAATATCCCAAATTTATATTTACAAAGCCTTACTGTACTTGACCAATCATCTCAAAAAGCGTCATATGAGGGCAAACGATTTTTGTTTGAAATCCAGACTTATGCCATACATGTGCAATGCCCAGTATTATGGTACATGCTTCAAAATATAACTGGTGTGGTTTGAAAATAAATGATTTTTCTCAATACTGGCCACATAATCGGTTGAGAAATTTGATGCTCGATGAGTTGATGTTCTCCAGTGAACACTTGATGAACACATTAAATTATTTTATTCAGGCCCAATGTAGTCGATCAGCATCTGAGCTTTTTGCTAAGTCATTCTAAAGTCAGGTAAATCACTGTGTTAAAGATATCAACTAATGATATGCCTCCATCAGAAAAACAAAATATAGTTTGAAATGGCTTAAGTGGCTCAATTTTAGAAAATTCTGCAACATTTTTTGTTGTACCGCCATTTAGACGTGAATTGAAAATAAATAATAAACTCTCGAAGCTCGATTAGGAATGCTTTCAGAGGCATTTCCAATAAGCAAAACATCAGATCGATACTATTACTATGATTTGCAGAATGATTTCCTAAGTTGTTTGGGTATGGAGATGTAGCTTTTTAAAATTGGTGTACTTTTTTGAAATCAATATATAAAATAGATGTGAATGAAAAGCTAAGTGCACCACGGTCCGGAGTTAAAAGGAAGCCCCGCAGCAAAGCATTTCTTTTAAGTGTCAAGATAAATATTTTATCTTCGATTCCTTAAGTTTCCATATTAAATGTAAAATCAATACGTAATCTTTTGTGCTCTAAAATTTCAAGTTTGTTTTGGAAGTATTTTTTTTCTAACAAATAAAGTAAATTATCGGGGGGAGGGAGATA
Source organism: Argiope aurantia (assembly GCA_026543865.1). Classification (NCBI taxonomy): domain Eukaryota; kingdom Metazoa; phylum Arthropoda; class Arachnida; order Araneae; family Araneidae; genus Argiope; species Argiope aurantia. The sequence continues at coordinate 209,696 of JAPMOR010035711.1, forward strand.
GAAAAAGATTGCAAAGTTGAACTCCCTGAACACATTTATTTTTTACCGTAAAATAGGTCACATCACATATTTTATGGATTAATAAATTTATAATATTTGCTACTTGAAATCAGAGATATTAATAAAATATAGTGATAAAGATTGAAAGTTGTCGAATTTACATTTTAAAACGTAATAGTTCGCATTGCGAAGTGCAGAAATATAAGTGCTTTTAGAAGGCCTTTCATCCCAAAAAATTTAGTGCCAAAAGCCCTCAACGAATTAAATTCAGTGCTGTTTATTAGAAAAAAAGCAAAGATTATCCAATTAAGATGACTTTCTAAATTATTTTTGTTAACATTGCAGAAGAATATTCACTGTCAATATTTTCGAAACTCAAATAGGAGCCGTTAATTACAGCTCCATGCTTCTACGGCTGAATTATCTGCAGAGAACCAATCACTTTTAGTTAAAAATGTAGCATAACCTAAAAAAACACAATTTTTCTATACTTTAAATTTAATTTAGAAATAAATTTGAAGATTTTTATTATAGGTCAAAATTAAGATCCAATAACAGAGCAATTACTACAGTTCTACAACTAATATTATAATCTCTACTAATAAGATAGAATATATATATATATGTGTTGGTGTTCTACAGAGTAGCCCATTTGAAAATACCAAATTTGTTACAAATATACTTTGAAGGTCGGATATATGTACCTTAGTGCGATTTTTTTAAATTTTTAATTAGCGTTTCAATTAATTAAAAATTACAACGAAATTCTGGCGTTTTCTCACGTTTACTTCAGAAAATATTAATACACAAAAATGATTTATATAGCATTTTAGAACCCAAAAATTATCGTTTAAATTATATTAATGTAATTATAGTGAAAATTTTAATAAATTTTGGCAATTTAAAAATATATTTTTATGCTCAAACAAATATTTAATTTCTGCACTGAAATTCGAATCGTGTTTTCATTGTTTCATCAAATATTTATGTGCGTGATTTTTTTCCTTTGTCGAAAGCTAAAGAAAAAAAAATCTTTTTATAATCTGTGCAATTTAATAAGAAATAAAAAAAGAGAATTTACAGGAATTTAAAGACGACAAATTAATATTAAAATACATATTGCATAAGCAGTTACTTTTTTCATGATACTACGATGACATGGGATTTCATTTCATTAGAAAGTTCATTTATAAAGTTTAAAAACAGTTTTAACACTATAAAAATATCAGGACTTTAAAGTCTATCACAGTAAGTAAAGTAAGTAAGTAAAGTATATCTTAATAAATACTTTCATAATGGAATCAAGAATGTCAAGTTACGTATACGAGATTTAATGAAATTAAACACAATCAATATTCTTGAAGAACTAGGTTCTTACCAAAGACAACTAATAACAATTAAAGCTATAAATTAAACATTACCCTTCAAATATTTAGCACGTGTTTTAAACAAATGGGTAATTGAAATCTTGAAAGCTTTCAAGAATTTAAAACTAGTTCAGCTTCAATAACGAAGCCACGCTTTTAAACTGTCATCAGAAGTTAAAAAGGAATTAAAAAATATGGAAGGTTCTTCAAAGTAACTTTTAAAAAGCAAGAAAAGCCTTCGATCATACCGTATGACCCCAGCCGCAGGGATGGCCCCACGGCAGGCATAACAAATATGGCCCGACTCTAACCGGTCACAACAAAGGCGACAAACACCTGTTCAACCTGTTTATAACCGTGGAAAAGAAATGCTCAATTCCTTCTTCTAAACGGTGACGACGACAGTTTGATTTTGTTCCTAATGCCTGCCCTTTTATTAACAGTCCGATTTAATATATGATCAATAATGACAACACACATCTCACACCCTCTTATTTTGATTTTTTAACGCTCACAGTGAAACGGATAACAACTGCTATTACTACTCACAAATTATAAGTGAAAAGGCAGGTCTAGAAAGTGCAATTTAATGCAATTAAAGCTGACAGTGATTTTTAAAGAGAATGTTTTTATTTTATTTTGAAAGTAGAGCGCAAAACTATTGTTATTTAACCATTTGATTTGATGGGTTTAAATGGATTTCTTAGAAGTAATCGTTTTACTTTTTTTTTATTAATAATTGTAAATATCAACTAAATAAAGCCAAAGAAAAGATTTTTATTTTTATTTCACCTTTAATGCATTATGTGGTTTAGTAATTTTCATACTTAGACAACCAAATGCCTTAGCTTTGGCTTTATAATTCGATTGAGGAATGGAGAAAGGAAAGTTTTTTTATATATATAGAATATATTTAGTTTTTTTAGAAAGAAAAGTTTTTTCCTCTAAAATGTCAAATAATTTTTAATTTATATTTTTATGTAACGTTTGAGAATGCATTCTCAGTTTCTAATTTAATTTTACTTTACATTCAACGTTATAATGAACAATACATTCACAAAAGATTTGCAGTATTCAAACAAGTAGGTATATTGCAAAACAAGATTGGTATATTGCAAACAAGGTATTGTAAAACAAGACAAGAATTTACACCGAATTAAAAATAAATTAAATACTAAACTCTGCATACATATCACATAACAACTGGAATTTTCTTCAGAAATAAATGCTGGAAACTAATGCCAGTGAACGTTGTATAATTTTGTTTATCATTAACTATAATTTAACAAAAATTATTTAAAGTAAGAAACAGAAAAAAGTTGATATATGTAGATTTAAGTTCGTCATTTCCCTATTAGAAAATAAAATTAGATACAATTTTCTTTAAAAGCAGCAGTAAAATTCAATATTAAAATAAAAATAAAATAATTTGTTTATATATATATCTATACTTATATAAAGCTCAATGTGTGTGTTGGCGCTCAACAGGCCAGACCGTTTGACCTACAGCTATCAAATTTGGTACATGTATTTGGTACATTGTCTAGGCTAAAAAAAATAGATACCCGCTTTATTTTAATACTCTTTTTTAATAATTTTCAAATCTTAATATGGAATATTTTTCTGGAAAAAAGTGGAAAAGATGTGTTTACAATTGAAAGATAAAAGACTCTTCTTCATTAAGAAGAAAATATTTTTCTTGAGCTTCTCATTGTGAAAAGTCAGATTGGAATGGAATTTTGAATTTATTCATTTGCTTTTCAGCCATTAAAATATTATTCAATAGCTATGTCCCTTCCTCAAAATTCCAGCATTGTAGAAGAAAACGAATATTTTATTCTTGTTTTATTAAACAGTGAATAATAGTTTAAAACTGTTCTCGAAATTTATTCACTCGTACAAAAAAAGTATTCAAGAGTTTAAGAATTATTATCTTTGACAAATGAATAATGAAAGGAGTGCGAATCAAATAAAAAATAAAATAAGAAATCCATCGATTTTAAAAATATTTACTTCCATTCTTACACTTTCATCTTCAATAATTGAATGTTCTAGAACGACTGACACTGAAAATTCTACTATCGTAGAATGAAAAATAAAAGTTTCACTCTTCCATGTGTGTCTACTTTTAAATGAATAAAAGTTTTTCCATTCTATTTTTGTAAAAAGTGACACAAAGCCGATCGATAGCTGAACTGAAAACTATATGTATTTTTTAGAATAATTCGAAATCATTGTTTGGGGGTTTCAAATTTTTATTAATTCATAAAAATTTTAAATTATTAATTAATTTATTCATAAAATTTTTTAAAATGTTCGAACCTCAAATTTCTTTTCTCTGTGGTCCGAACAATTATACAAGCAGTTTCATTTAAAAAAGAAAAGTAGAATATTGCATTATAAGAAAAGATAAACGCCATTGCTTTTTAATGAGAAACAATTTCTTTTGAAATTTCCTGCAACATTGTTCATGCATTCTCGAAAATCCCTTTCTTTTATCAATGATTATGAAAATGTATTTCTTTTATTTACAAAGTGGATGATTGATTAGTGGACATAATATATTGCAAAACATGCTCATTAAACTATCATCAATTTATCATGATTTGTTTCGAAAAAAGGTTAATTTGCTTAGAGAATATAAATGAATTCAATAAATAATTATATAATTTCTTATTACATTTATTTAGAGGTTTAAATAATCAAACACTTCTTTCTTCGTTTCTATGGCTAGCATAATACTGGTCTATCTACCATATTTGACTCCATCATTATTTTTTAAAAATACTGAATCTTAATTAAAGATTTTAACCTAATAAATAAACACTTCCATAATTGTGTAAATAGAAATCTGCTGGATAAAACACATAATGTATATTTATAGGCATGTAAATTTATAAGCAATGTATATTTTGTATATTTATAGGCAATATTCAATTCTATAAACAGTTAATAGATGTATAAAAGTTCACGTATCTCATGTTTGAGTCCATTCTAATTTATTCGCTGGTAAATTTTTTATCGTTTCTGGTAATTATCTTTCAACCCAATATTTTTATTTTTTACAACAGCATTATTATATCCATATTACTTTGTTCTTTTCCCTGTTATTCCATTTGTTATCGATGTCTGTATGTTTAAAATCTGAATGGATTGGTAACAATTATTCACTATATTTTATTCTTAAAGCTTAATACTTATATATTGTTTTCACTTCGTTCAGGGATTAATAATTGTTAAATTATTCATAAAACTAGACTTTAATGGTACAGCGAAAATCGAATTTATTTATTTAATATTTAAAAAATATTACAATTTTCAACAGTATAGTCTGAAACTTTGTCGAAAGTTACAAATTTTAAAGAAAAATACTAGTAAATACTCTTTTCTTTTTCTTCTTAGAGTTCAATATGAAAGCGAAAATGCAACTGACAGAAAATCGTATATCAGTACAATATATGGCATTCACGCACTGTACTTTAAAAATGATTTCTAATCAATGCAATGATTAGAGAAAATGACATGCATGAAAAAACATGTCTGTTTACTTTTACTAAAGTAAGTTTTTTTTTAATTTATCTTTATTTAAAAATTATTTTTAAAGATAATGCTTATTTTTTTAACTAAATATTTACAAATATTTAGTTTAAAAAATATAATTTAATATTATAAATTATTTGTAATTATGTATTATTGTAATATATTATGTGTAATTATGTATTCTTTGTAAAATTATACAGATAACGATAAAAAAAATACCCAATAACAAGTTGGGATGTAAAAATACCTACTTATTAGTAAAAAACAAATCCCTCGTCACACTAAAACCGGTCCTCAGAAACATAAAAGATAAATGAATCACATTTTTTTACAAACAAATTACCACATACATCGAAATTTCTGATCCTTTAAACTACTCAAATCCACTTATTTCAATAATCGCGCCAATTGGCGAGTACTTCCTTATGACACAATTATGCTTTAAAATTTCCGACAGAAGCTTCGCCTATCATCATAGCAATAAAAGAAGACAGCTTTAAATCGATTTCGGTCCCATTTTCTTTATGATGGGTCTTTGTGAAATAACCGTTTTATGTCACGCAAGTCTTTTTTTTTGTGTGTGTGTTCTTGAACTTGGAAGTTTCAACATTCGTAATTGTAACACTAGGTTTTTTTTTCTCTCTCTCTCTCTCTATTTTTAAGACAGTAGTGGAATCTCGTATCTCAGTCGTGACCATTGTTATTTTATGATACAAAATGAAATTCTGTATTCTATATAGATTTTTTTATTGAAAAAAATGTAAGTCTGCGAGTTGATTTTAGTCGAATGATTCGTACATTCTCCACTAATTATAATGGTCATGTTTCCATTACCATTTTTTT